>CALYLW010001072.1:0-5000 GCA_944989445.1 Ampullaceana balthica
GTGAGGGCTTTGCCTTTTATTAGTATAGATGTAATACATTATGCCAAAGATAAAAACATTGAAGCAAGTATCTTGGCCCTCGACCAAGTCGACCAAGAAAAAGCATTCGATAGGGTATCTCACACATACCTACACAAAATATTAAAACAAAATAATCTAGGAAACTACGTGTGTGACTGGGTTAAAATAATATATAAAAAATCCCATTAGTAAACTACTCATCAACAATACACTATCAGAAGGAATAGAGATACAAAGATCAGTTAGGCAGGGGTGCCCTCTCTCACCCTACTTATATATCCTGGCGATAGAGCCAGTGTTAGAGAAAATTAGGTTAGATAATAAAATAAGAGGAATTCACCAACCAAATAGAGGAGAGAGAAAATTATTAGCATACGCCGACGACACTATATTCTTTCCCCAAAACAACAACTCTATCAAAAGAATTATGGAAACTTTCGAGGAATTTGGATCAGCCAGCGGATCAAAAATAAACATCAAGAAGTCGGAAATTATGGGCATAGGAAAATTCACTAATAAGGACGACTATCCCCTTAACTTGGAAGGAAAGAAAGAATTATTAATTTACGGATTAACATTTACAAACAACCCATGGGAGACACACAAAGGAAACATGGGATTCGCTAGTAAAATTCGTTAATAAAATAATCACACGATATAAATACGCAACCAAAACAATATTCGGGAGAAGTACACTAATAAATACTTTAATAATACCAAAATTAATTTACGTAGGGAATATTTTTAACATTCCTCAACATACTCTAAACACAATTAACCAAATGATTAGGATATTTATTTTTAAGAACACTAAATGGAACATTAAGAAATCTACTTTAATGCAGACTAAATTAGAAGGAGGAATAAATTTACAAGATATAGATACAAAAATAGAAGCTATGAGAATTAAATTTTTAGGAAAGGCCATTAAAGATCACAAGGAATACTCCCTAACACACTATTACATAGGGGTCAGACTGACACGTCTCCTATCAACAATAACACACCACATTACCTGGGGACGAAACTCCCCTCTTTTTACCAAGCTTGCTTACGCGCGATAAAAAATAATGAGACGTTAGTCAATAAAACAAACAAAGAAATTTACAACCACTTGAGAGAACGAAAGAAAACCCCTCATCTTGAGCGAATCAAGTGGAAGCGACATTTCAATACAACCGAAATAAAAGACACCTTCAAAAACGTACACATTAAAGAAATAGAACCAAGGGCTAGAGAAATAACTTTTCGCTTAATTTATAATATGACGCCAACCTCAGAAAGACTCGAACAACAGACACTCCAGAGACCAAGATGCCCTCTCTGTAAATATTCAATAATAGAAACAGAGAGACATCTGTTTATGGAGTGCGAAGCAATACAACAAACTAAAAATACACTAAAACTACTAATAAAAGTG
The DNA here is from genome assembly GCA_944989445.1 of Ampullaceana balthica. Lineage (NCBI taxonomy): Eukaryota > Metazoa > Mollusca > Gastropoda > Lymnaeidae > Ampullaceana > Ampullaceana balthica. Next base: position 1,442 of record CALYLW010001072.1, read on the forward strand.
GGAACGATTTACCCAGTAGACATAGATAAAGCGATAGCCTTAAACACAATCCCTAGATCTCATAACACAAACCAACATGTCATCAGCTTACGACTGATGGCAGAATATAGACAGCACATTTGGCAGTGAATGAGAAACGTAATATTTAACAAACACATGTATACAGACAATTTAATAGAGATACTATTTAGAGCGAAAATCCAAAATTTAATAGATCAAATATAAAACTAAATATAAACTAAATTAAATAACAATAAAATAAATTGGCTGAAATTTAATCAACCGCTGTAAATATTTGTAAATATAAATATATTTATATGCATAAAATGTTAAGGCATGAACAACTCCGGACAGTGTCTACGCTAAGAAATTCGCTATTTCCTTTCAGAGAGGAAACTGCAGAATCAAAGGAAGCAGGCACGGAGAAGTCTACTGGAGGAACAGCCATCAGCCCATGTTTTCTTTGTTTTATTGTTTGCACATTTTGTTTCACACCATTTCACCTATCGTCCCATCATACTCATATTTCACTCCACGGGGACTTGTCACTCACATCATCATGCTGTTCTAGTTTACTAACCTTTTTTAATGTTTTTTTGTTGTTTTTTGTCTGTAACAATGTTTATTTGTATCACCAAAAATTTGAAAACCCAAAATTGTAAGGCCTTCAGCCAAATTAAAATGTAACTTTGAAAAATAATAAAAATTAAACGCTATGTCCGAAAAAGGGACTGCAGCGGAGATCGATGATAGTAATTTGAGGTTTCCGCCGCAAACCCCTTTTTGTTTAAAAAAAAATAAAATAAAAAATTAAAAAATTCAATTTTTGTCAGGTCAACTAATGTCCTACCGTAAACAGTCTGAAATTATGACAGGGAGTAGGGAGTCCTGGGGTTACGCATGTCCCGACTTACGCTGCTTCGTGGTTACGAACATAAACATAAAAAATATAATATTATTAATCTTTCCGACTTACACCGTTAATATTTATCGTAATTCAAGTTTTAAAATAAAGTTTACTCCTTTTTTTAATACACCTCTTATGTCACTAACTAAAATTTATTATAGCCCTGTTTGTAAAGTCCCTAACAGCAGTGGTCCCCAAACTTTTTATAGCCGCGGACTGGTCAAAGTTCAATAGTTGATTGATTATACAAGAAATTTAGATTGTTTTGATTGATAATTTTTATGTAATTGTACATGCCGTTAAAACAAATTAAATTACTCCAAAAATAAATTAAAATGGTTTAATATTTTAACTTGCTAGAACATTAAATCAATGGGAAACCCTGAGCTTGTTTATCTGCATCGAGACGGTTCGATCTGGTGGAAGTAGGAGACAATGACACCCGAAGTGGGCAGCTTATATCCAGTTTTATTCCTTTGTTTTGTTTTAGTTGCTGTCACTGCAGAAATCCCAATTCACACATTCAAGATGTCCGAAATGGCAATTGAGATTTAATTACTATGGTGGCAATCTTAGAATATTTCACTGTAACTTTAACCCAGCAGACTGGAAGAGTATCGAACGTTATTTTGAGGCTGACGCCAATTGCATCCTCGAATGGTTTAACAAATTCTTGCACAGACATGCAATAATCGCCTGGGCTGTTGACAAATGGGTCAAAGATCCATACCATACCAGTTCGTGGGTCTTCTGTGGTTTAGGAAGTAGAGCTCAAACTCTTTTAACAGCTAAGAAAGAGGATTGTGTACCAACTGGGACAATCAATGCTCAGGCTCAGTCTAGCTAAAATGTCCGCTAATGTTTGAAACCTGTCGAAAAAAGTCTAAATTCAAGCACCATCCCCACAACTCCATTTTGGCTTTAAACGCAGCTACTTTGTGTGCCAACATGAAAACCGTTGTAATTTTCCCTTCAAATGGAAAGATTGAGTTCACTGAGATGGCTGCATATTTCACACAGGTAAGCCAGTTTTGCAATCCATACCTTGTCAATGAAATGTGCTGTCAGCAGTGTCTTCTTTTCTTAGAGAAATCTTAGCGATGGCTCTCGTATTTCAAATACTCTGGATATCCATCTTATTTCTGTGTTTAAAAGAAGCAATCTGTGCTGTTCGTCATTCTCCTCACGAAGCTGCTCAAACAGACGTGAGTTAAGGGCGTGTGCTTTGAAGTGATTAATAACTTTAACAACATCAATGAATAAACTTTTAAAATTCTGTGGACATTTTTCAGCTTGCCATTTCTCTGTGAATAATACAATGACAATGCGTAGATTCATTCTCAATTGAAAAAACGTGCATGAAAAAAGAGCGCCGAAATAGGAGCCCCTATAAGAGAGCGTCACTTAGAGAGCGCCCAAAAATTTTATTACAGAGGCTGTCCAAGCTTCGCTAATGAGTCATTGATGTTCTTTTGACGGCGTGCCACCAAAACGGGTTACAATCTATTGCCTCTGGTATGGAAAACGCACAATCCAGAGGGGAAAACACCACTGTAAATATTAATTTTTTTTTAATTTAACGATCCTTACGCGTCCCGTTAGCATTCCGCAGGCCTGGGGTTGCGGACCACTGCTGTTAGGGCTTTTATTAATGTTCCGACTTACACAGACAATCGTGTTCCGACGCGTCTTAGGAACGGATCTACGTCATAACACGTGGACCCCGTGTATTAAGGAAGTAGGCTTTAAACTTAATTTAAAATGGGATCAGATAGAGGCCCTCTATATTTCAGAAATACAAGCTCGTTGTTACTTAAACCTAAAAATGGGCCAAGACAATCCCAGGGCTTCTCGTCCATGATGACAAAGTGGACACCAGAATCTACCTGCACTAGATCCCTACCAATCTTCACTTTTAGCACGGACCAACGAACTTTAAAGGGAACATTGGCCCCTACAATACTAGGCGAAGAAGGATTGCAGGACATCGCAAACCACCCATGTGTCATGTTCTGGTGAGAAATATCACCCGTGTGTCCCGTGCTGGTGAGAAACATTACCCGTGTGTCATGTTCTGGTGAGAAACATCACCCGTGTGTCCTGTGCTGGTGAGAAACGAAGTGCAGTCTCCAACGCCCCCCTTTCCCCACCCCCACCTTAATTAGACCCAGAAGTTAGTTAACACATGGAATGCAATTGAATTGAAATCAACAAGTGAATCTATTGACACCCCACGCCCTCACTCTGAGACCAACAAAAATAAACAACACAACAAAACGTGTGTATCGTTAGTGTGAGCGAGAAAATATTACTTTCATTTATTTCCAGATATTTTTTAAAACAATAACCCCCCCACCCCAAACCCCCGCCATCTTTTCTATTAGTCGGCCAGCAACCGTGTGTCCCACGAATATCACCTTAACCATTACCTTCTCTCTCTCTCTCTGTCTTAGTCTCTCTCAGTCTCTCTCTCTGTCTTAGTCTCTCTGTCTCTCTCTCTCTGTCTCTGTCTTAGTCTCTCTCTCTCTGCCTCTCTCTATTTTGTCTCTCTCTCTGTCTTTCCCTTCCTTTTTCACTGTCTCTCCATTTCTCTCTGTCTCTCTCTCTCTGTCTCTCTCTTCCTCTGTATCTCTTTTTTTCTCTCTCGCTGTC
>CALYLW010001072.1:7500-17500 GCA_944989445.1 Ampullaceana balthica
CATTATTATATCTATGTCTCTATGATGTTACATTATTATATATAAGTCTCTATGATGTTACATTATTATATCTATGTCTCTATGATGTTACATTATTATAGCTATGTCTCTATGATGTTACATTATTATATCTATGTCTCTATGATTTTACATTATTATATCTATGTCTCTATGATGTTACATTATTATATCTATGTCTCTATGATGTTACATAATTATATCTATGTCTCTATGATGTTACATTATTATATCTATGTCTATATGATGATACATTATTATATCTATGTCTCTATGATGTTACATAATTATATCTATGTCTCTATGATATTACATTATTATATCTATGTCTCTATGATGTTACATTATTATATCTATGTCTCTATGATTTTACATTATTATATCTATGTCTCTATGATGTTACATTATTATATCTATGTCTCTATGATGTTACATAATTATATCTATGTCTCTATGATGTTACATTATTATATCTATGTCTCTATGATGATACATTATTATATCTATGTCTCTATGATGTTACATAATTATATCTATGTCTCTATGATGTTACATTATTATATCTATGTCTCTATGATGTTACATTATTATATCTATGTCTCTATGATTTTACATTATTATATCTATGTCTCTATGATGTTACATTATTATATCTATGTCTCTATGATGTTACATTATTATATCTATGTCTCTATGATTTTACATTATTATATCTATGTCTCTATGATGTTACATTATTATATCTATGTCTCTATGATTTTAAATTATTATATCTATGTCTCTATGATGTTACATTATTATATCTATGTCTCTATGATTTTACATTATTATATCTATGTCTCTATGATGTTACATTATTATATATAAGTCTCTATGATGTTACATTATTATATCTATATCTCTATGATGTTACATTATTATATCTATGTCTCTATGATGTTACATAATTATATCTATGTCTCTATGATGTTACATTATTATATCTATGTCTCTATGATGATACATTATTATATCTATGTCTCTATGATGTTACATAATTATATCTATGTCTCTATGATGTTACATAATTATATCTATGTCTCTATGATGTTACATTATTATATCTATGTCTCTATGATGATACATTATTATATCTATGTCTCTATGATGTTACATAATTATATCTATGTCTCTATGATGTTACATTATTATATCTATGTCTATATGATGTTACATTATTATATCTATGTCTCTATGATGTTACATTATTATATCTATGTCTCTATGATGTTACATTATTATATCTATGTCTCTATGATGTTACATAATTATATCTATGTCTCTATGATTTTACATTATTATATATATGTCTATATGATGTTACATAATTATATCTATGTCTCTATGTTGTTACATTATTATATCTATGTCTCTATGATGTTACATTATTATATCTATGTCTCTATGATGTTACATAATTATATCTATGTCTCTATGATGTTACATTATTATATCTATGTCTCTATGATGTTACATTATTATATCTATGTCTCTATGATTTTACATTATTATATCTATGTCTCTATGATGTTACATTATTATATCTATGTCTCTATGATGTTACATTATTATATCTATGTCTCTATGATTTTACATTATTATATCTATGTCTCTATGATGTTACATTATTATATCTATGTCTCTATGATGTTACATTATTATATCTATGTCTCTATGATTTTACATTATTATATCTATGTCTCTATGATGTTACATTATTATATATAAGTCTCTATGATGTTACATTATTATATCTATATCTCTATGATGTTACATTATTATATCTATGTCTCTATGATGTTACATAATTATATATATGTCTCTATGATGATACATTATTATATCTATGTCTCTATGATGTTACATAATTATATCTATGTCTCTATGATGTTACATTATTATATCTATGTCTCTATGATGTTAAATTATTATATCTATGTCTCTATGATGTTACATTATTATATCTATGTCTCTATGATGTTACATTATTATATCTATGTCTCTATGATGTTACATTATTATATCTATGTCTCTATGATGTTACATAATTATATCTATGTCTCTATGATGATACATTATTATATCTATGTCTCTATGATGTTACATAATTATATCTATGTCTCTATGATGTTACATAATTATATCTATGTCTCCATGATGTTACATTATTATATCTATGTCTCTATGATGATACATTATTATATCTATGTCTCTATGATGTTACATAATTATATCTATGTCTCTATGATGTTACATTATTATATCTATGTCTCTATGATGTTACATTATTATATCTATGTCTATATGATGTTACATTATTATATCTATGTCTCTATGATGTTACATTATTATATCTATGTCTCTATGATGTTACATCATGTTCATGATCATTATATCTATGTCTCTATGATGTTACATTATTATATCTATGTCTCTATGATGTTACATTATTATATCTATGTCTCTATGATGTTACATTATTATATCTATGTCTCTATGATGTTACATTATTATATCTATGTCTCTATGATGTTACATTATTATATCTATGTCTCTATGATGTTACATAATTATATCTATGTCTCTATGATTTTACATTATTATATATATGTCTATATGATGTTACATAATTATATCTATGTCACTATGTTTTTACATTATTATATCTATGTCTCAAGCTCGCTAGCTTACGAGGAAGTGGGTTAAAAATCGATCAAAAGTTCTGGCGGCAAGCAAGCACGCAAGCAGACACCACGAGTAAATATAAAGGATTTAATATGCATTAGGTGGCAACAGTATTTTATCCGCTCTATGATGTTACATTATTATAGCTATATCTCTATGATGTTACATTATTATATCTATGTCTCTATGATGTTACATTATTATATCTATGTCTCTATGATGTTACATTATTATATCTATGTCTCTATGATGTTACATAATTATATCTATGTCTCTATGATGTTACATAATTATATCTATGTCTCTATGATGTTACATTATTATATCTATGTCTCTATGATGTTACATTATTATATCTATGTCTCTATGATGTTACATTATTATATCTATGTCTCTATGATGTTACATAATTATATCTATGTCTCTATGATGTTACATTATTATATCTATGTCTCTATGATGTTACATTATTATATCTATGTCTCTATGATGTTACATTATTATATCTATGTCTCTATGATGTTACATTATTATATCTATGTCTCTATGATGTTACATTATTATATCTATGTCTCTATGATGTTACATTATTATATCTATGTCTCTATGATGTTACATTATTATATCTATGTCTCTATGATGTTACATTATTATATCTATGTCTCTATGATGTTACATTATTATATCTATGTCTCTATGATGTTACATTATTATATCTATGTCTCTATGATGTTACATTATTATATCTATGTCTCTATGATGTTACATAATTATATCTATGTCTCTATGATGTTACATTATTATATCTATGTCTCTATGATGTTACATTATTATATCTATGTCTCTATGATGTTACATTATTATATCTATGTCTCTATGATGTTACATTATTATATATAAGTCTCTATGATGTTACATTATTATATCTATGTCTCTATGATGTTACATTATTATATCTATGTCTCTATGATGTTACATTATTATATCTATGGCTCTATGATGTTACATTATTATATCTATGTCTCTATGATGTTACATTATTATATCTATGTCTCTATGATGTTACATTATTATATCTATGTCTCTATGATGTTACATAATTATATCTATGTCTCTATGATTTTACATTATTATATCTATGTCTCTATGATGTTACATTATTATATATATGGCTCTATGGTGTTACATAATTATATCTATGTCTCAATGCTACTGAATTCGAAAGGTGGCACCATCTGTCTGAAAAAATCTGGTACAAGATAAAACAACTTGAATGAGCCAAAATATTCAATTTTATTAGACTTTAACAGCTCTACCATTTTCTTCTGTCTGCGTTGACAGAATATTTTCTGAAGCATACAAGGTATAGACAAAGTTTAAAAAGTACTTTGTCTATTCAGTATGCAACAACAAACATATAAAATTTCTCGTTCCTTACGTCCGACATTCGGAAGTGGAATGAATTGCCTGATCAAACGAGGAAAAACCAACATTTAAAGTGGAATGAATTGCCTGATCAAACGAGGAAAACCAACATTTAAAGTGGAATGAATTGCCTGATCAAACGAGGAAAAACCAACATTTACAACTCAAATAAAATTGAAAGACGAGGCATAAAAAAATCGATAAACTTATGACTGAATAATCTTCTGTATAAAATGAAAATGTTTAATAGATTCAATAATAATGCAGATGTAGGTATGTTTTACAAAAAGTTATGTAGAATGTAGAACATACTAATACCTTAGGGCCGTCCATAATGACGACAGGCATCTAGGAGGGGGGAGGGGGGTCACACTTTTGTGACGATGTCTGGCAAGGGGGAGTAGGGGTGTTTAAGAACTGTCACGTCACATCAACAATGCATAACTTTAAATGAAAGCTCCACTTTAATATTTGATTGTTTAACATTTATTTAATGACCTTGTAAAATGGTTACAACGTGTTACGATATTAGAATGCATGCTAACACTAAATACACACTTAAATGACACACACACAAATAATTTCAAATATGCGAATTTTCTTACAGGAAATACGGATATCAGCTAAAGGGCTTCGTGACGTCCTTTGCTTTTTTGGGGTTTTTTTTTGGTTTTTTTGTTGTTGTTTTTTTAGTGTATATTTGTTGTTTTTTTTCTTTCTTGTTTTTTCTGACTTGTCTCCCAGGTTTTTCCCAAAATTGTCACTGGCATCACTGCACTAGACTCGAATTTTAAATCAAAATGGGGCCAGCTGGAGGCCCTCTATATTTTAGAAATACAAGCTCCCTGTAAGTTAAACCTAAAAGAGTCAAGACAGGACACATAGAGTCCCAGGACTTCTCGTCCCAACCATACTAGGTGGAGAAGCAGTGCTGGTAGATTAACATATGGAATAAAATTGAATTGATATTAATAAGTGAATCTATTGACACCCCACGCGCCCACTCAGAGTACAACACAACACATGTGGTATGCTTTGTGTGTGCCAGTAAATAATCCTTATCTTTATTTACGGATTTGTAAATAATATTTTAAAAAGAATAACTATACGTCAGATTTTGACTCCCCTTCCCCTCTTTTTTTGCCGTGCCACATTTTCTAACATCGGACAACGAATATTACCTAAAATATTACCTTCTCTCTCTGTCTCAGTCTCTCTGTCTCCATGTTTCTTTCTCTCTCTATGTGTCTCTTTCTCTCTCTGTCCCTCTCTTTCTCTCTCTCTCTCTCTCTGTCTCTATCTCTATCTCTGTGTCTTCCTCTCTCAATGTGACTCCTCTCCCTATCTTTCTCTCTATTTCTCTCTCTCTCTCTCTGTCTTTCTCTATCCGCCCCTTACTTTGTCTCTCTTTATTTCTCTTACTATGTCTTTTTTACTCTTTCTTTCTCTTTCTCTCTATTGCTCTGTCTATCTGCCTCTCTGTCTCTATTTCACTTTCTGTATGTCTCTCTCTCTCTTTCTCTCTCTCCGTCTATCTCTATCTCTTTCTGTCTCTACGAATCTCTCTGTTTCCATCTCTTTATCTTTGGCTCCCTCTATATCTGTCTCTGTATATCTTTCTCTCTATGAATCTCTCCCTGTATCTCTCTCTCCCTTTATCTCTTTGTCTCACTCTTTGTCTCTCTCTTTCTCTCTCTCTCTCCCTCTCTCTCCTACCTCACTATGTCTTTGTCTCTTTATATCTGTCTCTTTCTGTCTATCTCTTAGTTTCTCTCTCAATCTCTCTCTGTTGCTCTCTCTGTTTCTCTCTCTTTCACTCTGTTCTCTCTCTTTCTCTATCTCTCTCTGTTTCTCTCTCTAAATATATATATACTAGCGTACACCCGTCAAAAATGACGGAAGTTTTAAGCTGAAATCTATTTATTTTATTTAAAAAATGCATTTTTTAAGGGCGCCTACGCACCCACCTTTTTCAAAAAACCAACTAACGTGTCCTTGTTTGATAAATACGAAATATTAAACTTTCTGAAATGTACACAAAGTATTTTATGATAAGGCTTTGGGCTTTGGGGTTGTAGGACGCCTACGGCGCCCCCTTTGTTTTTTTTTGTTTTTTTATTTTATAATTAACCGTCATCAAATCCTCTTTTTACATTGATCCCTTTTCCAAAATTAAAATTTGAGCGAAAACATACGGCATATAATATTTTTTTACAGCGCATCTTTAATTTGCACACCTTTTGATGCATTGGTGCAGTAAATTGGTTTTCCCTGCTTTCTAAAATTAGTAGCGTCAGGACACACTGACTTGCGTGACAATTGCAAATTATACAGTTTTATATATATATATATCTTTATTCCTCTCTCTCTCTCTTTCTTTCTCTCTCTATATCTCTATATTTATCTCTCTCTCTTTCTCTCCTTTTGTTTCTCTCTCTCTCTCTTTCTCTCTCTCTCTCTCTGTTTCTCTCTCTGTTTCTCTCTGTCTCCGGATGACTTCATATTGAATGTGACATAATTCCACAAAGAATTATCTTTAAATCAACTAGCCCTACCCCTTTTTAAATCCCTTATATTAACTTCACCGCCGTCTCATTCGTCGTCTCGTCCCGCGACGCCCGTCCGCCCGCGGAAAAACAAAAGTCGAAAATGACCCACTTCCAGTGAAGCCATCGAGCTGAAATTCGGCACACTGGCCCGTCTCACCTAACAATGCATCGTGTCAAAATTTTAGATCGATCGAACGTACCGTAATTAAATTAATGCATTTTTAGTTTATCTATACTATATAAATAACTATTTAGAATGTTTAGTCGTATTGTCTGCTAGAGTTTTGACCTAGTTTTAAAGCCAAGGGAGATAATTTGGTTTCAGGCTGTAAATTTTTGTCACTTTTGAACATAATCAATACTTTTAGTTATGTCTCATATATAAGGGATTTATAGTCAAAAACTTTGTTTTTACGGGGTTGTTTTATTAAATCACTTATATTAACTTCACCGCCGACTCGTTCGTCGTCAAGGCTCGTCTCGTTCGTCTCGTCCCGCGGAAAAACAAAAGTCAAAAATGACCCACTTGCAGTGAAGCCATCGAGATGAAATTTGGCACACGGGCCCGTGTCACCTAACAATGCATCGTATCAAAATTTCAGATCGATCGAACGTACCGTAATTAAATTAATGCATTTTTAGTTTATCTATATAAATCACTATTTAGAAAAACAAAAGTCGTCGTCTGCTAGGTCGTGTTGACCTAGCACCTATATTTAGCGGCAGGGGAGATGTAAATGTTTGGAACCGTCTCTCTCTGTCGTTCGTCGTGCCCGTCCGCGACGCGTGTTGACCCGACGCGGTGACAAGACCTTTCCCCTCTCCCAACACGGTTAAAAGCAAATATAAGGGATTTATAGTCAAAAACTTTGTTTTTACGGGGTTGTTTTATTTTTAAATCCCTTATATTAACTTCACCGCCGTCTCATTCGTCGTTCGTCACTCGACCGTCGTCCCGTCGGCGACGCCCGTCCACCCACGGAAAAACAAAAGTCTAAAATGACCCACTTCCAGTGAAGCCATCGAGCTGAAATTTGGCACACAGACCCGTCTCACCTAACAATGCATCGTATCAAAATTTCTGATCGATGGCCCTACCCCTTTTTTTAAAAACAAACTTTGTACAGTGTATATCACTGAGTGTCTGAGTGTGTGTATGTGATAGAAAAGTTACCAGATATCTTTATAATAAGGTGTACAAATGGGGTAATACGATTTGTCCAAAGAATGTTGTTACTAAAGTAGCCTGATCACTGTTTGCCTGTGTGTGATTGTGTATGTGTGAGTGTGAGGTAGGTGTTGATAATCTCTTGTTTTAACAACATTCACAGCCAGTGAACTAATCTCCTGTATGTGGGGGGTGCGGTGTTGATAATTTCTTGTTTTGTAACATTTACAGACAGTTAACTACTGCATTAAAAATCAAGTCAGTGCTTAAATGGAGTTAATCTAATTTTTTCAATTATGTATTATTTTAGTGTCAAAAATATTGTTTCTATTTAATTGTCATCTTTTTGTATTGAATATATAACGTAATTATATAAATTCAAATTCAAGCAAAAATTTTGAATACTGACATATGTATTATATCTTATTCAAAAAATATAAAACAATAGGTTTATAACAATCTAATACCTTTATATCAAGTGAGAAATCATTATTTTCGTTGCTTAATTCCATTCAAATTTGCACCATTTTTTGTCAGGCCTACTAATAGCCTACCATAAATAGACTGAAGTGATCACATGGAGTCCCGGGGTCACACAGCTCCGAACTAACGCTACTTCGTGGGTACCACCTCACCGACTTAAAAATACATCCCTATATATATTGCGCCTAAGCGCGTCTGTTTGTAGGAATGTGGGTGCTCGCTATGCGGGGTAACTCCCGAAAATAAAATAAATTATTGAAAATTAAGACGTAAAATAATAAACATTTTGGTGTCGAGATTAACAAGACAGCGTTTCTGGCCATAAAATATTGTGACTTTTACGTCATAGTTTAAGCTCATATTAATTTGTAAAAAGGAAACAAAGTAAAATAAGCCTCAGTTATTTCAATGTGATTTTTTAAATGGTACTATCCATCTCTGTGTGTGTTTATCTTTGTGTGTTCACGTGGTTGAATTAGTGAGTGTGTGTGGTTTTTTTTTGTTTTTTTGTTGTGAACTAAATGTGATGAAACGGTTTATTTTTATGTCTGGTAATGTTGCGCCTCTAACAAGAGTATGTATATATATTTTTTTTAATTTTAAGAATTAATATTTGTTTGCAAATTACATCTTTACACTGTTTCCTGTATGTATTTCCGAGATGTATTTTATCCAGCCGTTCGAAAAATTGTTTGCTGTAATCTTTCTATAGATGTCTACATTTATGTTCAAAGTTAATCTACCTAAGGTTTTGTTTACAAACCATAGTCATTGTTTTTTTAGCGTAATATTTTAACAATATTTATATACTATTATTTTCTTTATTATCAAATATACAGTATCATTTTACCACTTTTCTTTATATCTTTTATATGTTCAATTTAAATACTTAATGTATTTGACATTTTAAAAGTTAGTTATAAGTTATAAATAATCAAATACTAACAATGTATTCAATGCATTAGAGAAAGAAAGCACATGAGTGAAACCAGATACCAAACACTATAGCTTAGCCACTGTTAATATTCTTTTTGCATAAATTAAGTTAAAAATGCTAGGTAAGTTATATTTATAAATAAAAAAAAGCATGAAGCAAGTGATTCGTGATGAAAGCAATGCCAATGATTTTTAGGTGGGAGATTTATTTTCCTTCGGTGCTTAAATAGTTTACACGGATTTTTTTTTCTGGAACGATTGCTCAATAAACTGCCCCAAGGAAATAGAAGGAATGAAGAAGAAAAAATTCGGTACGGTGATAGACGAAAATGGCTTATATATAGGAGTTATATGCACGGACCAATGCGTGTGGGTAATAAGTGGAACAGCTATTTTTATATTGAGTACAACTTTATGACCTTTTGAAATGTACCATTTATTGGTGGGGTAAGAGTCAATAATATCGCCCAACCCTGGATGACACAAATACTATAGCTTAGCAACTGTTTTTATACTTTTTGCATGGATTAAACTAAATCGGCAAGGTAAATTTTAAGCCTAGACCTTGCGATTCAAAATGTTTCTTTAAAACAAATAAAACCCATGCACACCTTACTTAAGCATCAAAATTCACATAAATAATATGCTTTTCCCATAAAAAATCATTACTAAGAAAGGTATTTAAGAGCTAACAAAA
>CALYLW010001072.1:20000-41353 GCA_944989445.1 Ampullaceana balthica
GTATAAACAATCTAAAGTACTTGTATAAACAATCTAAAGTACTTGTATAAACAATCTAGAGTACTTGTATAAACAATCAACGCCGCCGTCCACCCAAACCCACCCCGGTCAGTGGGCCGCGGTAAAATTATTAAACTTTGACCGTTCCGCGGCGATAAAAATTTAGGGACCACTGCTGTAGAGGACTGTGCGTACAGTGCTATTAAAAATGTAACAGTTAGTGACATAAAAATGTAATAAAAAAGAGAAAACAATTCTTTAAAACATGAATTAGAGTAATAAAAAAAAACCCGTAAAAAACAAGATTTGGACTATAAATCCTTTTTGTACGAGACATAACTAAAAGAATTTTCATTTTAATATGCAGCGCACGACAATCCAAAATTTTAGTTATGTCTCGTAAAACATGTTTAATATAATGCGCACCGATTGGGAACATATTTTTTAAAATTATCGTCCATATAAGAGGCACCGAATCGCGCAACAGGAAAGTATTGAAAAGGTCGTTCAATATAATACGCACTGAGACACTCTGTCTAAAAAATTAACATGATACAATTTCAAGTTGTTACACCAGTGAGTCTTAAACGGGGGACATGTTTATTTTGGTCCAATATCAAGTTGTTACACCAGTGAGTCTAAAACAGGAGACATGTTTATTTTGGTCCAATATAAAGTTGTTACACCAGTGAGTCTAAAACAGGGGACATGTTTATTATGGTCCAATATCAAGTTGTTACTACAGTGAGTCTAAAACAGGGGACATGTTTGTTTTTGGTCCAATATCAAGTTGTTACACCAGTGAGTCTAAAACAGCGGACATGTTTATTTTGGTCCAATAAAAACACAAATTTTACTTTTTATACCCATTGATATGGTTTTACATAATGTTCAAACAAATATGAACATATTGAAACAATAATAACACTAAAAATTGATATTTTAATTGTTTATATGAATGTAATTTTGAATGTGTTTTATGTTGGCGACATGGTCTTTTACAAAAATACTTATTTTTACATATTCAAAATAACACACACATATGCCCGAATTTGAAATATCATACATTTTAAGATTCCGAAATAAATGCTCTTTAAAACATACAAGCCACTCAAAAAATAAATGTGCCCCATTTCAACAATTACCAAACTTTATTTTAGTGGGACATGTAAATGCCATTTTTTATTTTTTTGAAAAATGCCCATATAAGCTATTCAGAGTCAAAAGCTTTGTTTTTTTACGGTTATTTATTATGGGTGTGAGTTCGAATCCACGAAGCAGCTTAAGTTTGGGCCAGCTTAACCAGTGGACTCTATGTGATAACTTGTCTGTTTATGGTAGGCCATCAGTAGACCTGACAAAAAATTATCAAAATTCGTGACGAAAAGTATGTGATAGAAATCTTTTTTCTGCATATATATATGTAACCTATTGTTATAAAAAGGCAGTTTTTGAAATTTTAAAATAATGTATGTTATATATGTTAATCATTAATGTTTTGGCTTTTGTTTTATAAATTATCATTATGCTGTATATTCAATACAAATTATTACAAAGAAAGGACAAATAAATTTTAATACTTATTTTTGAGACTAAAAAAACAATATTTCAAAAATTAAACTAACTCCCTTAATACTATAACTTGACTTTTAATTAAGCAGTAGTTTCCTGGCTTTGACTATTGTAAAAATAAGATTTCATTCATATCTACCTGACACACACACGCACACACGCACCCACAACAGAGGCGTCACAAGGGTTGGTGTCACCCGGGGCGGTAGCTCATGGTGTCACCCCTTCACGACTGAAGGGGCCGTCCATAAATGACGTCACGCGAGGTTGCCGATTTTTACCCCACCCTCTCCCAGCGTCATACTTTGTCACAAAAACATAGACCCCACCCGTTTTTTACGATATGACGTCACAAAGCTGTGACACCCCTCCCCCAAGCCGTATTTTCTCAATAAAAATTAGCATGTTGCAAATTATTTTTTGTCATTTAAATATGTATTTAGGGTAAGTCTGCACTGTAATATCGTAACACGCGTGAAGTCATTGAAAACGTAATTAAATAAATGGTAAACAATCAAATATTTAAGTGGAACATTTATTTAAAGTTTCGCGTGTTTGATGTGGCGTCACATTTCTCAAACACCCCCCTCCTCGTACCACATCGTCACAGATGCGTGACCCCCCCCCTATGGCGGATTAAAAGGGGGGTGCTGAACGGGCTAAAGCCCAAATAATTTAAGGGCACCCAGACTTATTATGAATTATAGTGTATAATAAAGATGCAGGCCATTATGTTTGTACGAATCCCTGAAAATGCCTTGGACAGTCATACGGCAATGCTGCAAATATGAGTAGGAAGTATAACGGAAACCAAACTATTCTTCGTCAGAAGTGCATTGTTGCTCGTTATGTGTGTGCACAGCTCATTCCTTTAATTTGGTTGGGAAATGAGCAGCAGGTTGTCCTACTGCGGGCAGATTTTTTTGTCTTCTGCAAAATCTTTATACCCGACTTGTTGCATCTACTCATCGTTGACAGGTACTTCAAAAACATATGAAATTGATACATGCTAACAAAGCCTTGTCTGACACAAGATGGTCAGCCTGACATTATGCTGAAAGGTCTGTTAATAGCTCATACCATGAGCATATCGCAGCACTGGAAGAATTAGCAACGAATGAAAATCAGCCACGTGACTGCCGACTTGAAGAAGAAGGATTTCTAATGGAAATTGAACAACTGGAAGTCGCTATTTTACTTGAAGTTTGGGGAAACAATTTTAGAAAGAAAGTTTCTCATTGAGTTTGTTAAAAAATAGCATTCTTAATTTGATTCCAATGAAGACAAAGGAAAGGAAAAGTCCGTGGTAAAAACAGTGTAAACAATCTTCAATACTATCAAACAAAAAAGAAAGCGGCAGTTTGATAAAGGGACATCAACAAAACAGTATTCTCCTCGAGACAAAAATTCAAGATTGAGGTATTTCTGGTAATCATTGACAAACTTTCTTAAGCCCTACAACATCGGCATATAAAGACATCCATGAGAAATGTGGCTTTCTTACAAACTTAACTGAGCTCAGCAATTTCGCCACCCGATGGGCAGCAGCCAAGTTAATGGAAGAGCATTCAAGTTCAAGTGATTTCGAAGACTGCTTACCTTCAGAATTAGTCCACTTTTCAGAACTCTTAAAAGAGTTATTGTCCAGCCCCAGGCTCAGGGTAAAGAAAAGGAAGAAGCACAAAGAGAAAATAAAAAAAAACGTGCGAAGAGATAAAAATTTTGCTGCTTTTGAATGAGATATAATTCACACAGTCCTTTACAAATGTACACATCGCACTTCGCATCTATCTTTCAATGATGACATCAACCTGCAGCTAAGAGCGATCCTTTTCAAAGTTGAAAAGAATATATTTTGAGTTAGAATTTGCATGGGACAAAAAAGAATGAATATGTTACATGCTCTCTCTAATGAGCGTTGAAAAGGAACTTATAAGCGTACTCAGCTGAGCTTTATTGACTTGATTGAAAACTTCGCCATTTGAAAAATTCGCAAACGAAAGTTGTAGGTTGAAATAATAATCATACATATTTTTCAATAATTTTTGTTATTTCAAATAGAGAAAACAATTCGTTACCTCATGAAATTTTTTTATTTATTTTTTTAAAATACGGAATAACGCGTAATAGTATTCTTTAAGGGGGCGCGTTCGTAACCACGAAACAGCGTAAGTCGGGATGGGACCGTCGTAACAGGAGGACTACCTTTATATAAACATGCATATCAATGCTTTCACGCCTTTTTAATAAATATATATAAAACAAAATATTAACTCAAAGACATTGAAATCATAATTTTCTTCAAGAAAAACATCAACAAAGAAAATCCATCTTTTGATGATTTTTTGTTTGTCTATGATTAAAAATCGTATTCTCCCCCCCCCCACCCCACTGTGGTGGAGGGAGTCGTGAGGTGGGATTCGTCTATGCTGTCGGTGTGTCCAAGCCCAAATGGCTTTATATCTTTTAAAACATAAGACACTGGCTCTTTCATTGCAGCTGTTCTGAAAGATCTCTCTGCTGCGACTGTTTCTTTTCATTTTTTCCTAATTTGTTTTAATGTTGTTTGTGTGTTGGGACTGTTTTATAATTGCAAATTAACTGATATTTTTTTAATAAGTGTTTTCGCGTTTAACGTATTTCATTGTATTTCTTAATTTCTTGCTAGATTAAAAAATTTGTCATCTTTTTTTTTCTGACATAAAATCGTACACAGTAAAATTTTAGGCTCGGGTGTCACCCCCTGATGGGTGTCATCCGGGGCGGCCCGCCCCCCCCTCCCGCACCCCCCTAGTGACGCCACTGCATAATTCCACAACATATTTTCTTCAAATCACCTAGCCCCGCCCCTTACTGTTTTAAAAACTAACTTTGTACAGATTGTGTAACGGTGTGTTTGAGTGTGTGTATTTTAATGTCATAGGAAAGTGACCAGGTATTTATAAAATAAGGTGTGCGGGTGGAGTACGAATTTTCCAAAAAAAAGTTATTACTGAAGTAACCTCATCACTGTTTGCGCGTGTGTGTGTGTGTTTGTGTGAGTGTCTCTGTGTGTGAGTGTGTGTGAGGTAGGTGTTGATAATCTCCTGTTTTAACAAGTCACAGCCAGGTAACTACTACATTAAAAATGTTATCGTATGAAGGGAGTTAATCTTTGTTTTATCTTATTTATATATGGTTTCTAGTGTCAAAAATATAAATTTTAACATGTATTTATTATCACTTTGTACCAAACATATACCTTAATAAATAATTTTACAATCAACCCAAATTTATAATTAATCACATATATATTAGATCTTTTTCAAAAAAGTCTAAAACTTTATTTTTGTAACAATTTAAGAATCTAATATTCTTAGAAAAATTGCTTCTTAATTACAATCACACAGCTACATTAAATTTCATTCTATTTTTGACAGGTCTAACGATGGCCTACCATAAAACAACATGTTTTATTGTTAAGGTACTAGGCTCCAGTTCAGCCTGCGTTAGGTTTATCAACCTAGATCTAGGTTTATTTTGACCTTGTCTAGGTTTTTATGTTTTTTCATTTCAAAATTAACCATAATCTAGGTTTTCTTTAAAAAAATGTAAAAAAACGATTTTCAAGTACAAAAATTTATAACTATTTGTAATTAATATCCTAAAAAAATCTATTTTTTCACAAATAAAATTAAGCATTAGGGCGCAACAGTTTTGTCAGCCGCTCTGTCATGTTATATTATGATATATATATAGTTCTATCCCACTGAATTCGAAAGATGGCTCTGCGGCGATGCCATGATAAAACAGCTTGAATGAGTCAAACTATTCAATTTTATTAGACGTCATGACAAACTTAACAGCTCTACCATTTTCTTCTGCCTGTGTTTAGAGAATATTCTTTCAAGAATACATGGTATAGACCAAAGATAATCTAATACAACGCTCAGATAGACATAGTTATAAAATCACTTTTCCTATTTCGTATGCAAGAACAAACACATTCAAATTCTCGTTATTACCGTCCGGAATTCGGCCATTGAATGGGTTCCTGATCAAACGAGGAAAACCAAGACTCTATCAACGTTTAAGACTCAAATAAAAATGCAAGACTAGTCATAAACAATGGATAAATTATGACTCAATAATCTTCTGTATAAAAAATGAACGTCTGTATTAGATAAAATAAGAATGGTTCCGAGAATTCTGATAAGATTGTCGTTTATAAGGAAGATGACATAAGACAAGTAATGAATAAATGCATGTCTAAGTATAATTTACAAATACTTGTAATACAAACTAATAGAGGCCGTTCATAAAAATGAGGACACATCATCTAGGGGAGAGCGAGGGGGTCACACTTTAGTGAGATGTGTGACAAGGGGGAGGGGGTATTTAAGAACTGTGACGTCACATCAAAAACGCGAAACTTTAAATGAAAGCTCCACTTCAATATTTGATTATTTACAATTAAGTTAATGACGTTTTAAATGGTTTCCTTCTTGTAACGATATTAGACTGCAAACCTCACGCTAAATACATACTTAAATGAAAATAAAATGATTTGAAACATGCTCATTTTCAAGTAAGAAATACGTGTTGTTTTTAGCGTTTTTAGGGGGGGGGGAGAAACTATATGACGTCACATTTGTTTATTTTTAGCGTGTCTAGTTATTTTCTTTCGGATATAGTTTTTTTTTGGACGTGTTGGCTAGGTTTTTTTCCAAAATTGTCACAGGCAGCACTGGAGCCATGGAATCACAGCGACTTAACCGATTTAGAGAAATAATGAATCTCAACGTGATCTATATATATGTTATAAAAAATATAATTCATCGAAGTTAATCGATTAATCTATTAATTTTTCCCGATTAATCGATCAAAATATTTTAATCAGTACCAGCCATAACTGATACATTTTGAAAGAATAACTCTACATCAGCTTTAGACTCCCCCCCCCACCTACCCGCGCCATCTTTTCTATGGTCGGCCATTTACATGGTGTCCCACGAAAATCACTTTAACCATTACCTTCTCTTTCTCTGTCTCTCTCTTTCATTCGATCTCTTTATACTTTATATATCTCTCTGTCTCAGTCTCACTCTGTCTCTCTCTTTTTTCTCTATCTCTGTCTCTTTCTCTCTATCACTCTCTCTTACAGTCTGTCTCTTCCCCTGTCTCTCTTTCTTTTTCTCTCTCTTTCTGTTACTTTGTCTCTCTCTTCCCCCCTCTCTCTTTCATCTTCTCGCTCTCTCTTTTCTCTCTTTCTTTCGCATTTTCTCCGTCTGTCTCACTTTCTTTCTCTCTCTGTCTCTCTACCTCTCTATCTCTCTGTCTCTCAACGACACGTTCTCTCCGTCTTTGTCTCTCGCTCCCTACTGTTTCTCTCTATATATCTTTCCCTATCTGTGTCTCTTTCTGTATACCTCTCTCTATCCCTCTAATTATCTGTCAGTATCTTTCTCTCAGTCTCTCTCTTTCTTTCTCCCCCTCCTCTCTTTCTCTCTGCCCTCTTTTTATTTCTATCTCTATCACTCTCTCTCTGTGATTCGCTTTGCCTTTGTCTCTCTCTGTGTGTGTTTCTCCCTCTATCTCTTTATCTGTTTCTCTCTCTGTTTCTCTCGCTTTTTTTCTATCTGTTTCTCTCTCTCATTGTATCGCTCGCTCCCTCTGTCTCTCTCTCTGTTTCGCTCTCTCTGTCTCTCTCTGTTTCGCTCTCTCTGTCTCTCTCTGTTTCTCTCTCTCTCTGTTTCTCTCTCTCATTGTATCGCTCTCTCTCTCTCTGTTTCTCTCTCTCTCATTGTATCGCTCTCTCTCTCTGTTTCTCTCTCTCTCATTGTATCGCTCTCTCTCTGTTTCTCTCTCTCATTGTATCGCTCGCTCCCTCTGTCTCTCTCTCTGTTTCGCTCTCTCTGTCTCTCTCTGTTTCGCTCTCTCTGTCTCTCTCTGTTTCTCTCTCTCTCTCTGTTTCTCTCTCTCATTGTATCGCTCTCTCTCTCTCTGTTTCTCTCTCTCTCATTGTATCGCTCTCTCTCTCTGTTTCTCTCTCTCTCATTGTATCGCTCTCTCTCTGTTTCTCTCTCTCATTGTA
Organism: Ampullaceana balthica; assembly: GCA_944989445.1. Taxonomy (NCBI): domain Eukaryota; kingdom Metazoa; phylum Mollusca; class Gastropoda; family Lymnaeidae; genus Ampullaceana; species Ampullaceana balthica. Next base: position 27,646 of record CALYLW010001072.1, read on the forward strand.
TCGTTCTCTCTCTCTCTGTTTCTCTCTCTCTCCGAATGATTTCATAATGAAAGTGACATAATTCCAGAACGAATTTTCTTCAAATCACCTACCCCCGCCCCGACCACATTTATTTCTAACTTACTTTTTACAGTTTGTGTCACTGAGTGTCTGCTTGTGTGTATGTGTATGTGATACGAAAGTGACCAGGTGTCTTTATAATAACGTGTGCATGTGGGGTACGAATACTCCAGAGAATCAGAGGGAAAGAGGTCCTAAGGTTATGACGTTGATCCGTTCTTAAGACGCGATTTTCAGTGTAAGTCGGAACATTAAAAAAAAGATACATAAATAAACAATGTAAACTGTGTTTACGAATGCACCCCCCTAATTGTGTGTGTGTGTGTGTGAGTTAGGTGTTGATAATCTCTTGTTTTAACATTCACAGTCAGTGAACTAATATTCAGTGTGAGTTAGGGGGTGGGGGCGGTATAGAAACATGTCTTGTTTTAACAACTATCTCAGCAAGTTAACACTGCATTAAAGATGAAGTAATCACTCTAAGGGAATTAATCTGAATTTTCGAATTATGTTTTATTTTTAGCGTCACAAATATATACTTAAACATTTAACTGTATGGAATTAAATAACATAAATAATATTATGAACTTTTTTAAAATTAAAGCCAAAATATTGAAGATTTGAATATATATTTCATCTTATTAAAAAAAAACTAAAACGTCATTTTTCTAACAATGCTAGTTGTTTATATATTGAAAAAGACCAATTCGTGTTATTTCCTAATCCATAATGTAAAATCATATGTAGTTTTTAACAGGTCTTCTAATGGCCTAACATAAACAGCAAGTAGTGATATTACTATACTAGGCTTAATATTCAACTAACAAGTGGACTCGTCAACGCAGACAAGTTAAACACGAGAATCAACTGCACTGTCCCTATCAAACTTGGCGAAGAAGTATTGCTGGACATCGCACATCACTCGTGTGTCATGTGCTGGTGAGAAACATCGCCCGTGTGTCATGTGTTGGTGATAAACATCACACGTGTGTCATGTGCTGGTGAGAAACATCGCCCGTGTGTCATGTGCTGGTGATAAACATCACACGTGTGTCATGTGTTGGTGATAAACATCGCCCGTGTGTCATGTGTTGGTGATAAACATCGCCCGTGTGTCATGTGTTGGTGAGAAACATCACACGTGTGTCATGTGTTGGTGATAAACATCGCCCGTGTGTCATGTGTTGGTGAGAAACATCACTCGTGTGTCATGTATTGGTGAGAAACATCACCCATGTGTCATGTGCTGTTGAGAAACAACACCCTTGTGTCATGTGCTAGTGAGGAATATCACCCGTGTGTCATGTGCTGGTGAGGAACATCACCCGTGTGTCATGTGCTGGTGAGAAACATCAACCGTGTGTCATGTGCTGGTGAAAAACATCATCCGATTGTCATGTGCTGGTGAGAAAGTAAAATCAGGATCCATCCCCCCTCTCCCTGCCCCACCTTACTTAGTCCCAGGAGTCAGTTCTCACATGGAATGACACTGAACTGAAATCAACAAGTTAATCAAATGACACCCCACGACCTCACTCAGAGACCAACACAACAAAACAACACAACAAAACGTGTGTATCGTTAATGTGAGCGAGTAAATTTTACTTTTTTTTTCTTTCCAAATATTTTTTAAAAACAATAACCCCTCCCCCCAAACCTACGCCATCTTTTCTGTCTCAATCTCTCACTGTCTTACTCTTCCTTTTTAACTGTCTCTCCAGTTCTCTCTCTCTTATCCTGTCTCTCTCTTTTTCTCTCTCTCTATGTCTCTGTGTCTCTCTCTGCCCCCTCTCTCTACCTCTGAGAGTTACTCCCCATCTTTCCAAAATGGAGGTGCTTTTAATACTTTGACACTTTTCTGTGTGGCTCAGTGCAGACCGTTCTGCTGTAAAATGGTAAGTAATTAGGCATAACACTCACTTGTGTAACAGAACAATTTACCTAAAATTATACCTTAATGTATATTAACAATGGATTAATATAACAGGCCATAACGGTAGTTGAAATAAAATAATATACCTATTTTCATTCTCTAAAATCTTGGACTAAAATGTTGTTGAACTTGTAAAATTTTCACTGGTGTAACACTCATTGGTCTAACAGTAAAAAAAATCGTTGCACCAGTGAAAGGACTGTTACGCCAGTGAGGATTTGTCATAATATGAAAATAGTTTTATTTCGGTTGCACATTTCGAAACTCTCTTGTGTATTAAATATAAATAGAATGGAGTAGTTTGAATAGTTATTAATAATATTTAGTTTTTATGTAACGGAAGAGAAGAAGACTTTGATAATTGCTAATTTTGTACAAATCTTTGAAAATTACTAATTTTTTACTTTTTGTAACACTTGCATTTTTCTAACCGTAAAATTATTATTGAAGTTGTTGGTAAACACTTTATTTCTGTTTATAGATCTTTAGTTACCCTTCATTTTGATATAATTATCTTGTATCTTGGTTCATTTAATGATTTTTTGTGTTTTTTGAAAAGTTGTTAATGTTGTGTTTTTTACCTCCCTTTTTAGCTTTCTCAAAAATAAAAAAATGATGCAAATCCATTTTCATGTCAAAAATTATTATATTGTACCCCTGAAAAATTGAGTTTGTTCTCCATATACTTTTGGTTGAAATGAGAGTGAGTAAGTGGGTATAAGTAAAATAACTTACAGATATAGTCTTTCAAAAAACGTAACTTTTTAGGGAAGCGAAAAAAAAACGAAAAAACATGAACTTCAAATGTCCATAATTTTCTCATGTATGAAGATATATGAACAAACTTGGTGTCCACATTCCTGGTATTTCTAGCACTTTTAAATGCAACATCTAAAAAAGCTGTGTGAAAATTTTAAAATTTCTGTTTGTGGTACCAAATTATATTAAACACGTATTTATAACACTTGTCCCGTGATCAGCAGCTGATATTTAGCAGGCAGACTGTAGTTTTTTTTTAAAACTATAAATCCTTTATATATGAGACATAAATAAAATTTTGCATTTTTAGATTGTCGTGCGATGTGTATTACAATGAACATACTTTTGGATATGTCTCGTATATAAAGAATTTATAGTCAAAAACTTTGTTTTTTACGTTTTTTTTAAATATTTTATCAACATTGTACAGTTTGTGTCACTGAGTGTCTATGTGTGTGTATGTGTATGAGATACGAAAGTGACCAAGTGTCTTTATAATGAGGTGTGCAAGGGGGGTACGAATTCTCGAAAATATGTTATTACTGAAGAATTCTGATCTCTGTTTGCTCTTGTGCGTGTTTGTGTGTATGAGTGGGGGGAGGGGGGAAAGGTGTTAATAATCTTTTGTTTTGTCTCATCCAGTTAACTAATCTTCTGTATGTTGGTGGGGGGAGGGAGGAGCGGGGTGTTTAAAACCTTTTGTTTTATGAACAGTCATAGCCAGTTAACTACTGATTTAAAACATAAGTTGTAGCGTCTATACTGTTTGTCCGATTATTTCAATTATGTTTATTTGTTTAAAACACTATTTTTTATAGTGTTCACTTTTTATTAAATATGCAAATTATTTATGCGATTTTAAAATTTATGCCCAAATATTCATGATTGACATATATATTTCATCTTATTTAAAAAATATATAACAATGTGTCTAAAACATTCTAAGATATTTTAATACAGAGAGAATTAAATTGCGGTAATAACATCCCCTCACGATTTGTCATTTAATGTCGAGGTCTACCAATGGCCTACCACCATAAAAAGACGGAAGTGATCACAGGGAGTCTTTGGATTACGTGAGTACAGAGTCTAGGGATAGTGTAATGGTATGATATAATAAATTTTTTCCTAATTTTTTGTCAGGTCTACTGGTGGCCTACCATTTATAAACTGTAGTTTTCACAGGAAGTCCACTCAGGGCTGCCAGATAGGCCTTTTTAAGGCCATATACTCAAAATGTGTCCTCTTTTGAGATGGTTTTGCCTGAAATTATTTGTTTGCCCTGTTTTTAGACGTTTTTAATGAAAGCAAATATAAAATATATATATATAAATTATCTTTATGACAAAAAAGAAAAGAAATCAAATTCCACCATAAGTCCATAACTTTATTAATTTCCTATTTTTGAATAGCTTACGTGATGTTAACCAGTCTTTACAGTTTAACGAAGAGGCCATTAAGACAAAAATAGATATTGAATGCAGCTCACACTTTTAGAATAAGGGCTGAGCTTTTACTTACAAATAAATACTGCAAGGACTTCGTCGTGTCACAAAGAATGCTGATGACTTGACATCTATTACAGTTTATAATACTGCAAATAGCAGTCTATAGGAAAAGGAAGACCTGGAGCTTTTCTTTCAAATGTGTATATTAGTATCATAGTCTATTTATTTTGTGAATATAACTATACACAAGAACATTGGCATTTACACATTTATTAACCCTTTTCTCGTGGTTAAACCTTAATTTTCAATAGTTAACTAATTTTAAGCCTTTATATATCCATAAATGAAGTCACGCGATTTTGGCAGATTTTTCACTGCATTTTCCCCCCTCCCTCTCGTCACACGTAATAAAGAGATAGAACCCCCCTCAAATATAACGTCACAAAGTCCCTCCACCAATAAAAGCTGTTCTTATTATTTAGTAGCTTTTATTTAGAGTTGCAAGTTTTGATGTGACGTCACAGTTCTTAAAAGCCCCCCCCCTCATCATACATCGTCACAAATCTGTGACCCCTACAGCACCTAGGTGGGTGACGTCATTTTTGTCGACATTTTTCATATAACATAAGTTGGGCCATTTCTTGGGTCTTTTTTGACCGACAGTTTGGCTTTTTACCCATATTATAATCAGGCAACCCTGAGTCCACTGGTTACCTCGATCCCAACTTACGCAGCTTCGTGGTTTCGAACTCACCCCCATAATAAACAACCGTAAAAACAAAGTTTTTTTTACTCTGAATCACTTATATAGGCATTTTTCAATTATAGTTGTCATATAAACCAGTGCTTCTCAAAGTGGTGGTCCGCGGACCGGTGCCGGTCCGTGGGCCAACCGCTGTCGGACCGCAGATGTTCTCAAAAAGGGACAGAAAAAATTGTCAGTCCAGGGAAAATAGTGCACCGGTCCCTGGTGCAATGTAAAAAAGTCCTGCCGGTCCGCCATACTAAAAAGTTTGAGAAGCACTGATATAAACAATTACAAAAATCAATTTTTAGTGTTATTATTGCCTAGTAATAAGCACGTGTGTTTGAAAATTATGTAAAAGCATATTAAATGGGTATAAAAAGTAAGTTGTTTTTATTGGCCAAAATAAACATGTCCCCTGTTTTAGACTTATTTTTTTAATAACAAGCGTTCGAAAGTGTGACGTACTATTGGGTGGGGGGGGGGTCCTAGATTTGTGACAGTTCGTGACAGTGGGAGGGGGGAGGAGTTATAAATGTGCAAAAATAGCGTGACGTACTTTATGGACGGCCCCTATGCTGTCCTACTAATACAAGGCATGAGAGCATTTCACTCATTCAGTATCTATCACTCAATACCTGATAGCCACTTAGAATATCAGTTTATAATTGTCATGAATTAAACAAACGCGATGTAGTTTATCAGCTGTTAGGCTAATGCGGCGCGCGCATATTTTCAGAAGGATTCTTGGCGGACGAAAATTAGGCAGCGTATACGGCGAAAGGCGTCGGCTGAGGGGGTATACCTTAATCTATATTAACAACGGATCAATATAACAGTGCAGAATGGTATTTAAAATAAAAATATAAGCTTATTTTCATTCTCTAATACTTTGGGCTAAAATGTTGTTGAACTTTTAAAATTTTCACTGTTGGAACACTCACTGGTGTAACGGTACAAAATCGTTACACCAGGGAAAGGACATTTACGCCAGTCAGGATTTATCATAATATGAAAACATGTTTTTAAAGTTTGATAAATAATAAACCTTTATTATTGCTATTTTATTGAATAGATAAGAAATATTCATTGTTTGTCAACCAACACTCTACTTATGATTTATGTTATGAACAAATTCAGCTTTAAAAATATTGATATTATTTTGTGTAACACTAGGGCCATAATTTAGCCTTACAATGACGAACTTTCAGATATATTCACAACTTTTGGTTTATTCCTCCAGACGAAATCCAATTCCAAGACATTGACAAATGTGGAACGCCAACGTTTGTACCGTGAAAGGCGAAATGCTGACCCTCAGTTGTCAGCAGCCTATCTTCAACGCAAACATGAAAAGTATGAAACGGACAAGGAGACAGGAACAAGAAAGCTAGCGAAAGACATGACACCACGGGAACATAGGAAAACAATAGTAGAATGAAAAGACAAGCACAGTTGATATTGGATACAGAATCTAAATTCACAAACAATTTTTTTTTATCTAACAGAATTCTTTCAGGCTGCCTATAAACATTAATTAGGTTGTGTTGTGATTTATTATAAAGATGTATACCTTACTATTTGCTTATAAATATAATTAAATGAACATAATTGGTTATTGTTATTATGAATTATGGGTTTTAGGGCGCCTAAGGCAACCCCTTTTTTGGTAAAAAGCCAAAGTAACTTATCCTTGTTTGATAAATACGAAATATTAAACTTCCCGAAATGTACACAAAGTATTTTATAATTATAAATCCTCAAATCCTCTTTTTACATCGCTCTCTTTTCTAAAAAAAAAGATATATATAACTATGACGTCATATTTAAAAAAAAATTTTTAGAATCTTTTAGAATTTTGCCACCTCCTGATTCGCGCCTTGTATATATACTTAAATATAAGCTAAAAATGACGTCATAGGGCTGCGGATCCTTCCTTCCAACCTGTGACTTGGGCTATTATATTTTTTATGTTATGCACTTTGTTATTTAAAAACCCACTGATTGTCTTTGTCATATATTGCTTGTCTTAATTTTTTATCATAATTAAATGTAGTTGTTATTTAATAAAAAAAATACATGTATTTTGGTTTTAAAAATGTTTTTTTTTCAGTCTGTGAGTGTACTTTAATGTTGCGTTACACCAGTGAAATTGAAATGCGATGCATGACTTTAGACTTTTACTGTAAAACAAAAACACGGATGTTAAGGTCTAATTTTTTTAAATATATTATTTAAATGGTCACTGATTACTATCATAAAGAAACATCACATGGGAAATAACTTTCATTTTTAAAAAAAATTTCACTGTGCAATAAACAACCCGTAAAAACAACGTTTTTAAAAAAATATAAATCCCTATTATATGAGACATAACTAAACGTATTGATCACGTTCAAACGCGACAAACATTTACAGACTGAAACTCTCTCTCTCTTTCTATCTTTCTCTCTTTCTCTGTCTGTCTGTCTCTCCTTCTTTCTCTCTGTGCCACTCTCCCACTTTATATCTCTTTCTCTCAAAACACTTTCTCTCTGTCTTTGTCTATGGCTCCCTCTGTCTCTCTCTACCTTTCTTTCTCTGTGTCGCTTTCTCTATATCTCTCTGTTTTCCTCTATCTCTTTGTCTCTCTCTTTCTCTTCGTCTCTCGCTCTCTATTTCTCTCTCTATCTCACACTCGCGCGCTCTCTCTCTGTTTCTCTCTCTCTCTCTTTATCTCTTTCCACCTATCTCTCTCTCTCTGTGTTTTTCTCTCTCTCTCTCTCTGGATGACTTCATAATGAAGTTTGTGTCACTGAGTGTGTGTATGTGTATATAATAGGAAGGTGACCAGGTATCTTTATAATAAGGTGTACGGGGGGGGGGTACGAATTCTCCATAGAATGTTATTACTGAAGTAACTTAATTACTGTTTGCATGTGTTTTTGTGTGTGTGTGTGTCAGGTAGATGTTGATAATCTCTTATTTTAAGAACAGTCACAACTAGGTAACTACTGCATGAAATATTAAGTTATCGTATAAAGTGAGCTAATTTTTTGTTCTCAATTGTTTTTTTAGTGTCAAAAATATTAATTAAATGTATTTGTCCTTACCTTGTTTTAAATTCACAACTTAATGATATCTTATATTACTCAAAGCAAAATAATGATGATTAACATATATAAAATAAATTATTTAAAAATGTAAAAAACTGCGTCTTTGTAACAATCTGATATAATATATATTTAAAGAGCAATATTATTTTCCCCTATTCCATATTCTTTTGTTAAAATTTTATCATAAATTTTGTCAGGCCTACTAATGGCCCACCATAAACAGACACTAGTTATCACATGAAGTCATCGAATAACGTCGGTCCCGACATAAGTTGCTTTGTGGTTTCGAATAAACAACCATAATTAAACAACCCAGTAAAAACAGTGACTATAAATCCCTTAAATATGAGACATCTGTTACTGTATTGATTATGTTCAAATGCGACAAACATTTACAGACTGAAACTGACTTAAATCCCCTTTGCTGTAAAACGGGACGGGGGGAGGTGTGGTCACAGATGGCTGGACTGAACTCAGCGTGACACGTGACTGCCAACTATATCAGACCGCTACAAATAGTTATATAGAGATAAACTAAAAATTCATTAATTTAATTAAGGCACATTTCATCGATCTGAACTTTTGATACAATGCATTCTTAGGTGACACGAGTCTATGTGCAAAATTAAGCTCGATAGCATTACGGGTAGTGTGTCATTTGTTACACTTGTTTTTCCGCCCACCCGCGAAAGATAGAGAGAGAAGATTTAAAAGTTTTTATAATGGATTTAAAAATACATATACAATGTAATAATAGTATGCCCTTTTTCCGTCTAGAATAGATTACATCATTATGCAATTTAAAATTCTAACCGAAATATTGATGATTGATTTATATATTTTATCTTATTAAAAATGTCTAAAACAATGTGTTTCTAGCAGTTTCATAAAAGATATATATGTAGAGAATTATTATTCAACCCATACTATCAATTATTTTAGTTCATTAAATATTTTTTCTCAGGCCTGACAATTACCCTAAACAGATGGAAACGATAACAGGTAGTACTCAGATTACACTTAGCGGCTTCGTCGGTACGAAATCACCCCTTAAAAATACATAAAATAATATTATGTGTCATTCCGTCTTAGGCCGTTGATACTTACTCTAATTCATGTGTTACAGAATTGTTTTCTCTTTTTTAATACACGTTTTATGTCACTAATTGTTACATTTATTATAGAACTGTACATACGATCCTTTACAGTAGTGGTCCCCAAACTTTTTATCGCCTCGGACCGGTCAGAGTTTTAAAATTTTACCACTAACCATTGGAGGGGGGTGGGGGATGGGCGGCGACGTTGATTGTTTCTACGGGTATTTGATTAGGTACCACAAACTGGTGTATAATTGCGTTTTTTTCACCCTGAAGCTACAATTTAGCAACTTTTCACTCTTTTCAAAGTATGTTACACTTTCGAGCAAATTTGTTCATTTTTATTAACAAAATAATTAAAATTTAATAGAAAACACCGTGACGTCACACACGACCGGAACCCCCCCCCCTCCCCCCTGTCACAAACTGTCACACTTTCTTACACCCCCTTCCCCCCCCCTCTGGAGCGTGACGTACTTTATGGACGGCCCCACTCCTACTTTGGAGTGAAGTCTATTTTTTTTCTGATTGTTGATATAAAACTGATGTCTTTCCCTTGAAATATATTACCTTTATGAGTAATGAATAATATATTTCATAGTAATAAGATGATATTATTAGTCCTTATTTGTCATTAATATTAAGGGTCACGTGATCATAACTTTGGTTGCCAATGTAAACAATGATTAAGAAAAAGTCAATAAGTTAGGGATGTTTTTGTTTCAGTTATAAATCACTTATGAAGAAATATAAGAATTTAAACGTAAAGTTAGAATAATTTCTATAATATATGATTTATATAATGTGAAATATGTGTTCAATTTTGTTATATGATGTTGAACAATATGTTGCACTTAAGAGGACTTTTCTGGCTGGTGGAAAGGGTAGAAAACCATCACTGCCCACTCTTGTTATGAACAACATACTACTTATGCAACTCTATGTTTTAAAAGAGAAAAATAACAAGTCATGGTATCAGGTAATTTTGAAAATATAAAAGTAAACTCTGATAAATTGTCATTTTCAGCTTGAAACCTGGTTCTCACTGATAAAACAAAGTGGCAGCTTTACAATTAGGAATCAAATGGAAAATGTTGTGGACAGTTTGAATTCTATTTCATCAATGGACCATTTACATTTCTTTGATTAAGTAATGGATTTGTATTTAATAAGTCCTACCTTATCTTTTGGAAATAACATAAAATCTGGGTTCTCCACTTAAGGAACATGAGAGGCTGGTGCTTGAAGAGAGATACAAAATAAGTTTATTATTGATCTTTATGTTGATCTTTGGCTGAGACTTATAAATAGATTTGCTTGTTTTATAACTGTGTTTAAAGGTATGTTAAATTAAATATTTTATTAGTAAGCTGACTATTAAGCTCATATATTCTGTATATTAATTATTAATAACATTTTTTAAATATTGGGATTAAAAAACAAACATTTGAAATTATTTAATGTCGATATAATACAACTTTTCTGCACTTATTAGTTCATATGAACCAGTGCACATTTTCAAACTCACTTGTATCATGCATATATAGATTGGAGTAGTTTGATTTTTGAATAGTTATAAGCAATGGTTAGTCTATATATTATCTATTGACGGACATCTTTATTGATAAGTGATATTTTTTACAAACTTTTGAAAAAGACTTAATTTCTACTTTTTGAGAACACTTGCATTTTTCTAACAGCCCATTAATTTCAATTATTTGAAGTTGTGGATATAAACTTTATTTCTATTTATAGATCTTTAGTTAACATTCATTTTATTATCTTGTATCCTGGTTTATTGGATAATTTTTTTGTTTTTGTTTTAAATTTTTTTTTGTTGAAAAGTTATTGATTTTGTGTTTTTTACCTTCCTTTTTAGTTATCTCACAAAAAAACAAAAAAAAATAAATTTAAAAAAAATTTAAAAAATGATGCAACTCCATTTTAAAGTCATTAAATTTTTATGATTAAATTATTTTTTACCCCTGGAAAAAAATGAGTTTGTTCTCCATATACTTTTGGTTGATATGAGAATGAGTAAGTGGGTATAAGTAAAATAACTTTACAGATATAGTCTTTCAAAAAACGGCACTTTTTAGAGAAGAGAAAAAAAAAGAAGAGGAAACCTGAACTTCAAATGTCCATAAGTTTCTTATGTATGAAGATATATGAATAAAATTGGTGTCCAAATTTTTAGAATTACTAGCACTTTATTATACAGCATCAATTTGTGGTACCAAATTCTTTAAAACACGTTTTTATAACGTGATCAGGAGGTGAAATTTAGCAGGCAAACTGTGTTAGTTTTTTTTTACTATAAATCCTTTATAGAATATATGAGACATAACTAAATTTTGGATTGTCTTGCGATGCCTATTATAATGAAGATACTTTTAGTTATGTCTCGTATATAAAGGATTTATATTCAAAAACTTTGTTATTTACGTTGTTTTTATTTTCTAACTAATTTTGTACAATTTGTGTCACCAAGTGTCTATGTGTGTGTTACTGTATGTGATACGAGAGTGACAAGGTGTATTAATAATAAGGTGTGCAAAGGGGGGGGGTACGAATTCTCAGAAATATGTTATTACTGAGGAATTCTGATCACTGTTTGCTTGTGTGCGTGTTTGTGTGTATGAGTGGGGAGAGGGGGGAAGGGGTTAATAATCTTTTGTTTTGTCACAGCCAGTTAACTAATCTCCTGTGTGTTGGTGGTGGGGGGAGCGGGGTGTTTATAACCTTTTGTTTTATAAACAGTCATAGCCAGTTAACTAATCTCCTGTGTGTTGGTGGTGTGGGTAGTGGGGTGTTTATAACCTTTTGTTTTATAAACAGTCATAGCCAATAAACTACTGCATTAAAAAGCAAGTCATCCTGTAACCACTGTCTGAAACTTTATTTATTATGTTTTTTTTTGTTGTTTAAAAAATATTTGTTTTTTTCTATTGTGCTCACTTTGTTTACAATATGCAAGTTATTTATGCATTTTATATATTAAGCCTAAATGTTGATGATTGACTTATATATTTTATCTTATTTAAAAAAAAGTATAAAACTATTTGTTTATAACAATCTAAGATATTTATATACAGAGAAAACTATTATTTCGTTATAGTGCATATGTTCATATGGAATAAACTCCATTTTTTGTCAGGTCAACCAATGGCCTACCATAAATAAACGGAAGTGATCAAATGAGTTCTCTGGTTATGTTGGTCCCATCCTTCGATGCTTCGTGGTTACGAATGCCCCCCTCCCCTTTTTTTTCTACCCAATTAAACATACATTAAATGGTCATATTGCAGTTTTAGTAAGTTTATTATTTAGCACCGAATTTTTATTTTCTCGTGAGAACTGGTGTTTTTAATTTATTTATTAAATGCATTAATATAAGTTGTATTTTATCTATTACAGCGTTAATTTTTTAGTTTTTTTTAAATTTCTAAGGCGATTTTTCGTCTCACAACGATACAATGTCCGAACATGCTACAACCATGTTGTTTATTTAGCACCCTACTTGCCGGGTTGTCACAGTAAGATGCCAAAAGAATTTCTTTTTCATTAACAACATCTAGTAACGATCAAAACCCGAGTGGGGGGGGGGAGGGAATCATTATCCAGCGAGGCACGCCTGGAGGACGGACTCCCGCAGGGGTCCGCCCTCAGTTGTACATTGTTCTTAAACTACGTCTACGACCTACATGGCATTCTGGGGTCGCAGAATGCCATGTTTGCTGACGATTTGGCTACATGGAGTTCAGGAAAAGACGTACAAACACTGTAGAACCGGCTGTAGGAAGATCTGAATCGAATCGAAGACTACGCCAACCAATGGCGCCTAGTAGTCAATACGGAGAAAACGGTCCACTCCATTTTTACAAATGGACGGAATGCTCTGAAGCATGAGGTGGTGCTTCAGATATGTGGGAAAAGATTGAATTGGGATCGGACACCAACGTACTTGGGAATCAAGTTGGACCAGAAGGTCCAGCTACATAACCATGTACGTGAATTGTGCGCCAAAGCCACAGCTAAACTGTCCCCGGTGAAGAAACTGGCTAGCACTAGTTGGGGGGGGGGCGGACGAAAGATTACTGAGAGCTCTCTATCTCGGTTGTGTGAGGGGTGCCATTGACTACAGTCTCCCGGTCCAGGCCTTTGCGAGCCGTACGGCTTTAGAGGGACTGGACCGAATACAAAACCAAGCTCTACGTTTTGTATGCGGGGCGTTGCGTACGACACCCACAGCCGCCGTAGAAATTATGTCAAACGTGGAACCGCAGGCGTTAAGGCGAGAAAAAGCAATCATGACCACGGTGGAGCGTTACCGTAGGTTGGAGCATGACGAACCTTGCTACTAATTACAAGACCGATGGGTAAAGAGGACCCGACTGAAAAGATTGTTGTTTATTTTTCTCGAAGATATTTTAGCACAGGTTATTACACTTTGCACATTAAAAAAATTACGAGCACTATTTGAATACAAATTTTGTAAAAACGGTTGATCACACACGAAAACAATACGCCAACAGACCAAGTGCTTAACACAGTATAATACATCGAGCGGA
>CALYLW010001072.1:41458-335028 GCA_944989445.1 Ampullaceana balthica
ATTAAAATAATTTCGCCCCTACCCTGTAAAATATTGTCTCCCCCAAAATAAATTCGCCCCATCATACTTTCGATATAAAACAAAGAGATCATTAAAAATCAAAAGAATAAAGAATACTTACTTGTGTATTGCTGTAATATTCACACATGTTTAATGTAATACTATTTATGGTAGTGGCGTAGATATAGAGAGATAAGAGGGGGGTGCGGTCCATACCGTTTGACACCACTGAGGGGCGTGACATAATATTCACACATGTTTACTGTAATACTAGTTATTGTAGTGGCGTAGAAATAGAGAGATAAGAGGGGGTGCGGACCATACCGTTTGACACCTCTCAGGGGCGTGACATAATATTCACACGTGTTTAATGTAATACTATTTATTGTAGTGGCGTAGAAATAGAGAGATAAGAGGGGGGTGTGGACCATACCGTTTGACACCTCTCATGGGCGTGACATAATACTCACATATGTTTACTGTAATACTACTTATTGTAGTGGCGTAGAAATAGAGAGATAAGATGGGGTTGTGGACCATACCGTTTGACACCTCTCAGGGGCGTGACATAATATTCACACATGTTTACTATAATACTATTTATGGTCGTGGCGTAGATATAGAGAGATAAGAGGGGGGAGCGGACGATACCATTTGACACTTCTCAGGGGCGTGATATAATTTGAAAAATTACTTAATTACTTGATTTTTTCCCGCTGTACAAATTGACGCACAGGCAGTTTTGGAGTGTAAAAAGGCAGTTGTTTTGTTTCATAAAGCAAGGATTATGTCTTTATAGGCATGGGTTTGTGTTGTTACTATAAATAGTAAGTTTGTACATCGTCGGGTGTTCAGACGATGAGAAGGTTTCTTAATATCTAGAGTCGGGGGGGAAAGGGTGGGAGTGACCCAATTAAGTAACCGCACGGAGGGAACAAAAATCGGGCTACGACACTGACCTGTTTAACTTATGACCTGATTATAAAGTCTTTTTTTTAAAAACTCTGTGGTCTATGCATTGTTATTGTGAGACGCAGAGGCGAGGCGTCAATGGAGGTGGGGGGGGGGTACTGGTGGTGCTGACTGCACTGGCTGACACTATCACAAGGGGTAAAACAAAATCTAAAATTAAGTTTGTTCCCGTTATTTGGCACTGGAAGACTCGGAGGAGGACTATGGGTTTAGTCGTGAGAGTGTGACACATTGAGCTTATATACACACACACACACACATATATATATATATATATATATATGTGTGTGTGTGTGTGTGTGTGTGTGTGTGTGTGTGTGTGTGTGTGTGTGTTAGATATTACAAATGCTTTGTACGGATTAAACGTGATTTCAGTTTCAATTACTTTTATTTAGTCAAAAGTTTGCGTACACACACAGACATAGATTTTTAAAATTAAATTATTTTGTAAACATTCAGAAATACAGCGCAATTATTGAAACCTTATTTTCATAACATCACCATGCACGAATAGATTATCTCATATCACGATTGTGAAATTATCTTTTACTGTACACGTGTATTATTTTTCTTTATGAATTTGAATTTTTAAATGCCATAACAGTTTTAAATACAACGAATATATTAAAATTTCAAAACATTTTACACATGTTACAAAAAATTTAGACGTTGGCTCCAATAATCATGACTAACATTTAATTTTCTGCCTATAATTTATACCGCCCCTTTCTAGAGTGTCTAAACTAATTATGACATTATGGAATGGACAGCCCAATCTAGAGTTGTGTCCATAAGAGAAAAAATAATTAAGAAAATTGTATCTATCGGTTAATATATTTTACAAAGTCTTTAAATGGTAGCCTACTTTGATTTTACTATTTATATTGCTAGATATTCTAAAATATTAGAAAGCTTTAGGAGATTTAAAAAAAGAGTATTAACACAAGAGAATCACAACTACAGGTTGTTACTTGCATGGAAGTAGGTATAAAATACTTCGAGGATAACAATTAAGCTACAATTGCAAATCGCATATTGAGAAAAAATTCTTTTTTAAAAAAATGATCAATACTTTCATTACAAAAACTAGTACATGTATTGCAAAATTTATCTTTCAAATATTAAAAAAAAATTAAACAAAATATTAAACATACATACATACATACATACATACATACATACATACATACATACATAGATACATACGTACGTACATACATACGTACGTACATACATACGTACGTACATACATACATACATACAAACATACATACACACACATACATACACACACACATACATACGCACGCACGCACGCACGCACGCACGCACGCACGCACGCACGCACGCACGCACGCACGCACGCACGCACGCACGCACGCACGCACGCACGCACGCACGCACGCACGCACGCACGCACGCACGCACGCACGCACGCACGCACGCACGCACGCACGCACGCACGCACGCACGCACGCACGCACGCACGCACGCACGCACGCACGCACGCACGCACGCACGCACGCACGCACGCACGCACGCACGCACGCACGCACGCACGCACGCACGCACGCACGCACGCACGCACGCACGCACGCACGCACGCACGCACGCACGCACGCACGCACGCACGCACGCACGCACGCACGCACGCACGCACGCACGCACGCACGCACGCACGCACGCACGCACGCACGCACGCACGCACGCACGCACGCACGCACGCACGCACGCACGCACGCACGCACGCACGCACGCACGCACGCACGCACGCACGCACGCACGCACGCACGCACGCACGCACGCACGCACGCACGCACGCACGCACGCACGCACGCACGCACGCACGCACGCACGCACGCACGCACGCACGCACGCACGCACGCACGCACGCACGCACGCACGCACGCACGCACGCACGCACGCACGCACGCACGCACGCACGCACGCACGCACGCACGCACGCACGCACGCACGCACGCACGCACGCACGCACGCACGCACGCACGCACGCACGCACGCACGCACGCACGCACGCACGCACGCACGCACGCACGCACGCACGCACGCACGCACGCACGCACGCACGCACGCACGCACGCACGCACGCACGCACGCACGCACGCACGCACGCACGCACGCACGCACGCACGCACGCACGCACGCACGCACGCACGCACGCACGCACGCACGCACGCACGCACGCACGCACGCACGCACGCACGCACGCACGCACGCACGCACGCACGCACGCACGCACGCACGCACGCACGCACGCACGCACGCACGCACGCACGCACGCACGCACGCACGCACACGCACGCACGCACGCACGCACGCACGCACGCACGCACGCACGCACGCACGCACGCACGCACGCACGCACGCACGCACGCACGCACGCACGCACGCACGCACGCACGCACGCACGCACGCACGCACGCACGCACGCACGCACGCACGCACGCACGCACGCACGCACGCACGCACGCACGCACGCACGCACGCACGCACGCACGCACGCACGCACGCACGCACGCACGCACGCACGCACGCACGCACGCACGCACGCACGCACGCACGCACGCACGCACGCACGCACGCACGCACGCACGCACGCACGCACGCACGCACGCACGCACGCACGCACGCACGCACGCACGCACGCACGCACGCACGCACGCACGCACGCACGCACGCACGCACGCACGCACGCACGCACGCACGCACGCACGCACGCACGCACGCACGCACACACACACACACACACACACACACACACACACACACACACACACACACACACACACACACATACATACATACATACATACATACATACATACATACATACATACATACATACATACATACATACATACATACATACATACATACATACATACATACATACATACATACATACATACATACATGTATACGTACATACATAAATTCATACATACATAAATTCATACATACACACATACACACTCATATAAATTATTCCTTAATGCCTCCCTTTGCGTGATTATTACATTAGAATAACTCATTAGACTACAGGTGACAAGACCCTTAGCAATTGAGAGCCGTTTTAAAATATTTAAAAATTGTTGAGAGTTGCATTGAAGCATTATGAGTCATAAAACCTGGCTTGGAAATCTTTCAGTAATCCTTTTAATTTATCTTTCATAAATTGCACGCGAGCCGCAATGTAAACACAGAAGAGCCGCACGCGGCTCGTGAACCGCGGTTTGACCACCGTTGCTTAGAACGTGAAGGTTTCCTAAGCAGACTTATTCATACCTCAGCTAACTATGACTCGATAGACAACTTAAATGGCCAATACGTGCCCACCTTGAAGCAATCTATCTACTAAGACATATAGCTAGTCTCTGCCCGCTCAACAAATGACGCTTCATGTTTTCCTGTCGCATTTCATCAATAAACAAGCCCACCTCTGTGTTACCCCTTAAGTCTCCAGGATTCTAACATTCCGTAAGGTCATTGACCTTATGCCTAACTAATTCAGCGGCACACCTAAACGGGAATCTCAAGCTAACTAAGCGCCTCATCTCAACCCAGATCTCCACAACACTTTGATCTGGGTTATGTTGTGAATTTAACGCAATGGGTATCACCAACCCTAGCTAAGACACTGATTGTTTAATCGTGTAAACTGTTTTTTACTTTATTTTCTAAATTTAAAAACCTTGGCTACATTTGATTTGTTAAATTTTCTCCAGTAACTTTAGTAAACGCTACCGATAATAATAATACACACTATACACTACCGACAATAATAATGTTTTTGAATTATTTTAATGCACACATAGAAATCGGTAATTTCGTTTAGGTCCTTAACACATGATCTACCCACAAACGTAAAGAGTGAATTCTTGTTCCAAAATATCGGTGTCACGTTCTCGTATTACTTGATCATCTTTGTATTTCAGTTCATTTGTCTGATATTCTTTTAAATAACTCTGGGCAATTAACCAACTCTAAATATGTGTCTATACGGGCATACACCCACTTAGCCCGCAAATTGCTACGCCCCTGACAAAGCTTAAGATTGCTCAATTTCCAATAATCATACAGAAATGAATGTAGAACAAATACAAATTATGTTTTAAGTCATAAAGTTTAATAAAACAATTATTTATAATTTCCAATAATTAAGGGGAGGGTTTATTTTAACCCGGAGACTTCATTTTAAAACAAAGTCTCCGGGGGCGACTTTGTTTTAAAATAAACTCTCCGGGGGGAGACTTTATTTTGGGGGAGACTTTATTTCGTGACACCGGCTCACAAATGAATTTCTAGGAAAAATGGACTTTCCCTTTCTGCGTCACTCGTTATGCGAATCTTCGCTCGTTAAGGGAGAACATTTTTCACCAAAAAAATTCGTTATTCGAAAAACTCGTTATGACAGGTGCTCGTTATGAGAGGTTTGACTGTATATATATATTCGAAAGAATTAATCTCCATCAGCGTTATGAGAGGTATGACTGTATATATATATTTGAAAGAATTACTCTCCGTCAGCGTTATGAGAGGTTTGACTGTATTTATATTTGAAAGAATTACTTTCCGTCAACGTTCGACCCCCCCCCACCCCCATCCTTCCCGCGCCACATTTTCTAAAGTCGTCCAGCAACCGGGTGTACCACAAATATCACCTTAACCACCATTACCTTCTCTCTCTCTGTCTCAGTCTGGCTCTCTGTCTCTCTATGTGTGTGTCTTTATCTATCTATGTCTTTCTCTCTCTGTATGTGTCTTTATCTATCTCTGTCTCTCTCTTTTTTCTCTCTCTCTCTATATCTGTCTCTCTCGTTGCCTCTCTCTTATTCTCTCACTGTGTCTCTCCATATCTATCTGTCTTCAGTCTTTCTCTATCTGTCTCTCTCTGTCACCCTTTCTTTCTATTTCTCTGTCTCTTTTCCTTTCTTTATTTTTCTCTCTATCGCTCTCTCTCTTGGCCTCTCATTGTTTCTCCCTTTCTCGGATTGTGTCTCTCCGTCTCTATCTATATCTCTTTCTCTCTCTCTCTCCGTCTCTCTCTATATCTCTCCTTCTGTCTCTCTCAAAATCTCTCTCTCCGAATCCCATTCTCTGTCTTTATCTCTTCATCTCTCGCCCCCTCTCTCTGTCTCTATATCTTTCTCTCTTTGTATATCTCCCTGTATCTCTCTCTCTTTTTCTTACTCTCTTTCTCTCTCTCTCTCTCTGCCTCCTCTCTCTCTGTCTTTATCTCTTTCTTTCACTCTTTCTCTGTCAGTCTCACTGTATCTTTTTCTTTCTCCCTCTATTTTGTCTCTCTTTCTTTCGCTCTCTGACTCTCTCTCTCTCTCTCTCTCTCTCTCTCTCTCTCTGTAACTCTCTCTTTATATATCTCTTTTCACATTAATTCTTTGTATCTCTCTTTATTTCTCTCCCATTCTATCTCTGTCCCTATCTCTCTTTGTCTCTATCTCATTTTCTTTCTCCCTCTCTCTTTCTCTCCCTTTCTTTGTCTCTATCTCTCTATCTCTTTGTCTCCTTCTATTACTCTGTCTCTGTCTTTCTCCCCTGTCTTTCTGTCTCTTTCTTTTACTCCATTTATCTCTCTCTCCCTCCATCTCCCTCCGGATGACAGCACTATGAATGTGACATGATTCCACAACGAATTACTTTCAAATCACCTACCCCTCCACCCAGGGGCGGATTAAGACTGCACGGGGCCCCTGGCTGCAATTCAAACTGGGCCCTATCCAGCCAGTGTAACTTTAGATAAAATGATTGCTAGCAGCTAATATAAGACTGTAACTTGTAAATATTCATCCAAAACGATTATTCATGAAAAAAACCGAATTCGAAGAAATAACTTTTTGCCGGTATCCTAAAATTGAGTGTAAAAGACAATTTATAAAATTAAAAAACATATTAAAAAAAATTCTCACCCCACCCGCGGGATCAAACCCGCCACCGCTTGCACCACAAGACTCATTCGGCCACAAGATCTCTTCTAAGGTTGACAATTTAAAACGTATATATAATAAGTTTTTAATAATTTATTTTGTTAAGCCTACCAAATCAGGTTTTTTGACTGCTAAGACTATCGTGTCGGAAAAGAGATCATTTTAATAGATGAGATTTTATTAATTTATCAAATTTTCAGCAATTCATGTATACATTTGTCCACATTTATTATGAAATATGCTAAGTTTGGGGGCCCTAAATCATCGGGGGCCCCTGGCTTTAGCCCGTTCAGCCCCCCCCCTCCCTTTAATCCGCCAATTCTCGTTCTTTCTTTCCGTGATTCGGAAGTGAAATGGGTTATCGGATCAAACGAGGAAAACTAAAACTTTATCAACATTTAAAACTCAAATGCAAGACTAGACATAAACAATGGATAAAAGTAGGACTCAATAGTATTCTTTATAAAAGGAGCATCTGTAATAGATAAACAAGAATGCTGATAAGATTGTCATTTATAAGGAAGATAACATAAGTGATGAATAAATGCAGACCCTCTCTCTCTGCCTCTCTGTCTCTCTCTGTCTTATTTTCTTTCCCTGTCTGACTGTCTCTCTTTCATTCTCTCTCCCTATCTCTCTTTCTCTCAACGACAATTTATCTCTGTTTAGTTCTCTCGATCCCTCTGTCTCTCTCTATATATCTTTCTCTCTCTGTGTCTCTCTTTTTGTACATCTCTCTCTTTTTCTGTTTTCTCTCTACGTTTCTATTTCTGTTTCTCTCTCCCAATTTCTCTCTCTCCCTGTCTCTCTCTCTGTTTCACTTTCTCTGTTTCTCTCTACCTATCTCTCTCTCCCGTCTCTCTCTCTCTCTCCCTCTCTCTGTCTCTGTTTCTCCGTCTCTCCTGAAGAATTCATAATGAATGTGGCATAATACTTTAAAGTATTTTCTCAAAATTATCTAGCCGCGCCCCTTACTTTTTTTAAAACTAACTTTGTACAGCTTGTGTCGCTGAGTGTCTGGGTGTGAGTATTTTTATGTCATAGGAAAGTGACCAGGCATTTTTAAAATAAGGTGTGCAAGGGGGTACGAATTTTCCAAAAAAAGTTATACTGAAGTACCCTCATCACTGTTTGCGTGTATATTTGTTTGCGTGTGTTTGTGTAGGTGTTGATAATATTTTGTTGTAACAACAGTCACAGCCAGTTAACTACTGCATTAAAAAATGTTATCGTATGAAGGGAGTTAATTTGTGTGTTGTTTTTTTTAAAATGTTTTTTAGTGTCAAAAAAATATTTTTTTAAAATTTATTTATTATCACTTTGTATCAAACATATACCTTAATAAATATTTTTACAATCAACCCAAAATTATAATTATTCACATATATATTATATCTTTTTCAAAAACGTCCAAAACAACGTTATTGTAACGATTTAAGAATCTTATATTTTTATAAAATTGCAACTGACACAATAGCCAATTTTCACCAATTGTATTTTTTTGACAGGTCTAACGATGGCCTACCATAACGGGTCAAGTAATAGTCAAGGTACTAGGCACCTTTGCTGCAAGCGCTAGGTTTGTCAACCTAGAACTGTTATTTCGACCTTGTCCAGTTTTGAATGTTTTTTAATTTAATAAATAACCATAATCTAGGTTTTCTTTAAAAAATGTAAATAAAATTTTTCAAGTTCAAGAATTTATGACTGTGCAATTAATATTCTAAAAAATCGATTTTTTCAAAAATAAAATTAAGCATTAGGTGGCAACAGTTTTTTCAGATGCTCTGCCATGTTAGATTATGATATCTATAGCTCTATCATGTTACACTACATTATGATATCTATAGCTCTATCATGTTACATTATGATATCTATACCTCTATCATGTTACATTATGATATCTATAGCTCTATCATGTTACATTATGATATCTATAGCTCTATCATGTTACATTATGATATCTATGGCTCTATCATGTTACATTATGATATCTATGGCTCTATCATGTTACATTATGATATCTATGGCTCTATCATGTTACATTATGATATCTATGGCTCTATCATGTTACATTATGATATCTATGGCTCTATCATGTTACATTATGATATCTATGGCTCTATCATGTTACATTATGATATCTATGGCTCTATCATGTTACATTATGATATCTATGGCTCTATCATGTTACATTATGATATCTATGGCTCTATCATGTTACATTATGATATCTATGGCTCTATCATGTTACATTATGATATCTATGGCTCTATCATGTTACATTATGATATCTATGGCTCTATCATGTTACATTATGATATCTATGGCTCTGTCATGTTACATTATGATATCTATGGCTCTGTCATGTTACATTATGATATCTATGGCTCTGTCATGTTACATTATGATATCTATGGCTCTGTCATGTTACATTATGATATCTATGGCTCTGTCATGTTACATTATGATATCTATGGCTCTGTCATGTTACATTATGATATCTATGGCTCTGTCATGTTACATTATGCTGTCTATGGCTCTGTCATGTTACATTATGATATCTATGGCTCTGTCATGTTACATTATGATATCTATGGCTCTGTCATGTTACATTATGATATCTATGGCTCTGTCATGTTACATTATGATATCTATGGCTCTGTCATGTTACATTATGATATCTATGGCTCTGTCATGTTACATTATGATATCTATGGCTCTGTCATGTTACATTATGATATCTATGGCTCTATCATGTTACATTATGATATCTATAGCTCTATCATGTTACATTATGATATCTATAGCTCTATCATGTTACATTATGATATCTATAGCTCTATCATGTTACATTATGATATCTATAGCTCTATCATGTTACATTATGATATCTATAGCTCTATCATGTTACATTATGATATCTATAGCTCTATCATGTTACATTATGATATCTATAGCTCTATCCCACTGAATTCGAAAGGTGGCAACTGTTGCGGTGGCATATCTGAAGAAATCTGGTAAAGACAAAACAGCATCTATGAGCCAAAATATTCAATTTTATTAGACTTCATGACAAACTTAACAGCTCTACCATTTGCTTCTGCCTGCATTGAGAGAATATTCTCTTAAGTATACATGGTATAATCCAAAGATAATCTAATACAACGCTCAGATAGACATAGTTATAGAAAACAGTTTCCCTATTTAGTATGCAAGAACAAACACATAATAATTATCGTTCTTTACGTCCGGAATTCGGACATGGAATGGGTTGCCTGGTCAAACTATGAAAACCAAAACTATATCAACATTTAAAACTCAAATGAAAATGCAATACTAGACATAAACAATGGATGAAGGTAGGCCTCTATAAACTTCTGTATAAAAGTAGCGTCTGTTATAGATAAAATAAGAATTGTTCCAAGAATGCTGATAAAATTGGTATTATAAAGAAGATGACATAAGTGATGAAGAAATGCAGATGTAAGTATATTTTACAAATACGTAAAACATACTAATAACTCGGGACCGTTCTTAAATGACGACACGCATCAGGATAAAAAAATCGCTAATGATCCAAAATATCCATTTTTTAAAGAATTTATGACAAACTTAACAGCTCTACCATTTTCTTCTGATTTATGAGAATATTCTCGCAAGTATACATTGTATAGACCAAAGATAATCTAATACAACTCTATAGGAACATACTAATACCTCAGGAGACGTTCATAAATGACGGCATGGATCTGTTGGGGGTAGGGGGTCACACATTTCTGACATGTGTTACAACGGGGAGGGGGTCACACCTTTCTCAGATGTGTTACAAGGGGGAGGGGCTCACACCTTTCTGAGATGTGTTACAAGGGGGAGCTAATGTTTGAGAACTATGTCGTCACATCAATAACGCGCAAATCTAAATGAAAACTCCACTTCAATATTTGATTACTTACTATTTACTTAATGAACTTTTAAGATGGCTTCACGTGTGTTACGATATCAGACTGCAGTCTCACACAAAATATACAATTAAATTACATTAACATGATTTGAAACATGCTCGTTTTCAAATAGGAAATACGCCTTTTTTGTGGGGATGGGAGAAGGCTTAGTGACGTCATATTTATTTATTTTTAGATTGTCTGGGTTTTTTTCTTTTGGATTTAGGTTGTTTGTTGTTTTGACGTGTTGGCTAGGTTTTTCCCCAAAATGTCACTGGCAGCATTGAAGCAAATACAGTAGATCTCTATATTTCAGAAGTACCAGCTCCCTGTTACTTATACCTAAAAGAGTCAAGACAAAAGACACAAGAATCCCTGCCATTGTACCATACTAGGTGCAGAAGGATTGCTGGGGATCTCACATGTGCACACACACACACACGTTTGTCCAGAGCTGGAGATCACTCGCTAACTGTGTGTCATGTGTTGGCTTAGAAACATCACCCGTGTGTCATATGCTGGCTTAGAAACATCACCCGTGTGTCATGTGCTGGCTTAGAAACATCACCCGTGTGTCATGTGCTGGCTTAGAAACATCACCTGTGTGTCATATGCTTGCTTAGAAACATCACCTGTGTGTCATGTGCTGGGGAGAAACAAAGTGCCGGATTCAACACATTAATTAGTCCCAGGAGTTAGTCCACATATGGAATGAAATTGAGCAGTCAGTAATCAACAAGTGAATCTATTGATACCCCACGCCCTCACTCAGATACCACCACACAAAACAACACAACAAAACATGTGTATTCTTTGTGTAAGCGAGTCAACTCTACTTTTCTTTATTTCCGGAATTTTTAAAATTATTTTAAAATAGAGAATAACTCTCCGTCAGCTTTTGAATTTAACCCTCCCCGCCCCCACCCCCACCCGTGCCATCTTTAATATAGTCGGCCAGGATAGGGTGACACACGAATATTACCTTAACCATTACCTTCTTTCTCTCTCTCTCTCTCTCTCTCTCTCTCTCTCTTTCTCTCTCTCTCTCTCTCTGTCTCTTATCTCCTTCATTCGCTTACTCTATCTCTCTCAGTCTATCTCTGTCTCTCTTATTTTATGTCTGTCTCTTGCTCAGTCTCTCTTTCTTTCACTTTCTCTCTTCCTGTCTATTTGTCTTTTCTACCTCTAAATCTCTCTCTCTCGATATATATCTCTTTCTTTCTCTATTTCTATGTCTGCCTCTCTTTTTTTCTCTGTCTCTTTTAATCTCTCCTTCATTAAAAAACACTTTCTCTCTGTCTTGGTCTATGTCTCTTACTATATACCTTTTTCTCTGTCTTGGTCTACGTCTCTCTTACTATATACCTTTTTCTTTCTCTGTGTGTCTCTTTTCCTCAATATCTTTGTCTATCTCTTTTTCTCGTTGTCTCTCTCTTTCTCGTTGTCTCTCTCTTTCTCGTTGGCTCTCTCTTTCTTGTTGTCTCTCTCTTCCTCGTTGTCTCTCTCTTCCTCGTTGTCTCTCTCTTCCTCGTTGTCTCTCTCTTCCTCGTTGTCTCTCTCTCATTCTCTATATGTGCTTCTTTCTTTCTTTATCTCATTCTGTTTCACTCTCCCTTTCTGTATCTCTCCGTCTCTCTGTTTCTCTCTCTCTCTCCGGATGACCTCACAATTAATCTGACAAAATTCTAGAACGAATTTTCTTCATATCAGTTAAATCCGCCGATGCCACTTATTTTCTAAGTAACTTTGTACTGTTTGTTTCAGTATGTGTCTGAGTGTGTATATGTGTATGTGATAGGAAAGTGACCAGGTAACTTTATAATAAGGTGTACTGTTTGTGTAATTATGTGTCTGAGTGTGTGTACATGTATGTGATAGGAAAGTGACAATGTATCTTTATAATAAGGTGTACAGTTTGTGTCAATGAGTGTCTGAGTGTGTATGTGTATGTGATACACATGCACACTTGCCCTCTCTCTCTCTCTCTCACACTCCCGCTCTTTCTCAATCTCTCTCTCACACACACATACACGCGCGCCCTCTCTCTCTCACACACACTCCAGCTTTTTCTCGCACTCTTTCACACACACGTGCACCCTCTCTCTGTCACACACACGCACACACGAGCACCCACTCTCTCACACACACACGCGCATGCCCTATCTCACATACACCCACATGCGCGCCCTCTATCACACACACTCTCACATACAAACACGCGCGCCCTCTCTCTCTCACACACACAAACATGCGCGCCCTCTCTCTCTCTCACACACACAAATACGTGCGCCCTCTATCTCTCACACACACACGCGCGCCCTCTCTCTTTAACACACACGCACACGCGTGCGCGCCATCTCTGACACATACACACACTCGCGCGCGCCCTCTCTCTCACACACATGCAAGCGCGCGTCCTCTTTCTCTCACACACACACACACACGCGCAACCTTTATCTCTCACACACACTCGCACGCGCCCTCTCTGTCACACACTTACACACGTGCACGCCCTCTCAGTCGAACACACACACACACGTGCACGCCCTCTCTGTCACACACACACACGTGCACGCCCACTCTGACACTCACACACAAACGATCACCCTCTCTCTCTCTCACACACACACGACCTCTCTCTCTCACACACGCGCCCTTTCTCTCTCTCTCACACACACGCGCGCCCTCTCTGTAATAAACATACACACACGCGCCCTCTCTGTAATAAACATACACACGCCCTATCTATCTCTCTCACACACACGCGCGCGCGCCCTCTCTCTCACACACACAAGCGGCCTCTCTCACCCACACACACACGTGCGCGCCCTCTCTCTCTCACACACAAACGCGCACCCTCTCTCTCTCACACACACACACGTGCGCCCTCTCTCTCACACACACACACAAGTGCGCCCTCTCCCTCACACACATACCGCGCGCGACCTCTATCTCTCACACATACACAAACGCGCACGCCCTCTCTCACACACACACTCACAAACATGCGCCTTCTCTCTCACACACACCTGCGCGCGCCCGCTATCTCCCACACACTTTTCTATAACAATCAAAAGAGGACTTAGCAAATTGTATCGATAAAGACGGCAATCCATTTCGTCTATCCTGCCAAATACCTGCAAATTACTAAGTTAACAATTTGAATCGACACTATTAAAAAAGTACAAAAAGATTTTGCATCGCCGTATCCAAATGCAATCTGAATTAACAAACGGCAAGCATGATAAATTAAAGTCCGGAATATGTCAACAGGAGACACTACTGAAACGAAGGTTTCACTTTAACTGAGGCAAGAACTGCTGGAGCTTTACGAACTTATTCTGTAGGGGCTATATTAAACGGAGAATCGAGGAAGTATTTCAAGAATAGTTCCAAATAACTCCAGACACAAATTACAAGGAAGCTTTGTACTTCATGATGGGATTCATAATATCAAAGATTCGAGCAGTTAAACTAGTAACTGACAGAACCTCTCCGTAACACAACTACAAGCTACCAACCAGATTTAAAGAAACGTGCAAGGTCAAATCAAGGCTTCTCAGCAGAATCATAATCATAACATTTAATGTTCACCGAATCACGAGTCTATACGTAGCACGGTTTCTATTCCTATAGTGTTAAAACAATTCAAAAGGTTATATCGTTTAACTCACATAAATTTATTTCTTTAATTTTTCAAAAAATTCATAAAAGGAATAGTTCATCGCGAGTGTGGTCATGACCCATAGTGCTTCAATGCGACAATTTTTTTTTAAATTGCATGATAATGTGTTTACAGCAGCAGCTTCAATCCAAATAATGGCCTGATTTATATACTGCATGATAATGTGTACAGGGGTTATTATTTATATCATGCATGATTATGTTTACACAATGAGACACTATTAGCAGCTTCAGTCCAACAAAGGGCATTATTTATATACTGCATGATTATGTGTACAGGGGGTATTATTTATATACTGCATGATTATGTGTACAGGGGGTATTATTTATATACTGCATGATTATGTTTACACAATGACACTGTAGTAGCAGCTTCAGTCCAACAAAGGGTATTATTTATATACTGCATGATAATGTGTACACATTGACACTATAGTAGCAGCGTCAGTCCAACAAAGGTCTTTATTTATATACTGCATGATTATGTGTACACAGTGACTATATTAGCAGCTTCAGTCCAACAAATGGCATTATTTATATACTGCATGATTATGTGTACACATTGACACTATAGTAGCAGCGTCAGTCCAACAAAGGGTATTATTTATATACTGCATGATAATGTGTACACATTGACACTATAGTAGCAGCGTCAGTCAAACAAATGGCATTGTTTATATATTATACTGCATGATAATGTGTACACATTGACACTATAGTAGCAGCGTTAGTCCAACAAAGGTCTTTATTTATATACTGCATGATTATGTGTACACAGTGACTATATTAGCAGCTTCAGTCCAACAAAGGGCATTATTTATATACTGCATGATTATGTGTACACATTGACACTATAGTAGCAGCGTCAGTCCAACAAAGGATATTATTTATATACCTCATGATAATGTGTACACATTGACAATAAATTAGCAGCTTCAGTCCAACAAATAATAATAAAAATAATAAATTGATTATTTATATAGCGCTGTATCCCAGTAAGGAACTGGGCTCACAGCGCTTTACATGAAAGAAATAACATACTTATAAGTATTAAATTAACTTTCATATCACAACAAACACAAAAAATTACAATACATTATACATAAGCTACGTTAATCATTTACAAGAAATGTTGTTTCATCAATTTTAAAAATAAGTTGTGAAAAGATGTGTCAAATGCTACATGTCTAAAATATGTGATGTTTGTTTCCAGTGGAAACTATTAACGAGTATTTTTATGAATATTTCATTTCTGTGCAAATTGTCTTGATGACCTGGACTTTGCGGATGATCTGGCATTAATATCGTACTCACAGCAACAGATGCAGGAGAAAACCAACTATGTAGCACAATTCTCTGCTTGGCTTGGGCTGAACATCCATAAAGGAAAAAGCACCAAAAAATGAACATCCATAAAGGAAAAAGCAAATTCCTTAAAATAAATACATCAAGCAACACTCCAATAGCACTGGAAGGAAAAAATCTCGAGGAGGTGGATAGCTTAACATACCTTGGAAGCATCATTGACACACAATGAGGGACTGTAGCCGATGTAAGAATGAGAATTGGCAAAGCAAGAACAGCATTTAAACAGCTTAAAAAGTTTGTAACTGTAACAACTTGACTCTCCATACCAAGGTCAGGATATTTAACACCACAATAAAGCCTGTCTTGTTGTATGGAGCAGAAACATCGCGAATAACAGCAGCCATTTCAAAAAAGCTTCTAGCTTTTATAAACACATGTCACCGAACAACTCTCCGAATCCGCTGGCCCAATGTCATCACCAACGAAGACATCTGGCAACGTACACAAAAAGAGCCAATTGATGAGCTAATACGCCAGTGCAGATGGAGATGGATTAACCACACTCTCAAAAAACCTACATCCAGCATTGTGAGACAAGCCCCCACATGGAACCCCCAAGGCAAGAGAAAAAGAGGTCATCCCAAAATAACCTGGAGAAGGGAACTGGAGGCATACACCAAAATGAGCAGGCACAGCTGGGGGCAGATAGAAATATTGGCGCATGACCGGGATGCCTGGAGAACCTTTGTTCGTGGCATATGCCCCAGATGGGACGAAGGGCGATGATGATGTCTTGTGTATACCTGACCCATTTGTAGTGACGCCTTCATTGCCAAAGCAGAATGTAGTATCTGCTACTGACACTTTCCAGAATTTAACTCAGTAAGTTTGCTTTTTATTAATTTCGATTCCAGCATATAACCATGATGCAAACTCTTCATGACATGTTCATAGTGTCACTTCAAATTGCTGGCTTTGTAATTTGCTAGCCATGTTTCGCAGATGAGACAAATTTGCTTACCCTCATTATATTTATTTGCAGTCTTCTTCATATTCTAAAACAAAACTTCAATTTTCAATATTTGTATTTCCTGCAAATAATTGCAATATTTGATGTAAACTTATATAAATAATAATACGTTACTAAATTTAGTAGGACATACAGACTTACAGATAGCTAATACCATGAAATGTGTATTTTTACCGGAACTATAACAAGAAAAATAGTAGTTAACATCACAAACCAACCAGAAACTAATAGTTTCATTCAAATTTTAAAAAACAAAAACAACTTTCATTTAATTTTTACAATGGGGACGCGGTGGTCGAGTGGCAGCGCACTGGACTGTCGTACCGATGGTCACGGGTTCGAATCCGTGTGAAGGCAAGGGTTTGTTCCCGGGGCCTAGGGCTTCCCTGAGTCACCCCGCTCCGAATGGGTACCTAACACTACATGTAGTTAGGCGGCTGGGTAATGCGTGGAACCCACAAAGTCGTGGCCTGTGAATGCTGCATCACTTGCCAACAGATCATCTGTCATGGTCTGTGGACGCAACTATCTTCTGCATAGAAGGAGCGTCTGTATAGATAAGATAAGATAAGATAAGACGAAAAGATTTAATTGTATAAAGTGTTCATGAGAAGCAATGTGAACATGGAAGAGTGTCACTGGTAGGCCTGTCAACGGGGGCCCGGTGGTTTGGTAGATTTATGTTCAGGGTGTCCCATGTCAACATTGGTGAAACTTCCAGTCACGTGATATCAGATAGTAGCAGTCTACTTTTGCTGCTTTGGACATGGTTGGGGGGGGGCGTGGTGTCAGGCTGTAACCAAAGCCTATAATTAACAACCGCGTTTGGAATGATCCATTGCTAATGGTGAAAGGGTTTGAAGCTACCTGGTCATATAAAAATGCCTGTGTCTCTGTGACGAAATTTGTGTTGACTCAAATATCTGCTACCCAGCCTACGGGTGAAACAAGGGGGATAACTCACACACGCTTGATTAGCTCGCCTGTGTCAACGGAACACAATTAAATATGCAAGGATGTCAGGTGAAAGAGTCCAACCTCTTTGTGAGATGGAAAATAATTAGAGGCCAATCGGACACAACTGGACAAAACCGCCCCTCAGGGTATAAATACAAGCGCGCCCCTGGATCTCGTTCTCTTCTTTTTCCGGCCAACGACCACAGCATCAGAACAAACGAAGTGTAGTATTCGCGTCAAGATTCTATCTGTGCGCATCCTTGGTCAAGAGAGCCGACAAGTACATCCAAAACCCAGAATCTGGTAAGAGTGAGCTCTAGCTTTATTTGCCGTATTTGTATTGTATGCATTACATGTAAATACTTAGATATGAACCATTGAATTTTCCGGTTGTAATATTGGTGAAATGTTTAAACCCCACGGTCGACAGCTCGCCGTGCGGGACCACGTGGGACACGTGAACATTCCATGTTGTTATCTAACTGTGTGATTACCCACGCTCTCCATCGAATGGATGGTTTGAGCTAGATTTCACAAAATAAGATGCATTTAAGGTATTTATATATGTTGAACCATGTGCCCGGGTGTCAGCCAGCTAGGTCTGCATCCGTGGTTTAAGACTTAGACCTAGTCTAAGCACACCCCCCCCCATTATTAAATTAATAATTCACATTGTATATGAATATATGTAATCCCCTTTTGGCACCTTGCTCTGAAGACTTGGTTGTCGGAAGGTGGAATATAGACAGACTAAATTAGAGAAACTACCCTAGTTTTCTTTTCTGTTTTAGTCTGGTTCCTGGATACCGGACCTGTGCAGAGAGGCAACACGCACTCCTGTCCACAGTCCTGCCCAGGTTGACTTGTCGTCATACCCGATTGGTCACACACCGTACCAATCGAAGCTGGTGGCCACACACATAGCTGTGCCCCAAAGCTCGCACATCACACACGTGAGTGCGAAAGATAACTTATCACACATCCTGTGAAAGTTAATGCCGTCTTAACCCAAGACGAGATAGCCAACACGCACCCAAGCATCGAGTATCAGGAGCACGCCCAAGTGACCTCCTTACTCAACACGCCAGCCAGAGGAACGACCTTGCAGTACCAACTACGTCCGCCCCATCAACCGAGGGAATCCGGCGTAGGGCAAGATGACCCAGAGTTGACCCAGTGTTATCGAAGCCAGTGAACCGCATCGGCCAGGAAGGACTTGCAGAACCAACCATCCCGCCCCTTACACAGGACACGGGTGGGGCAAGAACACCTGCAGCCAACCTCAGTACGAAGCACAACCCGTGGAGCTCGTGAGGCACCCCTACCCGCCCCAGATACAGAGGGAACCCGGAGTAGATGAGACGACCCACAGCACACAGTGCAACTATAAGTACCCACAATTAACATAAAGTTAATTGCAACTTAGCCTAATGATGATTGTTATGCGAAGGGGACATTGCATTGCAGCAATCCCATCCTTGTAAAAAGTGTATGATAAATTAAATTGTTAAAATTCAACCTTTTAGTTTGTTGATTGTCGTATGCGAGTAGATCACTAAAGTATACCTTGTGAGCGAGATTAACTTAAACACACATATATGTATATATATATATGCCCCTAGACAACAAGCCACCTAAGATTTCATAAATATCGCCACAGTCTCCAAAGTTTGGTTTTGATTATAAATTAGACAACCGCGGCAAGGTCCACCATTCTGGAAGGAATGTTAATAATAGAACAAGGGTAACTAAACGGCACTTAAGGGTAATATACAATTCGTAGCTAACTGATGAGGAATGTTAACGAGTTGAAATTATACCTGCCTGGGTTCGTCGAGGGGGTGTCCATCCTGTATTTTTAAACATAATAATTAACCTTAAAAACACTTATATCTTATAACTTATATCAAAAATGCACTAAATTTCTAATTTTTAGTCTACGCATTTTACAGTAAGTACAAAGCCAGCTTACCTTTTGACTATAAATCCTTTATATATGAGACATAACTAAAAGTAGTGATTATGTTCAAACGCGACATTTACAGACTGAAACAGAATTATCTCCCCTGGTTTTTATCTCCCCTGCGCACAGGGACGGTAGGGGGTGTGAACAGTGACGGTCGGCGTCAACGCGTGAACTGGGCACGTGAAAAAATTATAAACAAATAGTTTGACGGTTGGACGGACGGTTCCGATTAAACTTACAAAGCAAGCTAATATAAGACTAGTAAAAAACAATAACAAACCGTGAATTTGAATTACATACCTCATATTAGGATAAACTAAAATGCATTAATTTAATTACGGTACAAGCGATCGATCTGAAATTTTGATACGATGCATTGTTATGTGAGTCGGGTCCGTGTGCCAAATTTCAGCTCGATCGGATCACTGGAAGTGGGTCATTTTCGACTTTTATTTTTCCGCCCGCCCAGCCCAAGACAGAGATGATGAGATGATGAGATAATGAGACGGCCGCGAAGTTAATATAAGGGATTTAATAAAACAAACCGTAAAAACAAAGTTTTTGAATATAAATCCCTTATATATGAGACATAACTAACAGTATTGATTATTTTCAAACGCTACAACATTGACAGACTGACACCGAGTGATGTCCCTTGTCTTTAATAAATGGGGGTGGGACGTGAGGGGGTGTCGGCACGACGGTCGGCGTCAACTCAAACTCACGTGGAAGTGGAAGAAAAAAACAATAACAAACCGTGAATTTGAATTACATACCTCATATAAGGATAAACTAAAAATGCATTAATTTAATTACGGTACGATCGATCGATCTGAAATTTTAATACGATGCATTGTTAGGTGAGTCGGGTCCGTGTGCCAAATTTCAGCTCGATCGGATCACTGGAAGTGGGTCATTTTCGACTTTTCTTTTTCCGCCCGCCCAGCCCAAGACAGAGATGATGAGATGATGAGACGGCCGCGAA
This sequence comes from Ampullaceana balthica, assembly GCA_944989445.1. NCBI lineage: Eukaryota > Metazoa > Mollusca > Gastropoda > Lymnaeidae > Ampullaceana > Ampullaceana balthica. The sequence continues at coordinate 62,268 of CALYLW010001072.1, forward strand.
GTTAATATAATGGATTTAAAAAGACCAGTAGTTGGTTTTTAGTTCAAGATAATGATCCATTCAGGGAGTATAAAGCAGAATAAAAGCTGTGTTTGTGGTAGTGCAATTCACTCAAAAAGAAAATCTGAGAGAAAACAGGTACGATTTTTCAAAGGGCATTTGTTTATAAAAAAGAGAAAGCCAATATGACGAGTAGGAAACGAAAAGTTACAGAAGAGAATCGTACTTTTAACTCTTCGTGGGAACTCGAATTTTGTTTTCTTTGTTTAATGAAAAGCCAGTGTGTTTGATTTGTCAGGCTACTGTTTCTGTTATCAAAAGGGCAAATCTGCAGAGACACCACAAGTCAGTGCATGCCAATTTTTATAACGATTATCCGAAATGAACGAAGCAAATAGAAAGAAAAGTTAGTTTTTTTAAAGAAGAATTTCAATGGCCAGCGAAATATTTCCCGTCAGATTTTCAGTTCAAGTGATTGTTCTACTGAAGAGTCTTTTAATATTTGCTGGTTATTTGCAAAGGAAAAAAAATTGTATCTAGATAGTGAGAAGGTTAAAAAAAATTTCAAGGATGTGCTGATTCATTATTTTCTGAGTTAAAAAAAGGAGAAATAAAGAAACAAATATCTTATCTTCAGTTTTTCCAACCAGACTGTTGCAAAGCGTGTTGAAAGTATGTCCGGGTATAAATTGTAGCAGTTGCTTACGGATTTAAAAACTGCTTCTGTTTTCAGTCTGGCATTGGATGAATCATGTCATATCACTGACACGGTCCAACTCATTGTTTGGGTTTGGTTTGACAAGGGGCAGACATTTAAAGAATAATTATTGACACTAATTCCTTTGAAAAATACAACCCGTTGAGAGAATATTGGACTGGTGCCCGGCAGCTTTTTTGAACAATATTGACTGCCCTACTGAGATAGATTCGTTATTTCCACTAGTAAAGGTAGATATATTAGAGGCGTGGTATAAACTAGTTGGAAACACCTTGGATGTCGTCGATGATTTTACCTACCTTGGCAGTAACATCACAAGCACACTCTCCCTGGAAAAGGAAATTGAAACCAGAATCGGCAAGGCTTCAACATTAATGGCTAGGCTGAATAAAAGAGTGTGGAACAATGCACAGCTCACTGCTAGGACGAAAATCACTGTGTACCAGGCCTGCGTGCTCAGCACACTCCTCTATGGCAGCGAGTGCTGGACGATCTATGCCAAACAAACAAAGCAACTCAACAGCTTCCACTTACGATGCTTGCGCAGGATTCTGCACATCAAGTGGCAGGACAAGATAACGAATGTCGAGGTACTCAGAAGGAGTCATATGCTGAGCATGCACTCAATCCTGAGTGAGAGGCGCCTGGGGTGGCTGGGACATGTCCGCAGGATGAACTTGGAGCGCATTCCAAGAGCCCTGCTTTACGGTGAGCTGGCAACTGGTATGCGGAATAGAGGACGCCCTTGCTTGCGCTTCAAGGATGTCTGCAAGAAAGACATGAGTCTGGCGCAGATTGACCATAAAACGTGGGAAACCATTGCTGAGGAGCGCACCTCCTGGCGGGCTAAAGTACGCGAGGGCATCCAAGTCGCGGAAGCTTCCCTTACAGTCAAGAGCGAGGAGAAAAGGGCCAGGAGAAAGGGGAAGGGGGGTAGAGGAGCAGGAGGAAACGCCATCATCCCATGAGGATGGACGGATGCCATAGAGAGATAGAGATAGGTATAAACTAGTTAGGTAGAAGAATATATAGTGATATTCAACCGTGAGGTAGATTTTGTTATATTGTATTAACTATTGAGTTATATTTTGTTGTATGCACTAATGGGGTATATTTGTGAAATCCCCTGATGGCGAAGGAACTGATTGATTTGGTGAAGTTAATGAACTTGATGCGATTGAAGAAATCAATGCAGTAAGTGCAATTCCTCTCCATTACCTAAGGTAGAGGTGGGAAAACTACGGCCCGCGGGCCGCATGCGGCCCGTATGCATATACATGTTGCGTTCTTATGTCAATGTTAATTTTCTTTGTTTAGCATTATCGTTATTTTTTTTAAAAATTTATTCCGAGTATTTGATTAATTCGAATCTAGGTATATTAAATTGGTTTTATGGCTCCATAATTGAATTATGATCATTAGTCAGTAATTGTTAACATCCTTATTCGAAACTGCATTTACGCTCAACTGTAAGTGGCTTTGTATACGTATTACATATTGGCAGTTTTTTAAAACTTGTAAGTTAAAAGTGAATTGACGTTGATTAAACCATAAGTGCTGCCAAAAAAAAAGTTTGAGAACGAATGTCGTGTTTTAAATGAAGAATGGACTGCTAAATATTGCTTCACAGCCGATGGCAGCAAAGCAGTCTGCTTGCTGGGCCTGAGTGTGTGAGCGTCTTTAAGGAGTGCAACTTTTAAAATAATAAAATCCAACACATTTTAATTTCGGGCACTATTTAACGAACGAAGAGAGAAAAGGAAATTTCCAGGAGTTGGTTAATAATTTAGAGAAGCAGCAAACTGTTTCCACCAAATAATCTTTAATACAAGATGCTGCAACCGAAGCCAGTTTTGTGCTGTCCCATAAGATTGTAAACGGAAAAGTTATTTTTCTGATAGCGAGTTTATAAAGGAATGCTTGTCAGATGCAGCAAGAATTATGTGTCCAGAACAGATAAAAATTTGATAGCATTTCTTTATCAAAGAGAACTGTAGTCAGGCGTTTTGAAAAAATAGCGTCAATTTGATGGACCAACTTCGTGATGCAAGCAAAGACTTTTTGTGGTACTCTCTTGCGCTGGACGAAAGTACCGATGTACAGGATACAACACTTTTGTGGGTATTTATACGGGAAATAAACACTCGACTTGAGCTAACAGAAGAATTATTTAGTGTTGAGCCACTCAAAGACGCAACTAAAGGCCAGGATTTATTCAATGCTGTTTAGAAATGTATTGAAAGAACTGGTTTGGTGTGGAACAAGATAGCAAGTGTAACAACAGAGTGCTGACTATTCACTCGGACCTTCTGCACCATTTCATCCATCATGAAAGTCTGTGCAAAGCTGCGTTGAATATCTAGCATGTTATTGACCCAGTTGCCAGTGTGTTAAACCTCATCAGAGCCAGGTTATAACCACATGCCGTTCAAGGCACTGCTTAAAGATTTGGAAACTGAAAATTATGATATTATCTACCACAGCAGGGTCCGCTGGCTGAGCCTGGGCAAGATATTGAGGCGAGTGTGGGATCTCAAGGAAGAAATAGTTATGTTCCTGGAAATCAAGGGTTTGTTTGTGACTTTGTTACGAACATTTTTAATGAAGAGTGGAAGTCAGACTTTATGATAACATTGACATTATGGAAAAGTTGAATGTCAAACTTCAGAGCAATATCTTGTTTGCACATGAAATGTATGTGTATGCTAAATCATTTCAAGCAAAGCTCTCGCTGTTCTCCAGGCAAGGAGGTGAAAACAGGTTTTGCTATTTCCCTTTTCTGAAACAGAAAACCTTTTCTAGTGAAAAGGCTAACAAGTACAAGGCTCAGTTGGATGACTTGGTCGTGGAATTTGAAAGGAGGTTCCAAGACTTCAATAACCTAGGAACCACTCTGCAATATCATCAGTTCACCATTTAGTGCAAAAGCTGATTCAGCCCCAGAGGATATACAGTTATAGATGCTTGACCTACAAGCAGATTATGACATAAAGGAGAAGTTCAAGTCAGTTCTTCTGCTGGAGTTTTATGGATGTTTGTCAGCAGCAGCATTTCTACACTAAAAACCTTTGCTGCAACACTTGTGTCAATATTTGGGTCCACATACATCTGTGAGAAAGATTTTTCTTGAATAAAAATAAACACGTCTAAGAAAAGATCGATGTTGACTGATTGCAATTTGAATGACGTCATGGGAATCACAACAAGTAAACTTGTTCCACGGTTCAAGAACATTATCCGAAAGTGTAAACAGTTACATACTTCTCATTAATTATAACTGTAATCTATGGTCAGCTTAAATATAAATTATGTTCCTACTTCTCCATAGTTATTATGACAGGTAACAAACTTTTGTTGAAATAATAATGAATAATAAAATCTTATTATCAAATTAGAAACTGTTTCAGTTTGTATTTTAAAATGTAATGTACATATGTAATAGAGTGTGAAATTGAAATAAAATGACAAATACATTGTTATTATCATTAATTTAAATTTAGAAGTTGTCAATTGTAATTGAATTATATGCGGCCCACCTATAACAATAAAGTTTTCAATGCGGCCCTCAGTAGAGAAAGTTTGCCCACCCCTGACCTAAGGTATAAGGTGTTGCTCACCGTATTATGTTATAAAAATAAAATGATACGTGGTAAGGTAAATAAAAATACGTGTTAATAGGTAAATAAAAAAAGTGAATCTTACCTCAATTAATGCCAACGCAGCTTGGACAACTACAACTACAAAAGGGACAGCCACACATCGTAAACATCTACATCTATTACATTGTTCGTCTGCCTACATTGACATCTACAGCTACACCCGTGGCAGTAATACAACTTGGACTTATCTTGATGTTCTAGAAGAGGTCAGTGATTGCGGTGATCCATCAGAGCAAACTGTCCACAACATCGTCAGTGTTGGCTTTAAAACTGGAGTCGTGACTGCTTGCTCCATTAAGTTTTATCCAACATTATAGAATCATAGATGATGATTTATCCATTAAAGGTGTAATTTAATTAGTGACATAGATGATGTGTTATCCATTAAAGGTGTAATTTAATTGTCTTTGCTTGTTTTGCTTCTGCAGTTTGTTTTGATATCTAAAACTCTGCCAAATTCTAAACTTGTGTATTGAACCATGGCTGATGACTTGTGCATGGATGAATGCTTTAGTCTTGTTTCTCTGCAAAGGAAAAAAACTGTTTTAGGAGACATACATTTCGGAGAGTCTATGAAAAAAAAAGACATTAGAGATTAGAAGATAAACCATTACCGAACTTGTACTAGGTACTTAATAAGGAAAAAAAGCAAGCTATTCTTAGCATTAGATTAGAGAGTGGGCTTATGATGCTAAAAATAAGTCATGTAAATATTCTTAGGTCTTTTTTAGAGAAATAAATTGGAAACAAATACATAACAGACACCTGCCGACAAAAAAATTGCCATGATGAAATCCTAGACACATCATCCCGTTTTGACTAAACACAAGGAACGTTCAAGTAACTCTTTTTAAAAAAATGGTATTCACTCAAAAGTCACAAGTTCATTCACACGGGGAACACATCAGGTGACACATCCCCCCCCCCAAACCCTTTGTATTAAAAAAAAAGTTCAGAGCTACAGAGAAAAAGGGGATGCCAAATTTTTTTTTAAGAAGCCGTTTGACCTCGGTTTTATTTGCCATGATGTGTGACAACAATCTCGTTGCTAGAAACACAACAAATAACTGGGAGAAAGAGTGGCAGAAATCATTCATCGTCGTCGACGGATGCCCAAGTTAGGCTTATAACATAACAATATAATAAGGGAATGAACCGGACAAAAATGGGTGAGACTGCAATCAGGATTTTAGATAAACAAATATATGTTATTAAAACAGGGTGTGAATAGGCCTGTGCCTGACAAGGCGTCGCAGAACAACGGGTATATCACAACAATATTATTGGTGAACGAGGATATACATTTAATGTGGGGGTGGCAATTGTGTACATTAACCATGAGCGGAAAAAAATGCGAACAACTGCTTCTCGGGGTGAATGGCGATACTGACTGGCCGTATATCCGTTTCGAGTTAGCCCGCTTATTTTAAAGCGACCAATGAAATGACAGAGTGTAAAGTTCAGCAAATAGTAACGCAATAAATTTTCCATCATGTTTACATACAAAACACAACTGGTTTGCACCAGTTTCATGGAGATATCTTTATTTAGCAGGTCAGCACGAAAGTCCATTCCATAGCCATCGAAGTGTGACGACTGTTAACAAATGGGTTTGAACTGTCCAGCATGTGACTGAAAACACGGTTTATTAAAGTGGTGGCCTATATACCAGAGGCGTCACTAGGGGGAGATGCGTGTGGTGCTGACCGCAGCATGACAATGAGTTACACAAAAATGTAAAATTGGTTCTATGCTCCTGTTACTTGGCACTGGCAGACTCGGAGCAGATCTATGGGGTTAGTAGTGAGGGGGGTAACATCATGAATTGCCACACTTGGGGACACCTAGTAACGCCTCTGCTTCATATACTGACTCTCGTACCTAATAAGATTATTGAAGATTTTTTTAAACAAAAAATGTATCAACGGTTAATTTTTTAAGGAGTTAAACTTAATTAAGTCATTCAATTTTGGAAAATACATTTTTAGGTGAATTAATTTGAGTAGCAGCTCTTCCCTGAATACCGAACCTTTCCATTCCTGACCAAGTGTAGAGTATAATTTACGATCGCTGTCTGCGTTATGAAATTAAAATCTTCGCTAATAATTAAACTCTAGCTAGCAGTAAGACAAATCTAGCATCAAAAACATATCCAATTTAGCGGTCATCCATAAATGACGTTCCGCGATTTTGGCCGATTTTTAACCCAACCCCCTCCCGTCACACTTCGTCACAAAAACTTAGACCCCCATTCAATATGACATCACAAAGCTGTGACCCCCGCTCCTAAAAGCGGTCTTTTCTATTTGGAAATGAGCATGTTTCAAGTCACTGTTTTGTCATTTAAGTATTTATTTAGTGTATGGCTGCACTCTAATATCGTAACACGCGTGAATCCGTGTAAAAAAGTTATAAAATAAATAGTAAGAAATTTAATATTTACATATTTAAGTGGAACTGATTTTTTTTTGTTTGTGTTTTGACGTGACGTCCAAATTCTTAAAGTCCCCAAATCCATCGTCACGCATCGTCACAAAAGTGGTACCACGCCTCCCTAAGTGCGTGTCGTCCTTTACGGACGGCCCCCAAGCATTAAACAAAAGAATTCAGCTGACTCAGATGGAGAGTTGAGTTGTCAATGTGAGAATTAGAGAATAAGAAAAGTGTATGTATTCAAAATTGTTAGCATAGTAAAATTACGAAACTGTTTTTCCTTTTTCAAGTCCAATAAGCTGTCTTAAATTAACGAAGAATTAACAAATAGCTGATAAGATACATCCTTCTCAATATACCTACATTTACATATTGACTCATACTGCCCCAACACCAGTCATAGGAAGAAGTAATCATTTTCCATCGTGAGTTAAAAGGACATATCTTTAAAATTTGAATTACGTTGTCTCACTGATAGGTTTATTTAATTCCATCATTGATTTACATATTTGTAAGAACTCTTTTAAAAATTATCCTTTAGTCGTAAATGCTGCCTAAAGTTTATTAAGTATGTTCTTTTTATTATTAGCTTTGAAGTTTCTGTATATTGTTCACAAATGTCGATTAAATGTAATAATGTTTGTTCTGTTTTTTTTTATTTTATTTTTTTTATATATTTTTTTTAATACTTAAGTTGCTTACACTCACTCCTGTCAAATGATCTTTTAAATTGTTCGTTCTTAGTATTTTTTGCTTAAGATAAGTTTGTATGAATTTAGCGTATAATCCATTTTCATTTTTTATGACCGTGTGAATGACGTAAAATAATTAATACTAGATACTACATGTGGCGTAGCATACGCCGCAGACTTACTCAAAGTGCAAAGTAAAGGGCGGGGGGGGGGAAGAACGAACACAAACTTTAGCACGAACAAATGGAAACAACGCGAGTGAACGTTGGGGGGACCACCGAAGCATTTGTGGGAAGTATTTTGGACATCGCCACAAATTCTGCCTATCCACCATATACTCCTGAAGTATTCGTGTACTGAGCGTATTATTGAGGAGAGTGTTTGATTACGTTTACGTCACTGAAGACAAAGGAGAGCACGTCGCCAAAGTTATCCCAATGTTGAGAAACAAATAGTTTAGCCATGTTGCCAAGTTGGAGAGCAACACCTTCGTCTATGATCTTTTATCAGAAATATGCGACCGATAGAAACAGACAGTTACCTGATAAAGGAATTGGTATGACATTGAAAGAAGCTTTTTTTTCGTGAAATACATGCGAAGCGGTGTTTAGTTTCGCTAAGAAAGGGGGAAAAGAACGGGCATAAACATAAACATTTTTAAAATTAAAACAAAAAAGTTGCCCGCTCGGTCTTGAACCTAAGACTTGCCGCATGTCAAGGGGATGTAATAACCAATACACTAAGAAATACGTGTACTCTGTGAATGAACAACCAAACATGAATGCAAAAATCATTTCTGGTCTCAAGACATGCCCCACCCCTCCGCTACCTTCTCTTGCCAACCGTTAACTGTGATTAGTTGACCCCAGCAAGGGTCAATCGTCATGCTCGGTTGCACATACTTGTTTAGGTGAAGTATATACAAATAGATTTCTAAATTTTTAATAAATATTTTTTCAGCAAAAATGAGACGACATTATGTCATTACATGCTTTGTTATCTTATCTGTTTACAGACGCTCCTTCTATACAGAAGATTATTGCGTCCTACGCTTATCTATGGTTTGTGTTTAGTCCTGCATTGTTTAATTAACATTTCAATATTTCTTTTGAATGTTTAACGTTGCTTATGTGTATAGTACTGTCATTTATGTGGTTATTATGATAAGAATGTTTATTTAAACATTATTATATATGTGTTATTATCTCCATGTAAGGCGCTGTGAGCCCGGCTCCTTGCTGGGATACAGCGCTATAAAAATTACCAATTTATTATAATTATTATTAATAAATTAATCCTTAGGGACCGTCCATAAATGACGTGTAGCCGTGTGGAGGCTAAGAATACACAGTAATACAAGTCAAACAATAAGGTGGAGGATTATAGCTGCCAAAGTTTATTTGTTTTTATAATTTAGAAACCAAACATTTTGAACGTTGGAACCGGAACAACACCAAACGCACCAAAAACGTCACTCAGTCACTACTTCCCAGTGCATCTCGGTGCGGTGCACATGGCGCATCGCTGTGTGGGTGTGCACACTACCACATTCCCCACACGCCTTTGAATCCAAGCGCCCTCGCTGGTAAAATACTATAATATATTATGTAGTACCCTCGCTGGTATAATTTACAAATGATACCCGAATAAAACAATAGCTGTGACCTAAGTTACATTAATAAGACCCTTTCTACAAATTGAAGTACGAAAATGTCTAAAAGCTAAAACAACAAATATTAATATTTGTAGTTGCATGACTCTCTAACATTTCGTCCCTATATACCAATCCACGGTTTGTTTACCATCATATATGGTGGTACATTATATGTTATAACACACATATATATATTACAAAAATATGTTAGGCAGAAAGATATAGACGATAATTAAAGTTAATAATATGTCCCATTAGACTATGCCTCCAAGTGTCCGCTACCTCTACGCAAAGAGTGATCTGCGTGGCTTAGCTTGAGGAGGTTGTTGCACAGCTCTTGAGTAGCTAGTAACATAGCCGAGGTCGACTTGGAGCTCAGTGTACTCTGGCTTGTTGATGAACTTATCACTTAGGATGTGATTGGGCGAGTGGTATGTTCGTTTCTCCACCTGTCTGATTGTCTCTGAGTCCACGGTGGAAGTGCTCTCCATACGTTCACTGCTATCTTCACATCCCGATAATGTGTCTGGGGTAAGTATTTCTGACTTGGATACCAGGTCTGAAAGAAGTGCTTCAGCCGGTACAAGATCATTTCGATGCACCGTGAGTTCTGGACCTCCGGCCAGCGGTAGTATTGTGTACATGTGTTTACATGGCAAACGTGCGGTGACGCAGAATAAACCGGGCTGCTAGAAATCTTGGATCTTGTTATGTCCTAGGACTTGAGTTCTAACATGCACAAAGTCTCCAACTGATAGTGGGTGGTCACGTTTATTTTGGTCCGTGGATGTTGCCCCTTTGCCCACTTTGTCCTTCAGATTCTGTGGATCGTGGTTCTTCTTTTTGTTACGGCGCTTGCTGGGCCGTGGGTGCCTGTGTTTGCTGGGCAGTGGGTATCTGTGTTTGCTGGGCAGTGGGTATCTGTGTTTGCTGGGCAGTGGGTGTCTGTGTTTGCTGGGCCGTGGGTGTCTGTGTTTGCTGGGCCGTGGGTGTCTGTGTTTGCTGGGCCGTGGGTGCCTGTGTTTGCTGGGCCGTGGGTGCCTGTGTTTGCTGGGGCGTGGGTGCCTGTGTTTGCTGGGCAGTGGGTGCCTGTGTTTGCTGGGGCGTGGGTGCTTGTGTTTGCTGGGTAGTGGGTGACTGTGTTTGCTGGGCCGTGGGTGCCTGTGTTTGCTGGGCCGTGGGTGCCTGTGTTTGCTGGGCAGTGGGTGCCTGTGTTTGCTGGGCAGTGGGTGTCTGTGTTTGCTGGGCCGTGGGTGCCTGTGTTTGCTGGGCCGTGGGTGCCTGTGTTTGCTGGGGCGTGGGTGCCTGTGTTTGCTGGGCAGTGGGTGCCTGTGTTTGCTGGGGCGTGGGTGCTTGTGTTTGCTGGGCAGTGGGTGACTGTGTTTGCTGGGCCGTGGGTGCCTGTGTTTGCTGGGCCGTGGGTGCCTGTGTTTGCTGGGCCGTGGGTGCCTGTGTTTGCTGGGCCGTGGGTGTCCGTGTTTGCTGGGCCGTGGGTGTCTGTGTTTGCTGGGCCGTGGGTGCCTGTGTTTGCTGGGCCGTGGGTGTCTGTGTTTGCTGGGCCGTGGTGCCTGTGTTTGCTGGACTGTGGGTGTCTGTGTTTGCTGGGCCGTGGGTGCCTGTGTTTGCTGGGCCGTGGGTGACTGTGTTTTGTTGGCTGTTGACATGTCGACAGCAGAGATTGAGTCGTTGCCCTGTTGTCATTGTTTCCATTGGTGAGAAAACTAGCTGGGAAAGAACTTTCAGCCACAGGTGCAGTCTTGGGCACGGTCTTTAAATCACATCAGTTGACTGTTGATGCCAGAAACTGTGGTTCCTGGTTGGCATGATGTAGCCACCGATTTAGTACATTCATGCCAAGTAGAACTGGCACCTCTTTCTTCCGCACTTGGGTCACCAGATCATTTGGGGTCTTGACGACGAGGAACGGGACATCTTGTAGATCCTGCCCTAGTAGCTGCACATCGACCGTCACGATTCCAATATATGGCCCCTCATATCCGTTTAAGCTCGTAGCGTGATGAAGCCGGTTTCAAGGGTGAGGCGACCAAGGTGTTGGGATGCCCATGTTTCGGTGATGGTGCTTACTTCGCTCCCCGTGTCAATAAGCGCCACACCCTGGTGACCATTTTGGGCTATATCCAGAGTTGGGCATTCGCCAGTAAGTTCTATGGACTTTACTGTTATTCGGCGGTTGACAGCTGTGTGTGACGGAAAGCATCTCACAAATTCTGGTTGCTGTTGAGGATGTTATCGGAGTGCACCATTTTTGAGGGCGACGTACCTCTTTTTGGCCTTGCACTCGTCCTCTAGGTGGCCCTTTCGACTACACCACATGCAGGTCAGGTTGCCCCGAAGAGATTGTCCCTGGGGTTGATTAGACTGTCTGCCTGTGGGCTGAGGATGTTGTTGTTGGCCTGGATTAGGCTGTCTGGGTCCTGGTGTATAGTGGACACCATTGGCTTCCGTGTCCCCTCGGCGCTGGTGCATTGACTGTTGCAGCCTATCTGCCACAGCTGCCACCTGCTGGTCTATGTGGGCTATTAGGTGTTGCGTTAACTGTGTTCAATCAGGAAGAGGTACTGCTGAGAGCTGAGCCGTGGCGGCAACATCGGCAAAATCCTCTGTCAGCCACCTTTGGGCTTCCCTACGAACATCATCAAAAGTGCTGTCTGCGTGTAGCCTGGCGTAGGCCTTGATGTCCCGCCGTAGCGCTGCAGGCTGTAGGCCCTGCTCAAATACACTCTTCAGCATGTCATCCACCAGCGTGCCAGGCCGTCCATTTTTGGCTAGATTAAAGAGGCTGTGTAAGTTAGCCGCTTAGTTCTCCACGCTCTCACCTAAGCCCTGCTGCCGTCTGTAAAAGGTCGAGGCCAGGGTGGTGCCATCCCGCTGATCTCCCCAGTTCTTCGTTATAAGGTTGAGCTGTTTATCAGGGGTGTTAATCTTAGCCGGTACCATGTCCAGGATGTCCTGACGGGCACGTCCTTCCAGGGCACCAAGGATCCAGGTGACCGCTGAGGCTGGTGGCATAGGATGGAACTGCAGGAGCAGTCTGACCTCTTTAATAAATTGTTCAGCTCCATTTTCTCCCGTAAACCGTGGTAACTTTGGAGGCCGGTTTATCTGTAGCTGCTCTACTTGTTCCATTTTTTAAAAGGAAAACACTGTTTTAAACTGCAAACCCTACCTCAAGTGAAATCCTCCCGACGTCGCCAAACTGTAGCCGTGTGGTGGCTTTAAATTAAGACAGGTTCACAAATTTGGGACTAAAGCGGGTTGGTTCTAACAGTTTTTATTTACATAACAATGGAACTTATTCCAACACGTTCACTTCTTTCCCTGATGCACCAAACTGTCAATCTCTCTTCTACTTCCTTTCTTCTAACATACCTAGTGCATCTCGGTGCGGTGCACATGGTGCGGCGCTGTGTGGGTGTGTACACTACCACATTATTAACAATCTCACTCACAGACCAGGGGCAGTGTGTTACTTGCCCGCTGGCGTGGTGAACTCCAGTCACATCGAGGGCTGGAGTGAACATGCATTGACGGACTGCTGAGGTTTAATCTAGCAAACGGCTACGCTAACACTAACCCTAGTCCCAAACTAACATGAATTCTAGCTCCAAACCTAACATTAAGTCTATCCCCAAACCCAACACTAACTCTAGCCCCAAACCTAAATCTAACTCTAGCCCCCAACCTAACACTAACTCTTGCCCCAAACCTAAATCTAACTCTAGCTCCAAACCTAAATCTAACTCTAGCCCTAAATCTAACACTAAATCTAGTCCCAAACCAAACCCTAACTCTAGCCCCAAACCTAACACTAACTCTAGCCCCAAACTTAAAACGAAGTCTAGCCCCAAACATAACACTAACTCTAGCCCCAAACCTAACACTAACTCTAGCCCCAAACCTAAAACTAAGTCTAGCCCCAAACCTAACACTAACTCTAGCCCCAAACCTAACACTAACTTTACCCCCAAACCTAACACTAACTCTAGCCCCAAACCTAAAACTAAGTCTAGCCCCAAACATAACACTAACTCTAGCCCCAAACCTAACACTAACTCTAGCCCCAAACCTAACACTAACTCTTGCCCCAAACCTAAATCTAACTCTAGCCCCAAACCTAAATCTAACTCTAGTCCCAAACCTAACACTAACTCTAGTCCAAAACCTAATTCTAAATCTAGTCCCAAACCTAAATCTAACTCTAGCCCCAAACCTAAATCTAGCTCTAGTCCAAAACCTAACACTAACTCCAGTCCACAACCTTAATCTAACTCTAGCCCACAAAAACTAAATCTAACTATATGCCAAAACTTAAATCTAACTCTAGCCCCAAACCTAACACTAACACTAGCCCCAAACCTTACACTAACTCTTGCCCCAAACCCAACACTAAATCTAGCCCCAAACCTAACACTAACTCTAATTCCAAATCTAACACTAAACCAAGCCCCAAACCTAACACTAACTATAGCCCCAAACCTAACACTAACCCTAGCCCGAAACCAAACACTAACTCTTGCCCCAAACCCAACACTAAATCTAGCCCCAAACCTTACACTAACTCTAGCCCCAAACCTAACACTAACTCTAGCCCCAAACCAAACACTAACTATAGCCCCAAACCTAACACTAACCCTAGCCCCTAACCTAACACTAACTCTAGCCCCAAACCAAACACTAACTCTAGCCCCAAACCTAACACTATGAAATTGAATTGAAATCAACAAGTGAGTCTATTGACAACACACGCCCCAAATCAGAGACCAACATAACAAAACATGTGTATCCTTGATTTGAGTAAGTAAAATCTACTTACCTTTATTTCCGGAATTTTAAATATTTTTTAAAACAGTAAAACTCCGTCACATTTTGACTCCCCCCCCCCATTTTTTCACCCGACACTTTTTCTTTAGTCAGCTAGCAACGTGTGTCCCAAGAATATCACCTTAACCATCACCTACTCTGACTCTATCTCTTTCATTCACTCTCTCTATATCTTTCTCAGTCTCTCTCTTTCTCTCTCTCTCTCTCTCTCTCTCTCTTTCTCTGTCTCTCTATCACTATATCTCTCTCACTTTCTCTCTTTCTCTCCTCATGTCTGTCTTTCTCTTTCTTTCTCTCTCAATGTCTCTTTCTCTATCTCTCTTTCTATCTCTTTTCCGTGTCTTTCGGTCTATCTTTCTTTCACTCTATGTCTATCTCTCTCTCTATCTCAGTCTCTAATTGTTCGTCTCTGTCTCTCTCAATATATATTTCTCTCTGTAAACATCTTTCTCTTACCGTCTAGTTATATGTCTCTCTCTTTCTCTCTGTTGATCCCTTTCTTTTTTCTGCCCTCTCTCTCTGTCTCTCTGTATCATTCTTTCTCTATCTTTCTCTCTCTCTGTTTCTCTCTCCGGATTACTTCATAATGAATGTGACATAAGTCCACTACAAATAATCATCAAATCACCTACCTCCGCCCCCCCCCCGCACCTTTTTAAAACTGACTTTGTACAGTTTGTGTCACTGAGTGTCTGAGTGTGTGTATGTGTAAGTGATAGGAAGTGACCAGGTAACTTTATAATAAGGTGGGTAAAGGAGTGGGGGGGGGGTGGTACAAATTCTCCAAAGAATGTTATTCCTGGTACTTGTGTGAGAGAGAGAGAGAGAGAGAGAGACAGAGAGAGAGAGACAATGATTGTCTGTGTGGGGGGAGGTAGGTATTTATCATCTCTTGTTTTAACCACAGTCAAAGCCAGTTTTAATATACTGCATTAAAATAGCAAGTTATCGAGTAAAAGGAGTTAATCCGATTTTTCCAATTATTATTTTTATGGTAATGTAAATAATGTAACTTTTTTTTAACTTGTCTGTTATTTGTGTTGTATATCTCATCAGAGAATTTGAAATTGAAGCCAAAATATTGATGACTGACACATATATTATATATTGTTGTGTGCGTTTGTGTGTTTTTTGCGTGAGTGTCTGTGTGTGTGTCTTTTAGAGTGTGTGTGTATGTGTCTGTGTCTGTGTGCATGTGTGTGTGTGTGTGTGAGGTAGGTTTTAGTATCTCTTCTTTCAACAACAGTCGGAGCCAGTTAAGTACTGCATTAAAAATTAAGTCATTGTATAAAGGGAGTTAATTTATTATTTTTAAATTATGTTTTTTAATCAATTTTTTTAATATGTCTTTTTTCAGTCTTTATTTTATTGTAAAATATATAAATCTATACATTTTAAATTTATGTGTTCTCCATTTGTATTAAATATGCAACATAATCATAAATTTAAAAATTCAAACCAAAATAATGAATATTGACATATATATTATATCTTAATTTAAAAAAAAACTAAAACATAATTTTTATAATGATTTAAGAATTTTATCTAATATGAAAATGATTTCCTGGCACTATGATGAAATTTTTTATTGTTTGAGTATTTTTTGACAGGTCTGCCAATGACCTACCATAAACCAGGGTTGTCATTCTGAAAATTTGGCCTTTATAGTTAGGGTTTAGCCTCAAAATTTTTTTGGGCCTTATTTAAAAAAAAATAAAAATATATTTAAAAATAATCTTTGTCACAAAAAAATAATAAATTAAAAATTCGCCAATAAGTCAATTACTTTATTAATTATTTTCTATCTTTGAATGGCTTACGTGTATGTTAGACATTAATAAGTTTTTAAAAAGTTTAACGAAGAGGCTATTCTATTAAGACAAAGCCAGATATAGAAAGCAGCTCACACTTTTAGACGCTATTAGAGTTAGGGCTGAGCCTTTGTTTACAAATAAATGCAGTAAGGACTCTGTCATGTCACAAAGGATGCTTGATGACTTGACATCTGATAAGGTTTATAATACATTTCTTTCAAAATTTTATGTTAGTTTCATAGTCTATTTATTTTGTGAGTACAACCATACATACAAACATTGGCATTTACACATTTATTATCCCTTTTCTCCTGGTTCTTCCTTCATTTTAAATAGTTAACTAATTTTCAGCAGTTAAGAGCCGTCCATTAATGACGTCACGCGATTTTAGCAGATTTTTCAATGTATTTTCACCCCCCACCCCTCGTCATACGTAATCAAGAGCTAGACCCTTTCCAACATTACGTCACAGTTCTTAAAAGCACCCTCCCCCTCGTCATACATAGCCACACATATGTGACCCCCTCCCACCCCCTAGGTGCGTCACGTCATTTTTGTTGACATTTTTCATATAACATGAGTTTGGTCTTTTTTGGCAGTCGGTTTGGCCTTTTACCCAAATTACAATCTGGCAACACCCGCCATAAACGGATAGAAGTGTTTATTATGTTACTAGGCTCCAAATTTAATTTAAATTGGGACCAGATAGTGGCCCTCTATATTTCAGAAGTACCAGCTCACTGCTACTTATACCTAAAAGAATCAAGTCAAATGACACAAGAATCCACCTGCACTAGGTCCCTACCATTGTACCATACTAGGTGAAGAAGGTTAGGTCCCTACCATTGTACCATACTAGGTGAAGAAGGTTAGGTCCCTACCATTGTACCATACTAGGTAAAGAAGGATTGCTGGGGATTTCACATGTACATACGCACGTTTGTCATGAGCTGGAGATCACTCGTTAACTGTGTGTCATGTGCTGGTTAGAAACATGACCCTTGTGTAATGTGATCGTTTAGAAACATCACCCGTGTGTCATGTGCTGGTGAGAAACATCACCCGTGTGTCATGTCCTGGTTTAGAAACATCACCCGTGTGTCATGTGCTGGCTTAGAAACATCACCCGTGTGTCATGTGCTAGTTTAGAAACATCACCCGTGTGTAATGTGCTGTCCTAGAATCATCACCCGTGTGTCATGGGCTGGTGAAAGACGAAGTGCATTCTGCAAAGCCCCCCCCCCACCCTCCCCCACCGTCATTAGTCCCAGGAGTTAGTTCACATATGAAATTGAACGGAAATCAAAAAGTGAATCTATTGACACCCGACGCCCTAACTCAGAGACCAACACACGTTACGTCCTGTCAGGCTAACTAATACCCTGTTTATATGTTATACATTTACTATTTTAAAAGCCTGGTTGCAGTCTCACCCACATTTTTTTAGAAACAACACCCGCGTGTCATGTGCTGGTAAGAAACAACACCCGCGTATCATGTGCTGGTCAGAAACTAAAATCAAGATCCAAGGTCCCCCTCTACCATCCCCACCCTACTTAGTCCCAGGAGATTGTTCACATATGGAATGAAATAGAACTGAAATCAACAAGTGAATCTATTGACAACCCGCGCCCTTACTCAGAGACAAACACACGAAACAAAACGTGTGTATTCTTTGTGTAAGCGAGTAAATTTTACTTTTCTTTATTTCAATACATTTTAAAAACTATTTACATTCCTTGATTTTCTCCCTTTTTATGGAAATTTTTAATGACCCTACAGATAGCTCAATAACATTAAAACTTGAGGTCCAAAGTTAATCATGTAGTAAATTAATTTGTAGGAAAATGAATGAGATATTTGAAAATTAATGTTTTTAAACATATATTGAAGTATTTGAAAGTTTGAAAAAAAAATTTATAACCATATTTTGAACAAATAATTTTTTTTTATATTTTTTTATCAGATGCAAATAAAGAAAAAATAAAGTTTATGAAAATTGTTCATAATATTACTTTATATATACACAAACCCGTGCCATTTTTTCTATTAGTCGACCAGCAACCGGAAGTCCAACGAATAACACCTTAACCATTACCTTCTCTCCCTCTCTGTGTCTCAGTCTCCTTCGGTCTTTCACTATTTTGTCTCTGCTTCTCTCATGCACTTCATTTTTCACCGTCTCTCCATTTCTCTCTGTCTCAATCCGTCTTTTTCTTTCTCTGTCTCTGTTTTCTCTCTCTCTTTCTCGGTGTCTCTCTCTGCCCCCCCCCCTCTCTCTCTCTCTCTCTCTCTCTCTCTCTCTCTCCCTTTCTCTTTCTTTCTTTCTCTGTCGTTATGTCTCTCTTTCGTTCTCTCTCTGCCACTCTCCCGCTTTATCTCTCTATCTCTCAACGACACTTCCTCTCTGTCTTCGTTTATGGCTCCCACTGTCTCTCTCTATATATCTTTCTCTCTCTGTGTCTCTTTCACTATATCTCTCTTTTTTCTTCTGTCTCTTTGTCTCTCTTTTTCTCTTTGTCTCTCGTTCTGTTTCTTTCTCTATATCACTATCTCTCTGTTTCTCTCTCTCATTCTCTCTCCCCCCTCTCTCTCTCTCCGCGGAAGACTTCATAATGAGTGTGTCTCCTACCTACGCTCTCTATTTTTCTTGTAAATAACTTTTTACGGCGTGTCTCACTGAGTGTCTTAGAGTGTGTAAGTGATAGGAAAGTGACCAGGTATCTTTATAATAAGGTGTGCAGTGGGGTACGAATTCTCCAAAGAATGTTATTACTGAAGTAACCTCATCACTTTTTGCTTGTTTATGTGTGTGTGTGTGTTTGTGTCAGTTAAATGTTTATAAACATCTTGTTTTAACAATGGTCAAAGCCAGATGACTACTGCATCATTAACAATCAAGTTATACTATAAAGGAAGTTCATTAATTTAAATTTCATGTATTTAAATTTATTTGTCCTACCTTTATATTGAATATACAATTTAATGATAATTTATACAACAAAAGCCAAAACATTGATGAATAACATAAATAATATACATTATTTCAAAATTTTGAAAACTGCGTGGTTAAAACAATATGATATATTTATAGAGAGATAGAAGTAATTTTTGACACTAGTGTACTTTACGTCATAATCTTTAATTATTTATTGTCAGGTCTACTAATGGCCTACCATCAGTGCTGCCAGTGCTAGGCTTTTCAATCTAGATCAGTGGTTCCCAAAGTGGTCCTTACGGACTCCCAGGGGTCCGCGGTACCCTTCAGGGGGTCCGTGGAAAATTAAAATTGATTTGGGGGTCCCTGAATAACGTCAGGGGTCCGCGCAAGGTTTAACATCAAATAATAAAACTGGTAAATTATTATTGAAATTAAAATAAATAATAATCAATAAAATAGTATGTGAATGCCTTTTCTACTAATTAAATACCATCTTAGGTGCTATCCTTCATGGATACAATGTTGTTTTACGTAGAAAAAGTAGTAGAACTACTGTAATTCCCACATTTATAACAAATCAAAATACTTGGTTTATTGAAAGGTCAAGTTTTATGCAGAAGAAATGCCGAATTACTATAACTATAAGTAGTCAACTCCAGTATGACATTAAACGCAGCTACTTTGTGTGCCAACATGAAAACAGTTGTCATTTTCTCTTTGAAGGGACAGATTGAGTTCATTGAGCTGGCTGAATATGTCACAGTCGTAAACCAGGGTTGCGACCCAAAGCTTGTCAATGAAATGTGTTGCCAGCAGTGACTTCTATTCTGAAGGAAATCTTAGCGATGGCTCTCATAATTCAAATACTCTGGTTAGCCATTTTTATCTGAATAACCATGCTATTTATGTGTTTAAACGAAGGCATCTGTGCGCTGAGTCGTTCTCCTCACGAAGCTTCTCAAACTGGCCTGAGTTCTGGGCGTGTGCTTTATGTGGTTAATAACATTAACAAAATCAATGAATACAACTTTTAATTCCGGAGTCATTTTTTGGCTTGTCATTTCCCTGTGAATAATACAATGACAATGCGTAGATTCATTCTCAGGTGCGAAATCGTGAACGTCAAAAGAGCGCCGAAATAAGAGCCCCGATAAAGAGCGCCACTAATAGAGCGCCGACATAAGATCTCACAAATGTTATTACAGAGGCTGTCAAACTTTCGCTAATGAGTAATTGATGTTCTTATGACGACGTGCCGCCAAAACGGGTTACAATCTAAATCAGGGGTTCCTAACCAGTGGTGCATGCACCCCCAAGGGGTGCATGAGCAGGTTCCAGGGGGTGCATGAACGATTCAGATAAAAGAAAAAGAGGAAGAAAAAAAATGAGGAAAAACTAATAATCTGAAAATGTAAACCATAAGCATGGCATGCAGCGTCAAAGGGCGCCCATATACAAGCTTTTTGATAGGTACTTAGATACTCGTTCGCGCATCTTTCTGCTGACATCTTCACCATCTTGAATGAAATGAACAAATCTCTCAAAGGACCTGCTGTGACTGTAACTGTAATGGATGCTACTGAGAGATGGCAAGCCTTGCTTAACAAACTGCCACTATTCCGACGACGACTAGAAAATTCCAACTTGGCCAACTTTCCACTCTTGGATGAAGTTGTAATATCTGCTGCAGAAGGAAGGACTGAGGAATCACTGCCTGACAACACCAAAGGGGAAATTTCAGAGCACCTTTCAACATTGCAAAGGTCCTTGGATGGGTATTTCTGTCAAGAAATTGCTGGGAAAGACCTTTGGATTCGCAATCCTTTTCTCTGTGACTTGGACACCATTGATGACAGTGACCTTGCTAAAGATGACCTGATTGATTTGAGAACCAGAGAAATACTGAGGAGTGCTTTCAGTTGCAATAATTTGATTTAATTTTGGTGTTCCCAGCTATATTCCTACCCACAACTAGCGAAGAGGGCAGTACTGGCTCTCCTTCCATTTGCCAGAACCTATCTCTGTTAAGCAGGATTCTCCACTCTTTTGACGATTAAAACCAAGGCGAGGAATAAGTTGAATGCAGAGGATGACATGAAAGTTGCTTTTTCCAAAACAGTCCCCATATTTAAATCGCCGATTGATCATAAGTAGCAACAGATCTCTCAGTAAATTTCCTGTTGCCTATTGTCAAAACTGTTGTGTTCCTAAAATAAAAATAGTTTATTATGCATTTTCTGCAAGTTTCATGAGGGGTTGCATGAACTTTTTTGGGCATCTGAAGGAGTGCATGGAACCCAAAAGGTTTGGAACCACTGATCTAAAGCTTCTGGTATGGAAAACGCACAATCCAGAGAGAAAAACACCACTGTAAATGTTATTTTAAAAATGTAATGGTCCTTTCGCGTCCCTTTACCATTCCGGGGCCTGGAGTTGTAGACCACTGCTGTTTTGGGTTTTTATCAATCTTCCGACTTAAACTGAAAATCGGGTTCCAACGCGTCTTAAGAACGGATCAACGTCATAACACTTGGACCCCGTGTATTAAGGAAGTAAGCTTTAAACTTAATTTAAAATGGGATCAGAAAGAGGCCGTCTATATTTCAGAAATACCAGTTCGTTGTTACTTAAACCTAAAAATGGGTCAAGACAGTCCCAGGGCTTCTCGTCAACGCAGACAAAGTGGACACCAGTTTCTACCTGCACTAGGTCCTTACAAAAGTGCTAAAAGTGAAGATTCTTAGATATTTTTCAGGAACTTTTTCATGTCAAACGTATTTCACAGCGGATATTTCAAACAAAAAATTTCAATTTTCGCGAGCCGCAATGAGAACACAGAAGAGCCGCAGTTCGGCCACCGTTGGTATAGACATTGCAGCCACATTTTCATGGATACAAGGGTGCAATCTTAATACCCGGGTATTTGCATGACAACGGGTACCAGGGTCCCGGGTACCCGTTGACAAGCCTGCCCCGCCCCCTAACTTTTTTCTAACTAACTTTGTACTGCTAGTGTCACTGAGTGTCTGAGTGTGTGTATGTGTATGTGATAGGGAAGTGACCAGGTCTCTATATTTATAACTAGTGCATGGGGGATACGAATTCTCTAAAGAATGTTATTGCTGAAGTAAACTCATCACTTTTTGCGCGCGCGTGCGTGTGTGTGTCTCTGAGTATGTGTGTGTGTGTGTGTCTGTGTGTGTGAGGTGAGTGTTGATAATCTCTTGTTTTAATAACACTCACAAACACTTAACTGCTGCATTAAAAATCAAGATTTCGTATAAAGGGAGTTAATCTTTTTTTCAATTATGATTTTTTTTGCGTTAAAAAATTATTTTAAAAAAAAATTATTTGACCTCATTTTTTTATTGAATATACAACATAACGATACAATTTAGTAATAAAGTCATAAATTAATGATTTACATATATAATACACATTATTCAAAAAAATATCAAACAATATTTTTTTTAACAATCTTAGATTTTTAACATCTTTAGGAAAATTACTTTTGCCGACGTACATACGACATATAGTTATCGCATTTTTTGACAGGTCTAACAATGACCTACAATTATAAGATATTTAATTAAGTGAAGCCAGTGACAATTTTGGGAAAAACCTAGCTGACACGTCCAAAAAAACATAGATCCGAAAGAAAAAACCTAGACACGCTAAAAATAAACAAATATGACGTCACAAAGTTTCTCTCCCCAAACCCCGCCCCCCCCCCAAAAAAAAACAACCTATTTCTTATTTGAAAATCAGTATTTTTCAAATAATGTTATTATCATTTAAGTATGTATTTACCGTGAGGCTGCAGTCTAATATCTTTACACGTGGGAAGCTATTTAAAATTTCATTAAATTAATTGTAAGCAATCAAATATTTAAGTGGAGCTTTTATTTAGAGTTTCGAATTTTTTGATGTGACGTCACAGTTCTTAAACACCCCCTCCCCCTTGTCAAACATCTCACAAAGTGTAACCACCTAGATCAGTGGTTCCCAAACTTTTTTGGTCCACGGACCCCTTTCATAATCAAAATTTCCTTATGGACCCCCCCCCCTGGAAAAACTACATAAAATGCATAGTACAAAAATTATAATTAAAAAAGCAACATTTTTATGAAGTACCGTATCTTTCGCCCTATTAAACCCACTTTTTCTTTCCCAAAACGAGGGGGGGTGGTGCGTCTTATACGACTAGTGGACAATATTTGGTTCAAAATCTGTTTTTTTCTTCTAAATTTTTCTCCTTTAAAATTGTGTTTGTCTTATAATCCAGAGCGTCTTATAGGGTTAAAATACGTTGTGTATTTAAATTATCACATTTGTTTAAAATAAAATTGAAAACAACTAATAACTTGGAATAACATGATGAACATGTATGAGTGTATGTGTGATCAACTCAATGTTTGTGAGTATCAACCGCAAATCCTTACAAGCACCAATTTCTAGTCGGTTTCTGTTTTGTTTAATGATGAGGTTCATAACTGCACTGAATCTTTGTTCTACCAAATAGGAATACGGGAAAGCAGTCATAAACTTCTGTTCAATAACCCATAATGCAGGATATAAAATTGGGATCTGACTTTGTAAACAGAATTTGTGGTATCCTATAGTTCAAACAAGGTGTTTAAATTCCTCATTTCAATAAGCTGCTCCTGTATTAGTATGGATTCATCTTTGCTTGGGATCTGAGTTTGCCCACGCGCAAAAGGGTTCAACTGCCAGTAGGGAATATCTAAGTGAAAAATGCCTTCAAATCTTTGGTTCAGGTCTGCATGAAGAGCAGTTAAGTTTTGACAGTAAGCCAGCAAATATTTATCTCTATTTTGCAATTTCGAAAGATTTGGAAACTGAGAACATTCTCCTGTTCCTAAGTTTTGTTTGCACAGAAAAAATTTGCAACAAACTCAGATATAACACTTTTATCTTATCTTATCTTATCTGTTTACAGACGCTCCTTCTATACAGAAGATTATTGCGTCCTACGCTTATCTATGGTTTGTGTTTAGTCCTGCATTTTTATTAGATATTTAAATGTTGATAAAGTGTTGGTTTTCCTGGATTCTTCAGGCAACCCATTCCACGCCCGAATTCCGGACGGGAAGAAGGAAAACTTGTATGTGTTTGTTCTTGCATACGGAATAAGAAAGGTGTTTTTATCCTTATGTCTATCTGAGGGTTGTATTAAGTTATCTTTGTGTTGTATTTCTAAATTAGAATTAATTGCTTTATGTATGATTACTACTTTGCTCTTGGTTACTTTTAGTTTTGATTCAATTTAATTGGTTACCTTGTAGTTTCAAATTAGATTTAAATTTGGTTAAATATATCATATATAAAGGATATGTCCTTTTGTGAGTTAATTGTGTTGCAAATCATTGTCTTTGTTTTCCAGGAATTCCAACACCGAATCAAAGAAAACATAAAATTGATTTTAATATGTACTTGTTGATAACCAGTGTACTTCTGTGTGAATAAGTAAACTATTAGTCTTCTTCATTTGCCAAAAAATAATTGAGCAAATAATCTCTCATTGAAGGCATTCCTTTCGATTTTATTAAATTCTCTAATGACATAATCTAGTGATCCATGCAAAGTTTCACTAATATTTTTTGCGAAAAAATGATGTCGATGAATGACACAATGTAATGAAAATACATTTAGTACAGCTTATTTTAAGCATACCAGAAAATCAAAGGTATATTATTAACTTCAATTTTTTTTTATTCATCAAATAACTTTTCACCTTTTGTATCTGTTTCCAAACCATACCTCAAATATTCAATAACATTGTGTTGTCTGCAATGTTTCTTCGGCTCACTCAGTACTGAATTTACCTATTTGCTAAACAAGCTATAGCTTAGGGCCCCCACCTTCTTTGGGGCCCCCGGAATTTTGTTATCATATTTGGCACTGACATATATCTAAGCTACAAAATAGCCACCATATCTCAAATGGCTTAGGGCCCCATCAAGTCTAAATCCAGCCTTGGCCTCACTCATTCTCTTAAGTCTGTATAGATAAGACAAGACAAGTGTTGCAAAAAATCACTGTTAAGAATTATTAACGTTTTCAATGGAATGCTACAGTATAGTCCTAGTGAACAAAACACTTGATGATAGGATACAATTTAGATAAATATAACTCCCTTTCACATCGAAAAATACCAAACCTTGCAACCCTCGCAGTTTCAAGTTGACAACGTGTATTTTTCTGACCTAGTTATATGAATTCCATATTTCTTATGCGTCAAGTTTGATCTTTCAACAAACCAAATATTTTGATTGGTTATAGCTGTGGAAATTACCGTAGTTCTACTACCTTTTCAAAGTAAAACAACATTGTATCCATGAAGGATAGCACCTAACATGGAATTGAATTAGTAGAGTAGGCATTCAGATACTATTTTATTTATGATTATTTATTTAAATTCCATAATAATAAAAATTGATCATAGATTTATTATCTTAAAGTAAACCTTGCGTGGACCCCCTGACGTTGTTCAGGGACCCCCAAATCAACTTTATTTTTCCACGGACCCCTGAATGGTACCGGGACCCCTGGGGGTCCGTACGGACCACTTTGGGAACCACTGCCCTAGATGCATGTCGTCATTTTTATGAACGGCCCCTAAGGTTTGTTCTACAAGTATTTGTAAATTATTCTTACACCTGCATTTATTCATCCCTTATGTCATCTTCCTTATAAATGACAATCTTATCAGCATTCTTTGGAAACATTCTTATTTTATCTAATACAGACGTTCCTTTTTTCTACAGAAGATTATTGAGTCATAACTTTATCCATTGTTTATGTATTGCATTTACATTTCAGTTTTAAATGTTGAAAGAGTGTTGGTTTTCCCCGTATGATCAGTCAACTCATTCAACTTCCGAATTCTTGCATACGGAATAGGAAAAGGAATTTTATAACTATGTCTATCTCAGCGTTGTATTAGATTATCTTTAGTCTATTCTCTATACAGTGTATACATGAGAGAATATTCTCTCTACGCAGGCAGAAGAAAATGGTAGAGCTGTGAAGTTTTTCATAAAGTCTAATAAAATTGAATATTTTGGCTCATTCAAGCTGTTTGTTTTAACGTGTACCAGATTTTTTTATACAGATGGCACCACTGTAGCGCCACCTTTCGAATTCAGTGGAATAGAGCCATATATATCATAATGTAACATGACAGAGCGGCTAGAAAAAAACTGTTGCCACCTGCTGCTTAATTTTATTTTTGAAAAATATAATTTATTTAGGATATTATTTGCACACATTTATTAATATTTGTACTTTAATATAGTTTAAATATATTTTTTAAAGAAAAACCTAGATTATGGCTATTTTTTAAATGAAAAACCTAGACAAGGTCGAAAAAACCTAGATCTAGATTGAAAAACCTAGCGCTGGCAGCACTGTTTTCCATCTGTTTATGTTAGGCCATTAGCAGACCTGACAAAAAATGAAGAAACTTAGAAACATATAAATAAGTATGACAAGCCTGATTATGGTAGGCCATCAGTAGACCTGACAAATAATAATGAAAAATGTGATATATTTAACGGACTACAGTCTTTCTTTAACACTCTTTCTGAATATATATACAAATACGATTGTTAAAACCACGCAGTTTAAAAAAAAATTAAATAATGTATATTATATATGTTAATCTTCAATGTTTTGGCTTTTCTTTTATAAATTATCATTTAGTTGTATTTCAATTTAAAGGTAGGACAAATAGATTTAAAAACATGTTTTTTACACTAAAAAAACAATATTAAAAAAAATTATTTAACTTTCTTTAAAGCAGTGTTGTCCAACCGAAAATCGTTCACGGCACACTAAACTGGTAAAAAATTTGCGCGGCACACCTCACAAAAAAACAAGATATCAGTGTTTATTCAAACGATGTTTCATAATTAATGAGATACTTGAGCGTTTTCTTTGGAGCAGATGAGCTAAAAACGCGGCTCATTGCTGGATAAGCAAACTCTCATTTCTCTGTCTATCATCTGCAGTCTTTCACGTTTGACGTATGCGAGCAGTTGCGCCTTTCCGCTGATGTCAGTACTTTCATCGATTTGCATTGCACAGAGCTTTTGGATGTCGTCGGCTTCCGCAAAATGCTCTTTAATTTGATTGTCCAAATCTGTCAAAATGTCAGCAATCCGACGTCCCATCTTCTGGTGAGACCCTGGAATCTTATTTATTTTTTCAACAGCATCGGGTCCCAACTCCATAGTCTCAACTGCGATTCGTAAAGACGGCAATATGATTGTCTCAGCGTCCAAATGGGATTTCTTTTGTTTGACCAAAAGATTCGCAATTTTATAGCTTGCTAACTGAGCTTTGACAGGAATTGAGGAAAATTTCTTCATTATTTTTTATTGCTGCTCTAAGTTGGACCGAATGGATGCGAAATAACTTTTCTGCTTGTCTATCAATCCTGGATGATTTGATTTCAAATGCCGCTTCAGTTTACTGGGGTTCATAGACTCGTTGGACAATGCCATGTTACAATTAAGACAAAACGGAAGAGAAGGATCATTTGCACATTGTATGAAATCATACTCAAGATATTTCTCGTGATATTTCCGTTTGGTAACATTCTTCTTGGATTTCGCAGCTCTCTCTCCATTTTGATGCTCGCTGGAATCCTTCTGGCTTCTCTTAAAAAAATTACCCATAGCCGTCTGTAATTAATTTTTTTTTAAAAAGTGAACAGCATGAAAGGGTTTTTATTTACTTACAACAGATATTTATTCCCAATGGAGGAGAGAAATTTTGTAGCTTTCAAGAGATTCTCACAACCAGAACAATATAAACATGAAACGTTTTATCAATTCTCTTTCGGTTAAGGATATTTTTTTTCAAAACTTGAAGGCCTAGCAATTTAAGGTGTTTTTGAAATCTTTCGCGGCACACTAACATTTTCTCGCGGCAACCTAGTGTGCCGAGGCACACCGTTTGGACAACACTGCTTTATAGTATACTTGATTTTTAAATGCAGTAGTCATCTGGATTTGACCATTGTTAAAACAAGATGTTTATCGAAATTTACCCGACACACACACACGCTTAAACAAGCAAAAAGTGATGAGGTTACTTCAGTAATAACATTCTTTGGAGAATTCGTACCCCACTGCACACCTTATTATAAAAATACCTGGTCACTTTCCTATCACATACACATACACACGCTCAGACACTCAGTAACACACGCTATAAAAAATTAATTACAACAAAAATAGGGAGCGTAGGTAGGTAATTTGAACAAAATTTGTTGTAGCATTGTGTCACATTTATAATGAAGTCTTCCGCGGACAGTGAGAAAGAGGGAAAGAGAGAGAGAGAAAGAAACAGAGAGAGATTGAGATAGAGGAAGAAACAGAGAGAGAGAGAGAGAGAGAGAGAGAAAGGAAAAAAGAGAGATAAAGAGAAAGAGACACAGAGAGAGAAATATATATAGAGAGAGTCAGAGGGAGCCATAAACGAAGACAGAGAGAAAGTGTCATTGAGAGTAAGAGAGATAAATGGGGAGAGAGGCAGAGAGAGAAAGAAAGAGAGACAACAGAGAAATAAAGAAAGACAGAAAGAGAAAGAGGCAGAGAGAGAGGGGGGAGGGGCAGAGAGAGAGAGAGAGACTCAGAGACAGAGAAAAAAGAGACAGAGGAAGAGAGAGACAGAGAGAGACAGAGAGAAATGGCGATACATCGAAAGAAGAGAATGATAGAGAGAGAGAGACAATATATAGAGAGAAACAGAGAGAGACTGGGACAGAGAGAGAGAGAGAGATAGCGAGATCGAATGAAAGAGACAGACAGAGAGAGAGAAGGTAATTGTTAAGGATATAGTCGTGGGACACCTGGTTGCTGTCCGACTAATTGAAAAGATGGCGCGGTTTTGTGGGGGGGGGTCAAAAGCTGACGTAGAGTTATTGAAGTTATTGTATAAAAAAAACTCCGGAAATAACTAAAAGTAAAATTTAATCGCTCATACCAAGGATACACATGTGTTGTTGTGTTGTGTTGTATGTTCGTCTCTGAGTGAAGGCGTGAGGTGTCAATTGATTCACTTGTTGATTTCAGTTTAATTTCACTCTATGTGTGGACTAACTCCTGGGACTAAGTATTGTGGGGAGGGGAGTGGGAGAGGGGAGGGGGGCTTGGATCCTGATTTTGGTTTCTCACCAGCACATGACACACGGGTGACGTTTCTGTCCAGCACATGACACACGTGTGATGTGCGATGTCCAGCAATCCTTCTTCGCCAAGTTTGATAGGGACCAAGTGCAGGTGGATTCTCGTGTCCACTTTGTCTTCGTGGAGGAGAAGCCCTGGGACTCTAGGTCTCCTGTCTTGACTCTTTTAGGTTTAAGTAACAACGAGCTGGTATTTTTGAATTATAGAGGGCCTCTATCTGGTCCCTTTAAAATTAAATTCTAAGCCTAGTACCTTAATAATCACTTCTGTCTGTTTATGGTAGGCCATTGGTATACCTGTCCAAAAAATTTCAATGTATAACATAGTGCAATAGTTGTACAGATCACACTTTTTCTAAAAATATAAAAATCTAAGATCGTTTTAAAAACTTTGTTTTAGATTTTTTTCCAAAAAGTTAAATTATATATGTAAAAAAATCAAAATTTTGACTTGAATTTAAAATGTTATCATTAAATTATATATTAAATACAAAAGGAGGACAAATAAAATTTTAAAAAGTATTTTTGACATGAAAATAGAATATAATGGGAAAAATTGATTAACTCCTTTTTAAAAATGACTTGATTTTTAAATACAAAAGTTAACTTGCTTTGAATGTGGCTAAAACAAGGGATTATTAGCACTTAACCACCCCTTCCATACACATACTCTTTGTCAATCGCTCTTACTCTCTCTCTTTCTATTACACACACTGACGTACACACGCAAACAGTAATTAGGGTACTCCGGTAATGACATTATTTGGAGATATAGTACCCCGACTCCCTTTTTTATTTTTGTACACCTTATTAAAAAGATACCTAGTCAATTTGCCATCACATACACATACACACATTCACACAATCAGTGACATAAACTGTACACCTTTTTATAAAGATACCTGGTCAATTTCCTATCACATACACATACCCACACTCAGTTACACAAACTGTACAAAGTTAGAAAGAAAAGGAGCCGGATTGGGTGATTTTAAGCTAATTCGTTGCTCAATTTTTTCAAATTCATTATGACGTTATCCTGAGAGAGAGATAGAGAGAAACAGAGAGAGAAAGAAATATACAGAGAGATAAAAACAACGAGAGACAGAGAGAGAGAGGGGGAGAAAGAAAGAGAGAGAAAGGTATGACCTATGGCGGATTTAGGGGGAGGGGTCTGAACGGGCTAAAGCCAGGGGCCTCCGATTATTTTTTATTTAGGGGCCCCAAAATCTAGTATATGCTATAATAAAGGTGGACAAATGTTTGCATGAATCCGTAAAAATATAAATTAAATAAATTAGCAAAATCTTACCTATTAATCGTATCACTTATCGCTATTCGGAACCGATAGCCTTAGTAAACGAAAAACTTAAAATGATACGCTCAAAAAGAGAAAATGTTAATAAACCAGCGTAACACCCGTCAAAAATGACGGAAATTTTCAAAATAAATAAACATCAGATTAAAAAATAACGTAATACAGACAGTGGCGTAGCGAGGGGGGGGGGCAGGGGGGGGCAAATGCCCCGGCGGCACTTTGGCAGGGGTGGCAAATTCCTAGTCGTTAATTAGTTTCTTATAATAAAAAAAAATTTTAAGAAAGAGAAGTTTTTTTAGTTGAAATTAAAGAAAAGCCAAATAAGAAATTAATAAAGGAACTATCCAAAAGCATGTGAACTTTTTAACTGCCAAAACTTTAAACTCCGTAATGGATATACATTCTTCTGAGAGGCTAAGTTAGTATGAGAACGTGACACTGATGTGGTGATAAATTCATTGATTCTTAACATTTTAAAGCCGCCCCTGTTGTAAAATTATTTTAATTTTTTTAAAAAAAATTTTTTTGGGGGGGGGGAGGGGAAGGGGGGTGGCAAATTCCTCTTTGTTAATTAGCTAATTGTTAAAACGTGAAAATAAATTTTAATAAAAGAAAAGCCAAGATTTTTAAAAATTAACGAAATGAAGAACTATATTAAAATACGAGAGCGCTTCTAATGCCAAATTACACACTCCATTATAAATCTAAAGTCTTCTGATACTAATGTTACTGAGCTTGAAAACATAGGGGCTGACAGTATGACAATAATTTGAATGTATATATAATTGATTCAAGTTTGAGTTTAACGTAAGTGAATTAATGGGAAAAAAATGTTGACGCATTTGTATGCTTATTTTAATTTCTTTTGTTTTGTGGCATAAACAAAAATAATGGAAACAATTGCTTATCTAGTGGAATTAAAGCTTGGCACAAATAAATACAACATTGGGGATGGGGGGGGGGCGGCAAATTCCTCGTGTTAATTAGCTATTTTTAAAACGTTAAAATAAATTTTAATAAATTAAAAGAAAGGCCAAGATAAGAACTCAACATTAACAAAGTTTTTTGCAAAGGGATGAAATCAGAAATTGGATAAAAAAAGAATAGACTATTAATAAAGACCGACAATTAGGTTTTGTAAAAGAGAAAAGAAAATGGCAAGAAGTTCTTGTTAGAATATTTAACATTATTAAATCCTGGCGAATTTGAATGTGACTTTTTAAGGTCACAGAGAGGGCAATACAGTTGCGAATAAAGGCAATATTATGCAACTAATGCATTAGCTTGCAAAGTACTTTCGAGCACTCCGAGAACATAGTGGGAAAATGGGTAAAAAAAACTTGTCAACTAAAATTCAAACTGAGCTAATAGCAATTTTAGGAGATACAGTTCACAAAAAATCATCTTTCTTCAATAACAAGATATCAAATATTGTTCCAGTTCCGTTGTATTTTATAGCTCTTCATATATTTGACATAAGGATCAAACAAGTCCAGTTGTGTGATATGTAAAGATTGAAAATAAAAAAAGTAGATGCTGTAGAATCTTTCAAAGATTTCATTCAGGCAAAAATAAATCTACTTACAACATTTCTGAAATGATTTTGAATAAATGATGATTTTAAAATAATGGGCTGCACAAGCCCAAAGTGTGTTAACCCTTCTTAAGGGCTGGAAAGTATACAAGTATTACAAGAGTTCAACAAAGGCGCTAAAATATAAAATCTCATGTCAAACTCGTTCAAACAGTTAAACCTAATTTGTTAACATGATACTCCAACTGAAACGAATTCTCCAACTATTTTAGTACACTTAGCGTTGTTACGCATTCTTTTCCAAGTCCACATACTGTTGGAAATTCCTAATTGCTTCTACAAGCAAGACATTCAGAATTCATAATACAAAATAGTGAATATACCATGGAGCCATTTTGAGGTTACTTTGAAAGCTATAGAACTGAAAGATGCAGACGAAAGCTCAACACACGAACAGACGCAGGAACTTTGCTAGCCACAATGAAATCTTTTTATGTTCAGTTATATAAAAAAGTGCCCGAAATTCTTTACAAACGTATAGTGCCCAACAAATACTTTCTTAGCAGTGGCTACTCACAGGGAAACTAATGGAATGGAATACTTAAGGGATTCTTTGACATTTGATAAAATTTTATGGGAGACTACATTATTTTAATCGAACCTTCCAATCAAAGAACAAGAGAGCGAATCTTTTGGTGATCGAAGCAAATATGTATGTATCCATGCTATTTAGAATAACAGTTAAGAAGAAATTTGTCTTCTTCATAAGATGAGATTAGTGTATAAATTCGTTTGAGGCTTTTTCAGTTATATAGAATTTAGAAAACAGACATGACTTTCTTACACCAGCCAAACTACTGGACTTTGAAATTTTGTCTTCAAATTTAAGTATTCAAAATATCCCACATGACATAGTCAGGCAAGGAATATTTTAACCCCGTGAATGGAATAAATATAATGAATTTAAGACTAGGTGGTTTGTTTAAGTTATATAAGTTTGTAAAGATATTTAGGCTCGAAGTTACCCTGCCTAAAATAATATAATTAATTCGAACATTGCTTAAAACTGTCTTAAGTAATGCAAGGTGTTAAAAAGGCTTCTCTAAAATTATTTAAAGAAAGGTTAATGACGATCAATTACTAATACACCAAAATTGTCTAATCTAATGCTATTTAGGCTATTGAGGATATCATGGCTGAAAACATTGATACATGAAAGATTGAGCCATGAGGAAAAACATAAAACTTTAATTTCATTTAAGAAATGAAGCCTTTCTTTTTAACATAAAAATATATAGTGTTCTTATTATTACTTTCGAATATTTTTTTTTACTTTACAGCGTTAAAATATTTTTTCGGGGGGGGGGAGTGGGGGGGGCGGCAAATTTGGTTTCTGCCCCGGGCAGCACATACCCACGCTATGCCGCCTGTTTCGTCTCGCATTTTTATTTTTAAATGTTGATAGAGTGTTGGTTTTCCTGCTTTGGTCAGACAACCCATTCCACGTCCGAATCCTGGACGAAAAGAACGAGATTTTTATGTATTTGTTCTTCCACACGGAATAGGAAAAAATGTTTTTATAACTCTGTTTATCTGAGGGTTGTGTTAGTTTATCTTTAGTCTATACCGTGTATACTTGAGAGAATATATGCAGATAGGAGAAAATGGTGAGACTGCTTTAGTCTATACCGTGTATACTTGAGAGAATATATGCAGATAGGAGAAAATGGTGAGACTGCTTTAGTCTATACCGTGTATACTTGAGAGAATATATGCAGATAGGAGAAAATGGTGAGACGGCTTTAGTCTATACCGTGTATACTTGAGAGAATATATGCAGATAGGAGAAAATGGTGAGACGGCTTTAGTCTATACCGTGTATACTTGAGAGAATATATGCAGATAGGAGAAAATGGTGAGACTGCTTTAGTCTCTACCGTGTATACTTGAGAGAATATATGCAGATAGGAGAAAATGGTGAGACTGCTTTAGTCTATACCGTGTATACTTTAGAAAATATTCTCTCAATGTAGATAGTGGAGAATGGTTAGACTGCTTTAGTCTATACCGTGTATACTTGAGAGAATATTCTCTCAATGCAGATAGGAGAAAATGGTGAGACTGCTTTAGTCTATACCGTGTATACTTGAGAGAACATTCTCTCAATGTAGATAGTGGAGAATGGTGAGACTGCTTTAGTCTATACCGTGTATACTTGAGAGAATATTCTCTCAATGCAGATAGGAGAAAATGGTGAGACTGCTTTAGTCTATACCGTGTATACTTGAGAAAATATTCTCTCAATGTAGATAGTGGAGAATGGTGAGACTGCTTTAGTCCAAAAAACCTAGATCTATGTTGAAAGGCCTAGCGCTGGAAGAACCGGCAGCAGTATCTGGTTCCATTTTAAATTAAATTTGACCTTTTTCCTTAACACTTAGATATCTTTTTATGGTAGGCCATCGTTAGACATGTCAAAAAAATGCCTTATCTAGTGATAGCTATTAATATTCCATATGGCAATTTTCTCAAAATATAATATTCTTAAATTGTTACAAAAACATTGTTTTAGTCTTTTTTGAATAAGATATGATATATATGTGATTAATTAATATTTTGTAAAATTTCTAATTAAAGTAAATGTTTGATACAAATTGAGTATAAATAAATTTTAAAATGTATACTTTTGACACTAAAACATATTAAAAAATAATAAAACACGTATTAACTCCCTTCATACGATAACATTTTTAATGCAGTAGTTAACTGGCTGTGGCTGTTGTCAAAACAACTGATTATCATCACCTACCTCACACAAATTCGCACACAATGACATACCCAAACACACACCCACACACACACACACACAAACACATATACTCACACAAAAACACAGACACAAACGTACACAAAAACGCAAACAGTGATGAGGTTACTTCAGTAATAACTATTTTTTTAAAATTCGTACACCTCTGAACACCTTATTTTAAAAATACCTGGTCAAATTCCCATGAACTAAAAAATACACACACTCAGACACTCAATGACACAGACTGTAAAATGTTAGTTAGAAAAACAAGGTAAGGGGCGGGGGTAGAAAATTTGAAGAAAATACGTTGTGGAATTATGTCACATTCATTATAAAGTCATCCGGAGAGAGAAACAGAGAGAGAGAGAGAGAGAGACAGGGGGAGAGATAGGAGAGAAACAGAGAGACACAGAAAGAGATAGAGAAACAGAGAAAGAGAGAGAAAAAAACAGAAAAAATGAGATGAAAAGAGAGAGATGTACAGTAAGATCTATAGAGCGAGACAGAGGGATCGAGAGACGAAAGAAAACACAGAGGAAGTGAGATTGATAGGGAGAGAGAAAGTCAGACAGGGGGAAAAATAACAAAGAGAGAGACAGAGAGAGAGGGGCAGAAATAGATAAAGAGACATATAGAGAGAAAGAGAAAGGAAGAGGGACAGAGGAAGAGACCGAAAAAGAGAGAATGGAGAGGCAGAGAGAGAGGAAAAGAGAGATACAGAGAGAGACAAGGAGAGATAGATAGAGATAGAGAGAGAGCCAATGAAAGAGATAGAAAGAGAGATCGTAATTATTAAGGTAATAGTCGTGGGACATGCCAAAAGAAGTGATAATGCTGTTTTGGGGAGTGTTGGGGGGGGGAGTATAAGCTGACGGAGATTTATTCTTTTTAAAACAATATCCGGAAATAAATATAAGTAGAATTTACTCGCTTAATCAAAGGATAAACATGTTTTGTTGTGTTGTTTTGTGTGTTGGTCTCTGTGTGAGGTGCGTGGGGTGTCAATAGGTTCACGTGTAAATTTCAGTTCAATTTCATTCTATATGTGAACAAACTCCTGTGACTACTTAAGGTGGGGGTGGGGAGAGGGACTTTGGGGCCTGCACTTCGTTTCTCACCAGCACATGACACGCGGATGATGTTTCTATCCAGCACATGACACATGTGTGAGTTTTCTCACCAGCACATGTCACAAGTGTAATGTTTCTCATCAGCACATGACACATGGGTAATGTTTCTCACCAGCACATGACACACGGGTGATGCTTCTCACCAGCACATGACACATGGGTAATGTTTCTCACCAGCACATGACACACGGGTGATGTTTCTCACCAGCACATGACACACGGGTGATGTTTCTCCCTAGCACATGACACACGGGTGATGATTCTCACCAGCACATGACACACTGATGTCCAGCAATACTTCTTCGCCTAGTATGGTAGGGACCAATGTTTCCTTTAATGTTCGTTGGTCCGTGTTCAAAGTAAAAAAAACGCATGTGCAAAGTTGCACAGCAACCATTTTTTGTTCCATATTTTACAATTTTGCTGCGCGGCATTTTTAATCTGCTACATGACATCGGTCAGATATCTGCGCAGCCGTACATCTTTCAGTTAAGATTGGTAGGGACCTAGTGCAGTCAGTTGGATCCTGGTGTCCACTTTGTCTTCGTGGACGAGAAGCCATAGGCCTGTCATGACCAGTGTCTTACAACGAGCTTCTTTTGTGAAATGTAGAGGGCCTCTATCTGGTCCCATTTTAAATTAAATTTGGAGCCTAGTTTCTCAATACTCGGGGTCCTCGGGTTATGACGTTATCCATTCTTAAGACGCGTCGTAACCAGATTTTCAGTGTAAGTCGAAACATAAAAATAAAATAAAAACTCTGAAGGACTTTACTTAGAGTGCTGTATAAAAATAGAATCAATTAATGAAATTTTTTTTTAAATTTAAAAAATAGAAACAATTCTTTACCACACGAATTAGAGTAAATATTAATTTTGAAAAAAAAGATAGGACAATTCCTTACAACATGAATTAACGTAAACATTAACAGCGTAAGACAGAATGGCGCATACTATTATTTTATGTATAATATTTGGGTTTTAGGTAGACAATTGATAACAGGAAGCAAAGTGAGTCGCGACTGCCGTAAGCCGAGGTCTACTTGTATTCACTTCCGTATATTTATATGAGGGCATTGGTAGACCTGACAAAAAATTAGTAAATGTGATAAAGGATATTCCACCACGCGTTACTGTTGTCTCTCTGTTTATAAATATCTAAAAATGTTATAAATATGTCGTTTTATAAATTTTTGAATAAGATTAAATATATATGTCACTCATTAATATTTTGGCTGCAATTTTAAATTTCGTAATTAAGGTGTACATTCAAAACAAAGTATGGACAGTAAATACTTTTGGCACAAAATCTTTATTGAATAATCAAATTAACGCCCATTGTACGATGACTTCCTTTTTAATGCAGTAGTTAACGTGTTGTTAAAATAAGAGATTATAAACACCTCACAAACACGCACAAGCAAATAGTGATCATAATTTTTCAGTAATAACATTCTTTGAAGAATTCGTACTCCCTACCCCCCCCCTTTCACACCTTATTATAAAAACACCTGGTAACACAAACTGTACAAAGGTAGTGGTAAAGCTATGGTCCTTCCCTCTGTATATCCCTTGCATCAGCAACCAGATATATTTTCTAGATTTTCTATCAACAAACTTGCTAAAATTCGTGATGAGCTTGACAGGACGGTGTTACCACCATATAATTTATCTCCTTTTGCTGCGAGGTCAAGCTTTGACATGTTCCAGCCTGTTACGGAAAATGAGGTCAAACGTATTATTCTAAAATCGAAACCAACGTCCTGTTGTCTTGATCCCATCCCTACTCCACTATTGGTTGAGTCATTAGATCATTTACTACCAACAATAACTCATATAGTTAATGAGAGTTTAACATCTGGTACCTTTCTCTCCTTATGTAAATCTGCTGTCATAAAACCCTTGCTGAAAAAACAAGGGTTAGACCAAAACAATTTAAACAACTATCGACCTGTAAGTAATATTTCATTTTTTATCTTAACGACCACACTCTTCTAAGTCCAAATCAGTCGGCTTACATACCTTCTCACAGCACAGAGACCATCCTGTTGAAGGTAACAAATGACCTCCTACTCGCACTGGACAGTGGGTAAATCTCTATATTGGTCCTCTTAGATCTTAGTGCAGCCTTTGACACCGTCGACCATCAAACACTGTTAAAAAACCTGCAAAATTATTTTGGAATTTCTGGCTCAGTTCTGGCTTGGTTTCAATCATACTTATCTAACAGATCACAGGTGGTATCAGATGATGGCTGTATCTCTCACAAAGCTGACTTGGTTTATGGCAGTGTTTCTCAAATAGGGGGGGGGCAAACTCCGTAAAGGGGGATTGCTAAGTTATGCTTAAAACGATGTTAACAGTAGCCTAGATAGTGTTAGTTCAACCCAGGTTTGGATGATGTTGTTGACAAATGCCATTACCAAAGAGAAGTGCCCTTTAAAAGTTCACAAAGGTTTCCCTATATGTACAAATAAATGTGCCACCGGTTAGCCCCAATCTTAACCCAGTGCATATTATAACTAAACACAATCCAATTTCTTCTTTGAAAGTCTCGATAAGTACTTTTCAATCTTTAACTATCCTTGTAGCAATCTATGAAAGCAATCATCCTAAAATAATCGCATTTAATATTGAAGAGCTAATCTAACATTGTCGTGTTAGAGGCATGACACCCCTTTCATAACATTTAGTTCATAACTAATTTTACTCCATATTTTTTAATTATTTAAATTTGTTACTTTAAAGATGTAAAATGCTTACTTTTCTGTTTACATTCCAGTTTGTTTACCTTTTGGAATGACACAAAACCGTGTTCTGCTCCTTCCACATTATTTGCAGTAATTATATCTGAACCTCCGTTCATAAGTTGTTCACAACTGATGATTAACAAAGTATATATTTAGAAAAAAATTATACATTTTAGTGTCTGTCCTTGTGTCCATTTTGTTATATGTGCATATAAGCCAACCCACCGATTTCAGTATTTCATTTTATAGTTCTGAACACGGCTTATATGCGAATAAATACGGTAAATGTTTATCCTAGTCTGTCGCTTAGCGCGTACTGTATTGAGTGTAATCAATATTTTTAGTTATGTCTCAAATATAAAGGATTTAGTGTTTTGGTTTTTACAGGGTTTTTTATTTTTGAAAAGTAGAACTTATTTATCAAATTAATTGAACATATTTATTAATACTTTAATAACGGTACATTCGATCGATCTGAAATTTTGATACAATGCAATGTCATCCAAGATCTCTCTGTGGTAAAATTTTAAAATCTCTAGGTCCCTCAGAAGTGGTTTAATTTTACGTTGGCAGATTTGAAAAATTTTGGACAGACAAACAAATCCACAGGAACGAAAGCGAGTTAATAAAACGTGGTTAAAAATCACTGACCTAGGTTGAAAAACCTAGCACTGGCAGCACTGATCTGGTCCCATTTTAAATTAAATTTATAGCCTAGTACAGCGGTTCCCAACCTGTGGGTAGCGAAGGGTTTTCTGGGGGGTCATCAATTTTCGACTAAAAATATTCACTATAATGCAAATTTGCTCTATTTTGTAAGAGGTTTATTGAACATGACTTATTTTATTTCACGGTAGCCTCGGTCACATCCGTCACACAAAATAAAGTTTGGGAACCGCTGGACTAGTACCTTCACAAATTTTTATTGGTTTATGGAAGGACATTGTGAAACCCGTAAAAAATCATACCGTAAATGTGTGTAACTAGTATATAGAATTATTAAAATCTCAAAGGATAAACGTTTTAAATTGTTATAAAAACATTGTTTTAAGCATTTTTAAATAAGATATAATATAAATGTCATAAATTATTATTTTGGCTTTATTTTAAAAGTTTTAATTGTGATATATTATCTATACAAAAAAGAGAACAGATAAATTATTAAAAATTAATTTTTGACTAAAAAAAAATATATATATTAACTCCCTTTCTACAATAACATAATTTTTAATGCAATAGTTAACTGGCTGTGACTGTTTTTAAAACAAGAGATTAACAACACCAACCTCACACACACACAGACACTCACACAAACACACACACGTGCGCACACTCACACACGCAAATAGTGAAGAGGTTACTTCACTAATGACTTTTTTCTTTAAAATAGTACACACCCTGCACAACTTATTTTAAAGATACCTGGTCACTTTACTATCACATACACATACACACACTCAGTTACACAAACTGTACAAAGTTAGATAGTAAAAAAGGTAAGAGAGAGACAGAAGAAGAGAGAGACAGAGAGAGAAAAATAGAGTGAGAGATAGAGAGAGAAAGAAAGATAGAGACAATTTCATTTAATAACTCCCTTAACACTTAGGTTTAAGGAGCAGCGAGCTGTTATTTTTGTAATATATAGGACAACTATCTGGTCCCTTCGCAAATCAAATTTGGAGCCTTATATTATAATAATCTATTCTCAATGTTTATATTATGCCACTTGTAGACCTCGCAAAACAAAAATCAAATGCGTTTATGAATGACACCAGCTGCTTTGAATATTTAATTCTTACAAAATATAAACATATTAGATGATACGGTAAATAGTTTGGAAATGAATTTAAGTGTGTACCAGTGCTGCCAGTGACAATTTTGGGAAAAACCTAGCCAACATATAACACAAAAAAATAGATCCGAAAGAAAAGAACCTAGACTCTCTAAAAATAACAAATATGACGTCACAAAACTCCCCCGCCCAAAAAACCCCCCAAAAAAACAACAACCTATTTCCTACTTTAAAATTATCATGTTTCAAAACAGTTTTTTGTTATTTAAGTTATGTAGTTTAAGACTGCATTCTAATATCGTAACTCGTGTGAAGTCATTTAAAACGTCATTAAATAAATTTACTGTATGCAACAAGATATTTAAGTGGAGCTTTCAACTAAAGTTGTGCCACCCTTTTAGAAGCGTGTCGTCATTTGTGGACGTACGATAATGTATTAATTTTTATGTTGTACGTAACTATTTGTAAAATATACTTATATCTGCATTTATTCATCACTTATATAGTCTCCCTTATAAATCTTATTGGCAATCTTATCAGCATTCTTGTCATTATTCTTATTGTATGTATTACATACGGTCCTTTTATTCAGAATGTTATTGAGTCCTACTTTTATCCCTGTCTAGTCTTGCATTTTTATTTGAGTTTTAAATGTTGATAGAGTTTTAAATGTTGATAGAGTTTTAAATGTTAATTGAGTTTTAAATGTTGATAGAGTTTCAGTCCTGCTCATTTGATCAGGTAACCCATTCCACTTCCGAATACCGGACGAAAAGAACGAGATTTTCATGTGTTTGTTGTTGCATACGGAATAGTAAAAGTGTTTTTATAACTATGTCTATCTGAGGGTTTGTATTAGATTATCTTTGGTTTATACCATGAATACTTGAAGGATATTCTCTCAACGCAGACACAAGAAAATGGTAGAGCTGTTAAGTTTGTCATGAAGTCTAATAAAATTGAATATTTTTGCTCATTCATCAAGCTGTTTTAACATGTACCTGATTTCTTTAGACAGATGGCACCGCACAAGCTACATCTTTCCAATTCAGTGTGATAGAGGTATAGATATCATAATGTAAAAAAACAGAGCGGCCGAAAAAACTGTTGTCACCTAATGCTTAATTTTATTTGTGAAAAATCGAATTTATTTAGGATATTAATTGCACATATTTAGTAAATTTTGCACTTAAACATCATTTATTTACTTTTTTAAAGAAAACCCTAGATTATGGCTATTTTTTAAATAAAAAACCTAGACAAGGTAAAAAAAAACCTAGATCTAGGTTGAAAATAACTAGCTCTGGCAGCACTAATTTGGTCCCATCCAACTGTAACATAGCGCCTTAACAAGTACTTCTATCTGTAGGCCATCGTTAGACCTGTCAAACATTGTCTGAAATGCAGCAATTCGAGATACACTACTAAATGCAATTTTCTAAAAATATAAAATTCTTAAATCGTTACAAAAATTATGTTTTAAACTATTTTGAATAAGATAAAGTATGTATGTAAGAAATCAATATTTATGCTTGAATTTTTAATTAATTATTAAATTTTATGTTTAATACAAAGTGAGAACAAAGATATTAAAAGTATTTATTTTTGACACTACAACAACATATTAAAATCAGATCAACTCCCTACACACGATAACATTTTAAAATGCAGTAGTTCTCTGGCTGTGGCTGTTGTTAAAACAAGAGATGATCAACACCTACCTCACACACATACAGAGAGACACTCACACAAACACACGCACACACACCATACACAACACAGATACTCACACAAACACACACACGCACACACAAACAGTGATGAGGTTACTTCAGTAATAACTTTTTGGGAAAATTCGTACCACCTGCACACCTAATTTTAAAAATACCTGGTCACTTTTCTATGACATAAAAATAAACAATTAGAAAATAGAAACCTGTAAAGGA
The DNA here is from genome assembly GCA_944989445.1 of Ampullaceana balthica. NCBI lineage: Eukaryota > Metazoa > Mollusca > Gastropoda > Lymnaeidae > Ampullaceana > Ampullaceana balthica. Next base: position 104,515 of record CALYLW010001072.1, read on the forward strand.
CTGTACTTAGAGTGCTATAAAAATTAAACGGTTATTGACGTTAAAAAAGTATTACAAAATGAGAAAACAATTCTTTACCACACGAATTAAAGAAAACATTTAGAGCGTAAGACGGAATGATGCATAATATTATTTTATGTATATTTTATTGGCATTCGTAACCTGGAAGCAACGAAAGTGTGTCAGGTAGATAATCATAAACATCTAATTTTTACAATAGTCAAACCCAGTTAACTATTGCATCATTAAAAATCAAGTTATTGTATGTGGAGAAAAACATACATTCCTTAAATATTTGGGTTTTTTTTAGTTTCAAAAATATGTATTAAAATTTATATCTTCCTCATTTGTTTTGAATATTTATTCTAACGAAGATTGATAAATTTTAAGCCAAAACATTGATGACTAACATATATAATATACATTATTTAAAATTTTCTAAAACAGCGTGTTTGAAACAATGTAATATATATATTTTAAAAGAGTCCTTTCTTTCCATATGTTCAATACATTTTTTACATCTTATTAATATTTTTGTCAGGTCTACTGATGGCCTACCATAAACAATTAAGCTATCACTGAATGATTCTACTGGTTACCCCGGTCCCATTCTTAAAATTTCTTATAGTGATCAAGGATTCCCAACCTTTTTGTACTCTAGAGCAGTGCTTCTCAAACTTTTTAGTATGGCGGACCGGCAAGAATTTTTTCTATTGCACCAGAAACCGGTGCACTATTTCCCTGCACTAACAATTTTTTCGGTCCTTTTTTGAGAAGACCTGCGGATGGCCACGGACCGGCACCGGTCCGCGGACCACCACTTTGAGAAGCACTGCTCTAGAGCATATTCTAAAATATCGGTATGGTGGTGGGAACCACCTATTTTTAATCGACAAACTCCTTCCATAACTTGTCATTTTCCCATAATTAATTTTCTTATATTCATAATTTATTCATAAATTATAAACAAAAATGTTTCAAGATAATAAAATTATTATTCAAATTGCATACACACAGAGAAATATAGCTACAAAATGTGAACAAAAAACACAAGTGCAAAGAAAATATGTTATTTAAAATAATAATATCAATGTGATCTTTGGCATTGCATATCATTGGCCAGTGCCTCATAATTAGGAGAGTAATTAGCAAGCAATCATAAAGATGCTAATCGGTGAGTCGAGATTTATATCTTGATTTTATTAAGTTCATGTTTGAAAACAATGATTCGCATAAATATGTCGAACCAAAAAATGATTCAATTTTATATGCCGTTTTTTTTTCAATAATGGAAACTTTTCTCTGTACAGTGTATTCCAAAAGTCCGTTGATATTAAGGATTTTAGCAAAATGTCATTCTTAAGGTCAAACATTTCTAATTCTAGTTCGTCTGTCTTACCTTGAACAAAATCTGCAATACATACGGCCATTTCTATTACATTTATTTTGCAAGTAAAAGGATTGATACAGAAGGAAACAATTAGCTCGATATGTGTAAACTGCAAAAGAAATATTTCTTCAAACTGTTTTTTAAACACTTGAAGATACTTAAAAAATAAACGACTGGTTTAATTCATTGTTACCTAGCATTTCCTTCATATGTGGGAAATGCACGAAATAATTTATCTGCAGATGTGATATCAACAAATCTAAATTAGCTTTAAATGACTTTACAGAGACATTTCAGCTATGTTTTTGTCTTTTACCTGCAAATCCAAATTTAAAGAATTCAATTTTTCCATGTCTTTGAGAAATCCCAAATCAATCAGCCAGTGAGAGTCAGCTAGTTCATCATAATTTTCCCTATTATCGTTTATAATTGTTTCAATTTCTTCAATTAAACTCATAAATCTTGTAAGAACATTTCCTTTACTGAGCCAACGTACTTCAGTATTCAGAATAAAATGATGTTCTTTATCTTCACTATCTTCTAACAGGGCCTTGAAAAGTCGGTGTTGCAAAGGAGCTGCTTGAAGTGAATTGATTATTTTTGTAACTAGTTTCATAACGTGTTCAAATGGCAATATTTTACAACACAGAGATTCCTGGTGGATAATACAGTGGTACAAAATAAAGTTTGAAAGAGATTCAACCTTCTTGCAGAGGGCAATAAATCCTTTGTTTTTACCTACCATTGCTGGTGCCCCATCGGTGGTTGCCGCAGACAGCTTGTGCAAAGGCATATATTGACTTGGCGTATGTTCTGAATGTATTATAAAAATCCTCATCCCTTGTCTGTCCTTTCATATGTATTATTTGTAATATATCCTGTTTTACTGTGAAGTTACTAAATACCATTCTCACCATAACCGCTAACAGTGTGGTGTTTGATATATCTGTTGACTCGTCAAATTGTAGCGAGAACCAGTCACATATTTTCAAGCTAGTCTTTAACCGAGTCTGTATGTCTGTTAAAATTTCATGTATTCTTCTTGTGACGATGTTATTTGACAAATGTTAGAAAATCCATAAAACAAACAATCGGCACCAGTCAAAAATAGTTCCTTAAACAACTCACCATCAATTAAAGGTTTTATTTTTTGCGAGCATGTGAGAAATTTTGAAGAAGCAATGGCGGCCTTTTTAGAATGTTCCAAATGTCTAGTGAAAAAAGTCTGTTGTGCAGTTAGACTTGATTTTACTTGACATATTTTTTGTCTTTCTTATTTCCGATTTAAGGGGATAATTCACATCAAAGTGTCATAAATTGTTTGAAAGTGTTGTTCAACATTATGTTTTTTCTTCACTGCAATGCTACTAAGACACAACAAAGAAACGCATTTATGTTTCAAATTAACGAAACAAAAGGATTCCTCATAGTCAGTGTTAAAATTATAGGTTCGTTGTCTTTTACTCGGTCAACTCATTTTAGGGCTACAAAAATAACAAATAAATAGTCATTGACCTACAATATAATTTCAATGTTATAGCACAAGTCTGTTCTACATTATATGCATAAATGTATTATAACAAGGACTATAACTATCCCCACAATCATAATAGATTATGGCTTATTAATATAATTGATTACGCACCTCGCTTTTAGCCAGTTAAAAATTTTCTGAAATTTTCCTAATTCGTGTTTCGTCAGACGAAGATGTCTCCTAGCTAACTGTCGTGACTCGAACGGGGCAGCAATCGAAATCACAATGACAACAACGCGGTTCCAGGCGAGAAAACTATTTGCCCATCACTCCTTGTACACGCAGAAAACCCGATTTTAAAATTTTATATAGGCCATATTAGGAAAAAAAACTTTTTTTGGCCCCCGGCCCCCATGATTGTTAATTTAAAAATTCTTTTACGACAATTTTCGTCGCGAGAGGCTACTCAACAACTTCCCAAATCCGAGATTATTGATGAGTCTGTTTTAATAAAAGAAGAAACTACATTTGGGCCCCCGGCCCCCATTAAGTGATAATTTAAATATTGTTTTTACCTGTTACCATCGTGGAAGTGTACTTAACAACTACCCCAAGTTTCATGCTTCTACCTACACGGGAAATAGGGGAATTTGTGATTTTTAGTTTTTGTATAGCTCATATAAGGAACAAACTTAATTTGGGCCCCCGGCCCCCAGGAAGTGATAATTTAATTTTTTTTCCTCCCGTCGCTATCCCTGGTTTTTACTCAACGACTTCCCAAAGTTTCATGCTTTTGCCTACTCGAGAAATGAGAAAATTAGTAATTTCATATTTTATATAGTCCATATAAGGAAAAAAGCGTTTTTGGGCCCCGGGCCCCCAACAGTGTGAATTATAAAATTCTTATTCGCCAATTATCGTTGAGAGAGTGTACTGAGCAAGTTCCCAAAGTTTCATGCTAATACCTACACGGGAAGTTGGAGAATTAGTGATGAGTCGGTTTTTTATATAAGAAAAAAACTACATTTGGGCCCCCGGACCCCATTAAGTGTTATTTTAAATATTTTTTTCCCTTTTTACCATCGCGGAAGTGTGCTTATCAAGTAAATAGTGTTTCATGCTTCTACCTACACGGGAAATAGGAGAATTAGTGATTTTTAGTTTTTATAAAGCTCATATAAGTAAAAAAAACTTCATTTGGGCCCCCGGCCCCCAGGAAGTGATAATTTAAATATTTTTTTCTCCCGTTACCATCGCGGAATTGTACTCAACAACTTCCCAAAGTTTCATGCTTCTGCCTACTCGAGAAACAGGAGAATTGGTGATTTTCAAATTTTATATAGGCCATATAAGGAAAAAAAACGTTTTTGGGCCCCCGACCCCCATGAGTGTTAATTTTAAAATTCGTTTACGCCAATTTTCGTCGCGAGAGGCTACTCAACAACTTCCCAAAGTTTCATGCTTCTACCTACACGGGAAGTTGGAGAATTAGTGATGAGTCAGTGAGTGAGGGCTTTGCCTTTTATTAGTATAGACTAGCAAAATCCCCGCGCTGCGCTGCGGAAGTTAGAATTTTAGTAAGAGTTGAACACCCGTTTCACACCAATTCAAAACACCAATAGATTTAAGTCTGAATCATGATCGATATACTTGTTTGTCAATATTTGTCAAAGTCGTGTAAAATTAAATGGGTACTAAAATGACATTACGGGCCCCCGTGCAAAATAGATGCTGGATGTGCATATCTCATAAGGTCTGAGGATTTCAATTTTAGGTCATGATAGAGAAATATGACTATATTTCTTTAAATAATTTTTAAGGTAACAAAGCTTTAAATGTTTACGAAAAAAAATATTTTGGGTCCCGGCCCCAAAGGAACAGACGTTAGAGGTTCATTACCCTATATAATTTTATTTTATTTTTAAAATCAAATTTGGCCATAGTTCATCCATTTACCTAGTAGCCACATTTTAAATTACCTTTTATATAACTAATGTTAAAATATGGCATACGGGCCCCCAGCCCGGAATAAGTGGTGTTTTTAAAACTTTTACTTTTAATGCCAGAAACCTTCGATGGAGCGTACCCAAAAACTTCATAAAGTTTAATGGCCGTGGGATTAATAAAATACATTTACAAATAATACGTCTTAAAAAAAACTAAAATAAGGTCCGGGGGCCTTATCGGGGTAATATGTGTAGTTCAAAACAACAGCTTATTTCAATTTGGATTATGATGAATATATTTTTTAGAAAAAAAAATTGAGTGAAATCAAATGGTTGAAATGTCTTAAACGTTTACAAAAAAGAGATTAGGGGCCCTCGGCTACAAAATATTGAAAAAATATAATTTTAATGCCCTAACGAATTTTAATATAGGCCATCAAGTTTTTATCTTCAAAGTTTTGTAAAATTACATTTACACAGTATCCAAAGTTTTTTTATTTGTAATTTAGCTCATATAAGTTAAAAATATTACTTTTGTGTCCCGGGCCCCCAGTGAGTGATAATTAAACAAAAAAAAATTCGCCTGTTACCATCCCGGGAGTGTACTCAACAACTTCCCAAAATTTCATGCTTCTAACTACACGGGAAAATGGAGAATCTGTGGTGATTAACTTTTTATATAAGAAAACAAATTGGGCCCCGGGCCCCTTGTGAGTGAAAATTTAAATATTTGTTGGCATGTTACCATCGCGGGTGTGTACTCAATAATTTCCAAAACTTTCATGCTTTCACCTACACGGGAAATCAGAGAATTAGACTTGAGTCAGTTTTTATATAAGAAAAAGTACATTTGGGCCCCCAGTGAGTGATAATTTAAACATTTTTTTTTGCATGCTACCATCGAGGGAGTTGACTCAACAAATTCCCAAAGTTTCGTGTTTCTACCTATACGGGAAAGTGGAGAAAAAGGCAATTTTCAGTATAGGAAAAAAAAACGCTTTTGGGCGCCTGTTACCATCACGGTAGTGTACTTATCAACTACTTTCATGCTTCTACTTACACGGGAAATATGAGAATTTTTGATTTTCTGTTTTTATATAGCTCATTTAAGGAAAAACTTCATTTGGGGCCCCGGCCCCCAGTATTTGATAATTTAAATATTTTTTTGCCTGTTAACATCGCGGAAGTGTACTCAACAACTGCCCAAAGTTTCATGTTTCTGCCTACTCGCAAAATAGGAGAATTAGTTATTTTTCATTTTAATATAGCCCATATAAGAAAAAAAATGGTATGGGCCCCCGGCCCACATTAGTGTGAATTTTAAAATTCTTTCACGCCAAGTATCGTTGCAAGAGGCTACTTAACAACTTTTCCCAGGTTTCATGCTTCTACCTACGCGGGAAGTTGTAGAATTAGTGATGAGTCAGTTTTTATATAAGAAAAAAACTACATTTGGGCCCCCGGCCCCCAGTAAGTGATAATATAAATATTTTTTTTGTTTGTTACCATCGCGTAAGTGTACTTATCAACTACTCAGAGTTTCATGCTGCTACCTACACGGGAAAAAATGAGAATTAGTGATTTTTAGTTTTTATAAAGCTCATATAAGGAAAAAAACTTTATTTGGGCCCCCGGCCCCCTGGAAGGGATAATTTAAATACTTTTTCGCCCGTTACCATTGTGGGATTGTACTCAACAACTTCCTAAAGTTTCATGCTTCTGCCTACTCGCGAAATAGGAGAATTAGTGATATTCAAATTTTATATAGCCCATATAAGGAAAAATAACGTTTTTGGGCCCCCGGCCCCCATGAAATTGAATTTTAAAATTCTTTTATTCTAATTATCGCCGTGAGAGGCTACTCAACAACTTCTCAAAGTTTTATGCTTCTAACTACACGTGAAGTTGAAGAATTAGTGATGATTCAGTTTTAAATATTAGAAAAAAAACTACATTTGGGCCCCCGGCCCCCAGTTAATTTAAATATTTTTTTCGTCTGTTACCATCACGGAAGTGTACTTATCAACTACACAGTGTTTCATGCTTCTACCTACACGGGAAATAGGAGCATTGGTGATTTTTAGTTTTTATATAGCTCATATTAGCAAAAAACTTACTTTGGGCCCCCGGCCCCCAGGAAGTGATAATTTAAATATTTTTTCACCCGTTACCATCGCGGGATTGTACTCAACAACTTCCCAAAGTTTCATGCTTCTGCCTACTCGGGAAATAGGAGAATTGGTGATTTTCAAATTTTATATAAGCCATATAAGGAAAAAAAAACGTTTTTGGGCCCCCGGCCCCCATGAGTGTTATTTTTAAAATTCTTTTACTCCAATTTTCGTCGCCAGAGGCTACGCTGCGGAAATTAGTATTTCAGTTACGTTGAGAATCCGCGAAACACAAATTCAAAACACCAATTGATTTCAATCTGGATCATGATGGATATAATACATATATTAACTTCACCGTCTTGTCTGTCTGTCTGTCCTAGTCCCGCAGAAAAACAAAAGCGAAAAGTAAAAAATGACACACTTCCCGCGATCCTATCGAGCTGATAATTTAATTTTTTTTTGTCTGCTACCATTGCGGGAGGGTACGCAACAACTTCACAAAGTTTCATGCTCCTACCTACACGGGAAGTTATATATTTAATGATGAGTCTGTTTTATATAGCTCATATCAGAAAAAAACTACATTTTGGCCCCCGGCCCCCTAGTGAATGATAATTTTACATTTGTTTTGTATGTTACCATTGCGGAAGTGTCACTTAACAACTCTCCAAAGTTTCATGCTGCTATAAACACGAGACATTGGAGAATTAGTGATGAGTCAGTTTTTTATATAAGAAAAATAGCTACAGTTTGGGCCCCCGGCCCCCATTAAGTGATAATTTATATAATTTTTTAACCTGTTACCATCGCAGAATGTTACTTAACAACTACTCAAACTTTCATGCTTCTTCATACACAGGAAATAGGAGAATTAGTGATTTTTAGTTTTTATATAGCTCATATAAGGAAAAAACTACATTTGGGCCCCTGGGCCCCAGTAAGTGAAAATTTAAATATTTGTTCGCCTGTTACCATCGCGGAAGTGTACTCAACAACTTCCCAAAGTTTCATGCTTCTGCCTACTCGGGAAATAGGAGAAGTAGTGATTTTCAAATTTTATATAGGCCATATAAAGGAAAAAAACGTTTTTGGGCCCCCGGCCCCCATGAAGGTGAATTTTAAAATTCTTTTTCGCCATTTGTCGTCCAAAGAGGCTACTTGACAATTTCCCAAGGTTTCATGCTTCTACCTACGCGGTAAATCCGAGAATTAGTGATGAGTCTGTTTTAATATAAGAAGAAACTACATTTGGGCCCCCGGCCCCCATTAAGTGATAATTTAAATATTGTTTTTACCTGTTACCTTCGTGGAAGTGTACTTAACAACTACCCCAAGTTTCATGCTTCTACCTACACGGGAAATAGGAGAATTTGTGATTTTTAGTTTTTATATAGCTCATATAAGGAAAAACTTCATTTGGGCCCCCGGCCCCCAGGAAGTGATAAATTTAATTTTTTCCTCCCGTTGCTATCGCTGGTTTGTACTCAACAACTTCCCAAAGTTTCGTGCTTTTGCCTACTCGAGAAATGAGAAAATTAGTGATTTCATATTTTATATCCATAGGAAAAAAACGTTTTTGGGCCCCGGGCCCCCAACAGTGTGAATTTTAAAATTCTATTCGCCAATTATCGTTGAGAGAGTGTACTCAGCAAGTTCCCAAAGTTTCATGCTAATACCTACACGGGAATTTGGAGAATTAGTGATCAGTCAGTTTTTTATATAAGAAAAAAACTACATTTGGGCCCCCGGACCCCATTAAGTGTTATTTTTAATATTTTTTTCGCTTGTTACCATCGCGGAAGTGTGCTTATCAACTACCTAGTGTTTCATGCTTCTACCTACACGGGAAATAGGAGAATTAGTAATTTTTAGTTTTTATAAAGCTCATATTAGGAAAAAACTTCATTTGGGCCCCCGGGGGGCCAGGAAGTGATAATTTAATTTTTTTTCCTCCCGTCGCTATCGCTGGTTTTTACTCAACAACTTCCCAAATTTTCATGCTTTTGCCTACTCGAGAAATGAGAAAATTAGTGATTTCATATTCTATATAGTCCATATAAGGAAAAAAAGCGTTTTTGGGCCCCGGCCCTCAAAAGTGTGAATTTTAAAATTCTTATTCGCCAATTATCGTTGAGAGAGTGTACTCAGCAAGTTCCCAAAGTTTCATGCTAATACCTACACGGGAAATTGGAGAATTAATGATGAGTCAGTTTTTTATATGAGAAAAAAAATACATTTGGGCCCCCGGCCCCCATTAGGTGATATTTTAAATATTTTGTTCACTTGCTACCATCGCGGAAGTGTACTTATCTACTTAACTACCCAGTGTTTCATGCTTCCACCTACACGGGAAATAGGAGAATTGGTGATTTTTTGTTTTTATATTGCTCATATAAGGAAAAAACTTCATTTGGGCCCCCGGCCTCAGGAAGTGATAATTTAAATGTTTTTTCTCCCGTTACCATCGCGGGGTTGTACTCAACAATTTCCCAAAGTTTCATGCTTCTGCCTACTCGGGAAATGGGAGAATTGGTGATTTTCAAATTTTATATAGGCCATTTTAGGAAAAAAAACGTTTTGGGGCCCCCATGAGTGTTATTTTTAAAATTCTTTTACTCCAATTTTCGTCGCGAGAGGCTACTCTACAACTTCCCAAAGTTTCATGCTTCTACCTACACGGGAAGTTAGAGAATTAGTGATGAATCAGTGAGTCAGTGAGTGAGGGCTTTGCCTTTTATTAGTATACTAGCAAAATACCCGCGTTTTGCTGCGGTAAATTAGGATTTCAGTAAACATTGAGAACCCGCGTAACACAAATTCAAAACACAAATCGATTTCAAAATGGATCATGATGGATATAATACATATATTAACTTCACCGTCTTGTCTGTCTGTCTGTTGTAGTCCCGCAGAAAAACAAAAACGAAAAGTAAAAAAATGACACACTTCCCGTGATCCTATCGAGCTGGTAATTTAATTTTACACAAATTCAAAACTTAAATTGATTTCAAAATGGATCATGATGGATATAATACATATATTAACTTCACCGTCTTGTCTGTCTGTCTGTTGTAGTCCCGCAGAAAAACAAAAACGAAAAGTAAAAAAATGACACACTTCCCGTGATCCTATCGAGCTGATAATTTAATTTTTTTCCGTCTGCTACCATTGCGTGAGGGTACTCAACAACCGCCCAAAGTTTCATGCTTCCACCTACACGGGAAATAGGAGAATTAGTGATTTTCAGCTTTTATATAGCTCATATAAGAAAAAAAATTACATTTCGGCCCCCGGCCCCCGTTATGTGTTATTTTAAATATTTTTTTCGCTTGTTACCATCGCGGAAGTGTGCTTATCAACTACCCAGTGTTTCATGCTTCTACCTACACGGGAAATAGGAGAATTAGTGATTTTTAGTTTTTATTAAGCTCATATAAGGAAAAAACTTAATTTGGGGCCCCGGCCCCCAGGAAGTGATAATTTAAATATTTTTCTCCCGTTACCATCGCGGGATTGTACTCAACAACTTCCCAAAGTTTCATGCTTTTGCCTACTCGAGAAATGAGAAAATTAGTGAATTCATATTCTATATAGTCCATATAAGGAAAAAAAGCATTTTTGGGCCCCGGGCCCCCAACAGTGTGAATTTTAAAATTTTTATTAGCCAATTATCGTTGAGAGAGTGTACTCAGCAAGTTCCCAAAGTTTCATGCTAATACCTACACGGAAAGTTGGAGAATTAGTGATGAGTCAGTTTTTTATATAAGAAAAAAACTACATTTGGGCCCCCGGCCCCCGTTATGTGTTATTTTAAATATTGTTTTCGCTTTTTACCATCGCGAAAGTGTGCTTATCAACTACCCAGTGTTTCATGCTTCTACCTACACGGGAAATAGGAGAATTAGTGATTTTTAGTATTTATATAGCTCATATCAGGAAAAAACTTCATTTGGGCCCCCGGCCCCCAGGAAGTGATAATTTAAATTTTTTTCTCCCGTTACCATCGCGGGGTTGTACTCAACAACTTCCCGAAGTTTCATGCTCCTGCCTACTCGGGAAATGGGAGAATTGGTGATTTTCAAATTTTATATAGGCCATATAAGGAAAAAAAACGTTTTTGGGGCCCCCGGCCCCCATGAGTGTTATTTTTAAAATTCTTTTACTCCAATTTTCGTCGCGAGAGGCTACTCTACAACTTCCCAAAGTTTCATGATTCTACCTACACGGGAAGTTGGAGAATTAGTAATGAATCAGTCAGTCAGTGAGTGAGTCAGTGAGGGCTTTGCCTTTTATTAGTATAGAAACTAAAAAGTTCAATAATTTAATAACGGTACATTCGATCGATCTGAAATTTTGATACAATGCATTGTCATCCAAGATGTATCTGTGGTACATTTTCAGATCTCTAGGACCATTTGAAGTTGTTTGTTCAATTTTACTTTGGCAGATTTGAAAAATTGAGTTTCGGACAGGAACGAAAGTTCGCGAAATGGCTAGGGTCGATTGGCCAAAGCCCGAAGCAGTCACGAGCAGATAGAAGGTTGAATAGTAAGATTTAATACTTAACATTGATTGTTAGTTACAAATAATAAAAACCAGTTACAAAAGTGAAACTTATTAAGTATAGAAAACTATTTCTTTTTGTTATCACTTATTACAATAGGAGGAACTTTTATCACATTTTGGATTACATAATCGTTTGTTCTTCATACATTTGCAGCGATGTGTTGAACACTTAATACTGCAATTGCATCGAGTGTAACCTTGGCCACCAGTCAGTGATTGGAAAGACGTGACGGTTCGTAATGATAACCTTGGCCACCAGTCAGTGATTGGAAAGACGCGACGGTTCGTAATGATTTTTCTTCTGTGCCCACGGAGTGAGCAGTTTCTCATGTACAATGGAAAACTCGCTTCTTGAATACAGTTGTTTAAGAACACCATGTTCTGTTCCTAGCTTGCAGAAGCCATCTTCAACGTTCATGACAACTGCAAGAACGCTTGTTGGATCACCTCGACCTCTGTCAACATCTGGTCTACGAACACGAACGTTGTCTCCAACTGTCAGTGGTGGGAATTTTGAATCTGAATTTTTAAGCATTTTCACGGCTTGACCTTGTAAACTGTTGTGAGCTGCTGACCTCTTCTTCCTGATTTTTTCTTTACTGTGACATAGCCTGCCAGTTATTTTACCCCTACATCCTTCATCTGATTCTCTGCATATTCCACAAATAGCATGCAGAGCTTGGCCGCAGGAATCACCAAAAAAAATGGCCGAACTGATTTCTTTTCACTATACATACATTTTTCCTTTTTTTATAGCCAGGCAACCGGTCTGAACTTTCCGATGGTTCCACCACCAGCACGGCAGCATCTCCATTTCTAGAGGCAGTCCCTGCATTTATACTATCCTCCATTTCTAGTTGGACGTTGATAAAGTCTTCCTGCGTAGCTACATTATCAACCGCCTCTCTGGGCAGATTTGAGGTACTCATCCCAACTTTTGCTTTGCAGCCAAAGATGGCCTCAAATGGCGACTGCTTAATGCCTTGGTGAAAAGAATGCTTTTACATGAATTGAAAAAATCTGAGACTCTCAGCTCAATGTCTTGATTCATCTGTCTGCATCCATGTCATCTTCATATTGTGAAGATATTGGTTGGCACGTTCGACGGAACCTTGGCTTGGACTATGTCTCGGTATTCCGTGTACCAGTTTTTAGCTCAGGCCACATGTTCTTTTAAGCTCATTTACAACTTGGTTTGAAAATTCTTTCCCATCCTGTGGTTGAAGCAGACGTGGAGCCCCTATGGTGGTGAAGATATCAAGTAGCTGCTAAGCAACTTCTTCTGCTGTTTTGCTTTTAAGAGGTCGCAATAGTACAAACTTGGTTAAATGATCTTGATAATTGAGTATAAACTTGTACTCTCCGTCATGACTACTTTGCATGTCTATCAGATCCACCTGGTATCTCGAGTTAAATTATTTAAATAACAAATGTTTAGATATAGATACTAGACCTCTCTTAGGATTAGATAATTTGATCATGCTTGGCTTGCATAAGCGAAGAGAGAATGTAATGAATTCTTGGATGACATTTTCGTACTCAGTTTGTAGGTCCTTTTCCATCCGTGTGCGACCTCCAAGTCCAATTTTCAAGTGAGTATCGTGCAGTAAGTCGAACAAATCTTCTGAATACAGATAGTACAAAATAACGCTATTGTCTCCTGTTACTGGCACAATACGTCTTTCTTTACCGCAAACTTCAAGAACATCAAATTTTTTAGGCAACGATAGTCAACACTTTCTTTTTTCTCCTTTGCTTTAGCCTGTTTAATGTCCTCTATTAAAGCGATGCATTTCTGTTTGGTGAGGATCTCGTTATTATTGGCTTTTCCTTGTAACGAAGCATTCAAAGTATCAGAGAATCTGATTTTCATATCAAATTTTGTTTCCGCATTTTCCTGATGTGTACCAGCTTCACTCAGCTGAGAAGTTATAAATACGAGTAATACAGTACTCACAATGAAACCACCGTGTCAGAATAATAAGAACTAGTCACAATGTCTGGACCTTCTCAGAAAAGGAAAGACTCACGCAATAGTATCGTCACAGAATGGCACCCTTTTACCTACCCCGTATACGCCAACACACCAGAAGCGACAAATGTGCAGCTAACCGGGCAGTATTCCTTTACTTCATCAGGCTTTGGCCAAGGCTACCCAGCAACTTAGCGAATTGGTCGGACTTCGGGCTTTGGCCGTAACACATACAAATTCTGGACAAATAAATTTTTATAAATATTTTTTACACTAAAAGAAAAAGAAAAAAGTTAAGTTAACTGGCTGTGGCTGTTTTTAAAACAAGAGATTATCAACATCTACACGACACACACAATCACATACTGTAGTATGGGGTAGCTGATATGAAGAGAATTTCTTCTAGAATTATGTCAGATTCAGTTTGAAGTCATCCGGAGAGAGAGAGAGAGAAGCAGAGAGACGGAGAGATACTGAAGGGGAGAGAAACAGAATGAGATAAAAGAGAAGCCGAGAGAGAGAGAGAGAGAGAGAGAGAGAGAGAGAGAGAGAGAGAGAGAGAGAGAGAGAGAAAGAAAGAGAGAGAGGCAAAGAGCAAGAGAGGAAAATAGTGAGATATATACAGAAAGAGACAGAGAGAGAAAGGTATATAGAAAGAGACAGAGTGAGCCATAGACGAAGACAGAGATAAAGTTTCGTTGAATGAAGGAGAGATAGAAAGGGAGAGAGAGAGAGAGAGAGAGAGAGAGAGAGAGAGAGAGAGAGAGAGAGAGAGAGAGAGAGAGAGAGAGAGAGAGAGAAAGAGAGACAAGCAGAGAAAGAGAGAAAGAAAGAGAGAGATTGAGGGGTAGAAAAGACAAAAACAAAGAAATGGAGAAAGTGAAAGATAAAGCGATAGAACAAGAGACATACAGTAAAAGAGAGACAGAGGTACACTAAGACAGAGAAAGATAGAGAAAGCGAATGTATGAGATAATGACAGAGAGAGAGAGAGAGAAAGTGTGTGAGAGAGAGAAGGTAGTGGTTAAGGCAATATTCGTGGGACACCCGGGCGTGGCCGACTATAGAAAAAAAGGCACGGGTTGCGCGGTATTTATTCTCTATTTTAAAATAATTTAAAAACTCCAAAAATAAAGAAAATTAGAATGTACTCGCTTACACTAATGGTACACATGTTTTGTTGTGTTGTGTGTTGGTCTCTGAGTGAGGGTGTGGGGTGTCAATAGATTCACTTGTTAATTTCAGTTCAATGTCATTCCATATGTGAACTACCTCCTGGGACTAAGTAAGGTGGGGGTAGTGGGGTGGCTTTGGATCCCGCACTTCGTTTCTCCCCAGCACATGATACACACGTGATATGCGATCCCCAAACAATCCTTCTTCGCCTAGTATGGTAAGAACCTAGTGCAGTTGGAATACTGTGTCTTTTGTCTTGACTCTTTCAGGTTTAAGTAACAAGGAGCTGCTACTTCTGAAATATAGAGATCCACTATCTGGTTCATTGACGCCAGTGACATTTTTTATAAAAACCTTGACAAACTAAAAATAAATACATATGACGTCACTAAGGCCCCCCCTCCTAAAAAAAACAACAACCGTATGTCCTATTTGAAAATGAGAGCATTTTTCAAATCATTTTAACTTAATTTATGTTTGTATTTTGTGTGAGGCTGCATTCTAATATCGTAACACACCTTGAGCCATTTTAAAAGGTCATTTAATTAAGTGATCAAATATTGAAGTGGAACTTTCATTTAAAGTTGCGCTTGTTTGATTTGATGACACAGTTCTTAAACACACCCTCCATGTTGTAACACGTTGTGACCCCGTCCCCCCACCCCACCAGATCCTTGTCGTCATTTATGGACGTCCCCTAAGGTATTAGTATGTTCTACTAGATTTTTATTAGATTATCTTTGGTCTTATGTATATTTGAGAGAATATTTTCTCAACGCAAGCAGAAGAAAATGGTAGAGCTGTTAAGTTTTGTCATAAAGTCTAATAAAATTGAATATTTTGACTCATTCAAGCTTTTTTATCTTGTACCTGATTTCTTCAGACATGACATCGCAGCAGCCACACCTTTCGAATTCAATAGGATAGAGCTATAGATATCATAATATAACATGATAGAGCTATATATATCATAATGTAACATGATAGAGATATAGATAACATGATGTAACATGGTAGAACTATAGATATCATAATGTAACATGATAGAGCTATAGATATCAAAATGTAACATGATAGAGCTATAGATATCATAATGTAACATGATAGAGCTATATATATCATAATGTAACATGACAGAGTTATAGATATCATAATGTAACATGATAGAGCTACAGATATCATAATGTAACATGACAGAGCTATAGATATCATAATTTAACTATTATAGAGCCATAGATATCATAATCTAAAATGCCAGAGGGGCTGAAGATACTGTTGCCATCTTGAACTTGAACTTGAAATATCCCTTAACCCGTAGTTGGGTCGTTGGGGCACCATCGCGAACTGCACACTATCTCACGCCATTTGTCCCCGCGGTCCTGTGCTGCCTTTTGAGAGTCGCTGAATGACAGGCCGGTCCACTCTTTGATATCGTCTTCCCATCTCTTCCTTTGTCTGCCTCTTTTCCTTCCTCCCTTGACTGTGCCTTTCATTATGGTCTTTGCGAGACCTCCAGTTCTTGTCACGTGTCCGTACCATTGTAGTTTCCTCTTCTTAATTGAGGTGAGAAGGTCCTCGTAGGGGCCAACGACAGCACTTATTTTGTTGCGGACCGCTTCGTTTGTGATGTGCTCTATGTAGGAGATGTTCAATATCTTTCTGAAACATCTCATCTCTAGCGCAATGATTCTTCTTTGGAGGTCTGCAGTGAGCGTCCAAGTCTCGCAACCATACAAGAAGACCGACATCGTAGGAGAGTGCATTAGTCGGATCTTTGATCTCAGGGAGAATTCTTGCTTTGCCAGATGTGCTTTAGTGTACTCAATGCTGCCATTGTTTGGGCAAATCTGGCAAGAATTTCAGGCTTTGAGCCTTCGTCGGATATTATGGCCCCTAGATATTTTAAGGTCGAGACCTCTTCGAGTTTTTGCCCGTTTATCCGAATTTCATTTGTGAATTTTCTATTTGCCATGACCTTGGTCTTTTCTGCATTGATTTGAATGCCATATGCATTTGCTGTTTCCTCTAGTTTTGCAAGGAATTCTTTTAGTTCGTCCTCGCTGCCAGCGAGGCCGTCTACGTCTTTGGCGAAGCGTAGGTTGGTTATTGTTCTCCCTCCGATGCTGACTATTCCGACATGGTTTTCTAGCACATCTGTCATAATCCTTTCGAGGAAGAGGTTGAAGAGGATGGGGGAAAGTAAGCATCATTGTCTGACACCAACAGTGGTGTTGAACCAATCTCCCAACTTGCTGTTGAAGAGTACTTCGCTGGTTGCTCTGTTGTAAAGGTTCTTGATCACTTCAATGAAGTCTGCGTTAATGTTGAATTTTTGCATAGTTGCCCACAGTGCCGCATGCCATACTCTGTCGAACGCTTTTTTAAAGTCTATGAAGACATGATGGAGGTCACTCTGGTGTTGGAGATGTTCTTCACAGAGCACTCACAGGTTAAATATTTGCTCCGTTGTGCGTCTTCCTGCTCTGAAGCCCGCCTGCTCTTCTGAAATGATTTGCTCTCGTTGTGTTTTCAGTCTGTTTAATATGATCATAAGCATGAATTTGCTGGGGTGACTAATCAGGCTGATTGTACAGTAGTTCTGGCACATCTATAAATTACCCTTCTTTGGGAGCGTGATAACCAGCGATTGCGTCCAGGGGGTTGGCCATTTACCTGTCTGACAGATCTTTTTGCACATGTTAGTTAGGATGTTTATTACAGGGTCACCTCCTGCCTGAATCAGTTTGCCTGGAATGTTGTCTGCTCCAGCTGATTTCCCCTTTTTACCACGTTTTTATTAACTCGCTTTCGTTGGGCATTGTTTGTTTGTCCAAGATTTTTTCAAATCTGCCAACGTAAAATTGAACCACTTCTGATGGTCCTAGAGATCTGAAAATTTTACCACAGATAGATCTTGAATGACAATGCATTGTACCAAAATTTCAGATCGATCAAATGTACCGTTATTAAATTATTGAACTTTTAAGTTTATCTATAGTCTATATAAAAGCATCTGTACCGTCGGCTTTTGTTGACATCCGTGAGTTCGCCCCGTGGCCACATCACAATGTTTTTAAAACGTTGGGCGGGCGCTTGTGAGGTGTTTGGTAAAATAAATAGAGGTAAAAAAATATTTTTAAAAAACCAGGTTGTTATAAGTGGACTAAAAAGAATAAAATAAATAGAAGTAAAAAAAAAGATTTTTAAAAACCACGTTTTTACAAGCGGACTAAAAAGAGGAAAATAATTTAAAACTTATTAGTTCAATTACTTATAAGATTTAAGATGACTAAAAACGTCGGGCGGGTGTTTGGTATGAAAATGAAAGATTTCTAATTTAGAAGGCAAAAGAGAGATCTATAAGTGAGAGAATGAGTGAACATCATAATTTAAAACTCATAAGCGCTGATCTGGTCCCGTTCTATATTAAACTTAGTACCTGATCAATTACTTCAATCTGTACCTGATCAATTACTTCAATCTCTTTATGGTAGGCCATCGTTAGACCTGACAAAAATTCAAAATTTATTAAATGAAACAATATCCGCCGCAAATTTAATTTTTCAAAAACAAAAGATTCTTAAATCGTTACAAAAACGTTGTTTTAAATTTTTTTGAATAAGATACAATATTTATGTAAAAAATCAATATTTTGGCTTGAATTTAGAAGTCATTATTAAAATATATTTTTAATACAAAGTGAGAACAAAGAAATTAAAAGTATTTATTTTTGACACTAAAAAAATATTTAAAAAACAGATTAACTCTCTACATACGCTATCCTATTTTTAATGCAGTAGTTAACTGGCTGTGACTGTTAAACAAGAGATTATCAACACCTACCTCATACACACACAGAGAAACTCATACACACACACGCACACACACACACAGATACTCACACAAACACACACGCACACACACACACGCAAACAGTGATGAGGTTACTTCAGTAATAACTTCTTTTTTTTAAATTCGTACCCCCCCTTGCACACCTTATTATAAAGATACCTGGTAATTTTTATATCGCATACACATAGTCACATACACACACTCAAACACTCAATGACACAAACTGTACAAAGTTTGTTATAAAAAGAGGGGGCGGGGTGGGTGATTTAAAGATAATTCGTCGTGGAATTATGTTACATTCATAATAAGGGCATACAAAGAGATAGAGGAACGGAGAAACATGTGAAGGGAGAGAAAGAAACAGGGAGGGAGAGAGATGGAGAAAGAAACAGAGAGAGAGAGACAAAGAGAAAGTGAGAGAGAAAGCGATAGTGCGAAAGAGAGAGATTTACAAAAAGAGACACCGAGAGATACAAATAAATATAGACATAGGGTGCGATAAACGAAAACAGAAAGAAAGTGTCTTTTAAAGAAGAAAGAGAGAAAGAAAGGGAGAGAGTCAGAGAGATAGAAAGAATGAGAGACAGTGAAAGAGATAAAGAAAGAGAGAGAGAGAGACAGAGAGAGAGACAGAGAGAGAGAAAAGGGTAAAGAGAGAAAAGGAGACAGAAAGAGAAGGAAAAAGAAAGAAGGACAGAAGTAGAGACAGAAAGAGAGAGAGAGAGAGAGTTGGAGAGACAGTGAGAGAGAAAGAAAGAGAGAGACTGAGACAAAGAGAGCTAGAAAGAGATAAAGAGAGCTAATAAAAGAGATATAGACAGAGAGAAAGAGAGAAAAGGGGGAGAGAGAAAGAGATAGAGATAGAGAGAGAAACAAGAAATAAAAACCCGATTGAGCATTTAAACGCAATCTCCAAGGAATTCCCCTTTTTTTAATCCACGTAAATCATTCTAGATTACATTAAAAGTCATTTCAAATCAATAATTTTGAAACTAAACAAAAACAATTGCTTTCAAAAATTGCTTCTAAAAATTACGGGAGCCGAACTAATGGATATATTGCATCTGTTGCTCCTACA
Organism: Ampullaceana balthica; assembly: GCA_944989445.1. Lineage (NCBI taxonomy): Eukaryota > Metazoa > Mollusca > Gastropoda > Lymnaeidae > Ampullaceana > Ampullaceana balthica. Next base: position 124,083 of record CALYLW010001072.1, read on the forward strand.
AGATTGTTCTAAATATTATTAGCTATTGTTTGACGTTTTGTTTCAACCCGATATATGTTATGGTTGGCGAGAAATTGACAAAATACTGATATTTTGTCTGGTTTTTTCCCCCAAGAAATCCAGTAAACTTTTTCAGTATGTTTTTGGCCGTTACACATCCTTGGGACCTCCTTAATATTTTTGCAAAGACCCAAACCCTCTATCTGGTTTTGTTCAGGAGGAGTTGATAGTGCAAGAGTTACAGACATTTCGAAACTATAAACGCAATTTTTCCAAGGGAAATTGCGTTAAAAATGAGAGAGAAAACAAAGAGACTGAGACAGAGAGATATATAAAGAGACCGAATGAAAGAGAGAGACTGAGACAGAGAGATATATAAAGAGACCGAATGAAAGAGAGAGACTGAAACAGAGAGATATATAAAGAGACCGAATGAAAGAGAGAGACTGAGACAGAGAGATATATAAAGAGACCGAATGAAAGAGAGAGACTGAGACAGAGAGATATATAAAGAGACCGAATGAAAGAGAGAGACTGAGACAGAGAGATATATAAAGAGACCGAATGAAAGAGAGAGACTGAGACAGAGAGATATATAAAGAGACCGAATGAAAGAAAGAGACTGAGACAGAGAGATATATAAAGAGACCGAATAAAAAAGAGAGACTGAGACAGAGAGATATATAAAAAGACCAAAAGAAAGAGAGAGACAGAGATAGAGAGATATATAAAGAGACCGAATGAAAGAGAGAGACTGAGACAGAGAGATATATAAAGAGACCGAATGAAAGAGAGAGACTGAGACAGAGAGATATATAAAGAGACCGAATGAAAGAGAGAGACTGAGACAGAGAGATATATAAAGAGACCGAATGAAAGAGAGAGACTGAGACAGAGAGATATATAAAGAGACCGAATGAAAGAAAGAGACTGAGACAGAGAGATATATAAAGAGACCGAATGAAAAAGAGAGACTGAGACAGAGAGATATACAAAGTGACCAAAAGAAAGAGAGAGACAGAGAGATATATAAAGAGGCCGAATGAAAGAGAGAGACAGAGAGATATATAAAGAGACCGAATGAAAGAGAGAGACTGAGACAGAGAGATATATAAAGAGACCGAATGAAAGAGAGAGACTGAGACAGAGAGATATATAAAGAGACCGAATGAAAGAGAAGGACTGAGACAGAGATATATATAAAGAGACCGAATGAAAGAGAGAGACTGAGACAGAGAGATATATAAAGAGACCGAATGAAAGAGAGAGACTGAGACAGAGAGATATATAAAGAGACCGAATGAAAGAGAGAGACTGAGACAGAGAGATATATAAAGAGACTGAATGAAAGAGAGAGACTGAGACAGAGAGACATACAAAGAGATCGAATGAAAGAGAGAGACTGAGACAGAGAGATATATAAATAGACCGAATGAAAGAGAGAGACTGAGACAGAGAGATATATAAAGAGACCGAATGAAAGAGAGAGACTGAGACAGAGCGATATATAAAGAGACCGAATGAAAGAGAGAGACAGAGAGATATATAAAGAGACCCAATGAAAGAGAAAGACTGAGACAGAGAGATATTTAAAGAGACCGAATGAAAGAGAGAGACTGAGACAGAGAAATATATAAAGAGACCGAATGAAAGAGAGAGACTGAGACAGAGAGATATATAAAGAGACCGAATGAAAGAGAGAGACTGAGACAGAGAGATATATAAAGAGACCGAATGAAAGAGAGACACAGAGACAGAGAGATATATAAAGAGACCGAATGAAAGAGAGAAACAGAGAAAGAGAGATACAGAGAAAGAGAGAGACAGAGAAAGAGAGAGACAGAGAACGAGAGAGACAGAGAAAGAGAGAGACAGAGAAAGAGAGAGACAGAGAAAGAGAGAGACAGAAAGAGAGAGACAGAGAAAGAGAGAGACAGAGAAAGAGAGAGACAAGGAAAGAGAGAGACAGAGAAAGAGAGATACAGATAGAGAGAGACAGAGAAAGAGAGAGACAGAGAAAGAGAGAGACAGAGAAAGAGAGAGACACAGAAAGAGAGAGACAGAGAAAGAGAGAGACAGAGAAAGAGAGAGACAGAGAAAGAGAGAGACAGAGAAAGAGAGAGACATAATAAATAATTGAAAAAAAATATTCGAAATATTTTCTTAAATTTTAATCGACTTTTTATCCACAATTTTATTTGTTGAAAGATTAAATTTTTTAACGTTTAATCGATTAATTAATCGTTAATTTCTGCTGACTCTTATACGGAAATAAAGAGAAGTAAAATTTACTCAATTTCACCAAGCTTAAAGAGGATATTGGTAGGGACCTATTGCAGGTGGATTCTGGTGTCCACTTTGTCTTCATGGACGAGAAGCCCTGGGACTGCCTTGACCTTTTTTTAGGTTTAATTAACAACGAGCTGGTATTTCTGAAATGTGGAGGGTCTCTATCTGGTCCCATTTTAATTTAAATTTGGAGCCTAGTTCCTCAATACCCGGGGCCTCGGGTTATGACGTTGATCTGCTCTTAAGACGCCTTGTAACCGGATTTTCAGTGTAATTCGGAACATTAAAAAAATTAATTAAAATATAAAAACTGTAATTGACTGTAAGTAGAGTGCTATAAAAATGGAATAGTTAATGGCGTTAAGAAAGGTATTACATAAAGGGAAAACTATTATTTATCACATGAATTAGAGTAAATATTAACTTAAATAAGAGATCACAAATCCTAAACCACATGAATTAAAGTAAACTTTAACAGCGTAAGACGGAATGACACAATATAATATTTTATAGTCATTTAGTTGGGGGCGGGGCTGGGTGTTTGGGGCATGGTAACCACGAAGCAACGTAACTCGTGGCCGGTATAACCCGAGGGCTCCCTGTAATCACTTCCGTCTATTTATTATAGGCCATTGGTAGACCTGACAAAAAATTGAAATAATACCGAAAATCAGTGCTGCCAGCGACAATTTTGGGAAAAACCTAGCCAACAAGTAAAAAAAAACCTAGATCCAAGAGAAAAAACCTAGACACGCTAAAAATAAACAAATATGACGTCACAAAGCTCCGCCCCCCCCCCTCACAAAACCTTTCTAAAAAAAAATTAGGCGTATTTCCTGCTTAAAATTAAAATTTATCATGATTCTAATAAATTTTTGCGTTATTATTAAGTATCGATTTAGTGTAAGACTGCATTCTAATATAGTAACTCGCGCGGAGCCATTTAATACGTCATTAAATAAATTTGTTGCAAGCAATCAAATATTTAAGTGGAGCTTTCATTTAAATTTGTGCATTATTTATGTGACGTCACAGTTCTTAAACACCTCCCTCCCCATTGTGACACATCTCACTTAAGTGTGGCACCCCCCTCCTTTTAGATGCGAGTAATCATTTATGGTCGGCCCCTAAGGTATGTTGTACATAACTATTTGTAAAATATACCTACATCTGCATTTATTCATCAATTATGTAATCTTTCTTATATATCTTATTGGCAATCTTTTCAGCATTCTTTGCATATTCTTATTTTATCTAATTAAATACGCTCCTTTTATACAGGATATTATTGAGACCTACTTTTATTCATTGTTTATTTCTAGTCTTTTATTTTTATTTGAGTTTTAAATGTTGATAGAGTTTTGGTTTTCCTCGTTTGATCAGGTAACCCATTCCACTTCACAAGCCTGGACGGAAAGAACGAGAATTTGTATGAGTTTGTTGTTGCAAACGGAGTAGGAAAAGTTTTTTTTAACTTTGTCTATCTAAGGGTTGTATTAAATTATCTTTGGTCTATATCATGAATACTTGAAAGAATATGCTCTCAACGCAGGCAGAAGAAAATGGTAGAGCTGTTCGTTTGTGATGAGGTGTAATAAAATTGAATAATTTGGCTCATTTCATTGGTTTTATCTCGTACCAGATTTCTTTTGACAGATGGTACTGGTACCACAGCAGCGCCACCTTTAGAATTCAGTGAGGTAGAGCTATTGCTATATATAATATATATCATAATATTTTATATAACATTACAGAGCCAGTGAAAAAACTGTTGCCATCGATTGCCTAATTTTATTTTTGAAAAATCGAATTTGTTTAGGACATTAATTGCGCATATTTATTTTTTTAAACTTAAATATCGTTTATATACTTTAAAAAAATAAAAACCTAGATTATAGCTATTTTGGAAATAAAAAACCTAGAAACCTAGACAAGGTCGAAAAAACCTAGATCTAGGTTGAAAAACCTAGCGCTGGCAGCACTGCCGAAAATACGTAACACCAAGAACATAATTCTCTGTATATTTAATATCTTAGAATGTTATAAAAAATTGTTTTCAACTTGTTAATAAGGTAAAATATATATGTCAATTAGCAATATTTGGGCTTCAATTTTAAATTGCATAAATGATTTGAATATTCAATATAAAATGAACACATATAAATAAACAAAATATTTTTGAACTAAACATTATTGTACAAATCAGATAAACTTTCATTACATGATGACTTGCTTTTTAATGCAGTAGTTAACTGGCAATGACTTTATATAAAACAAAAGGTTATAAATATCACGCCCCCCCCACCACCAACACACAGGAGATTAGTTAACTGGCTGTGACAAAACAAAAGATTATTAACACCTTCCCCCCCCCCAAACACACACGAGGCTAGTTAACTGGATGTGACAAAACAAAAGATTATTAACATCCCCCCACTCATACACACAAACACACACACACACAAACAGTGATCAGAATTCTTCAGTAATAATTTATTTTTGAGAATTCTTACCCCCCTTATTATAAATACACCTGTACACTTTGGTATCACATACAGAAACACACACATAGACACTTTGTGACATAAGCTGTACAAAGTTAATTAGGAAATAAAAAAGCTGTTAAAAAACAAAGGTTTTGACTATAAATCCTTTATTAACGAGACATAACTAAAAGTATGTTCATTATAATACGCATCGCACGACAATCCAAAGTCCAAAATGTTAGTTATGTCTCATATATTAAGGATTTACAGTTCAAAACAAACTATTACAGTCTGCCTGCTAAATTTCAGCTCCTGATCACTGGAAAAGGGTTATAAAAACATGTTTAATTTAATTTATTAGGTACCACAAACTGAAATTTCAAAATTGTCCCACAGCTTTTTCATATGTTGTATTTTAAAGCGCTAATATTCTAAGAATGTTAACACCATGTTTGTCCATATATCGTCATACGTTACGCTGTTACTACCATTTAAAATTCAGTCTTACCTCACATTTTTTTCGCTTCCCTAAAAAGTGCTGTTTTTGAAAGACTATATTTGTAAAATTATTTTACTTATACCCACTTACTCACTATTATTTCAACCAAAAGTATATGGAGAGCAAATTAAATTTTTTCAGGCGTACAAAATAATTTAATCATAAATAACTTTGACATGAAAATGGTTTGCATCATTTTTTTTTGAGAAAACTGAAAAGGGAGGTAAAAAACACAAACAACTTTTTCAAAAAGACAACAAATCAGCCAATGAACCAGGATACAAGATAATTATATCAAAATTAAATAAAGAGTAACTAAAGATCTATAAACACTCTAAAGTGTTTACCAAAAACATCAGTAATTAAAATAAATTTACGGTTAGAAAAATGCAAGTGTTCTCAACAAGTAAAAATTTAGTCATTTTCAAAAATGTGTATCAAAAATAGCACTTATCAAAGGAGTCGGGCTCCGCCAACATTTACAAACTATCCATTGCTTATAACTATTCAAAAATCATATTACTTCATTCTATATATCTTACCACATTTTTATTAACTTGCTTTCGTGTCTGTCTGTCCGCAATTTTTCAAATTTGCCAACGTAAAATTAAACCACTTTTGATGGTCCTAGAGATCTAAAAATTTTAAAACAGATAGATCTTGGATGACAATGCATTGTATCACAATTTCAGATCGTAATTAAATTATTGAATTTTTTAGTTTATCTCTATATAAGCATCTGTATCCGTCTGCTACTTTTCACATTCACATGAAAAACGGAGTTCACCCCAATGACCTCATCCCCGTGGTGCTAAAACGTTGGGCAGGCGCTTATGAGGTGTTTTAGTAAAATAAATAGAGGTTAAAAAAAAGATTTTTAAAAGGGAATTTCAGTCAGATAAGAAAATTGAATAAGAAAGCAGTCTAATTATGAGTTAGTGTAGTGTTTTTTTTATAAGTGGACTCAAAAGAATAAAATAAATAGAGGTAAAAAAAGTTTTTTTAAAAACCACATTTTTATAAGTGGACCAAGAAGAAGAAAATAATTTAAAACTTATAAGTTCAAGTACTGCCATTTAATATGACTAAAATTGTGGGGCGGGCGCTTCAAAATCCCATTCTTATTTAGAAATACAACACAAAGATAAGTGCTTTGTTATAAAAATTAAAGATTCATACTTTAGAAGGCAAAAGAGAGATCTATAAGTGAGAGAATGAGTGAACTAAATATGTAAAACCTCATACGAGCTCGCCCCACGTTTTAGTCATATTAAATGAAAGTACTTGAACTTATACGTTTTAAATTATTTTCTTCTTTTTAGTCCACTTATAAAGACGTGGTTTTTAAAAAATCCTTTTTACCTCTATTTTTAAATTACAAGTTAATGTAGTTTGGAAATGTACACATGTTCATATGAACTTATAAGTGCAGATAAGTTGTATTATATCAAAATTAAATAATTACCAAATGTTTGTTTTTTTAATCCCAATATTAAATTATTATTATTATTATTATTAATATACAGAATATATGAGCTTAATAGTCAGCTTGCTTATAAAATATTTCATTTAACATACCTTTAAACACAGTTATAAAACAAGCAAATCTATTTATAAGTCTCAGCAAAATATCAACATAAAAATCAATAATAAACTGATTTTGTATCTCTCTTCAAGCACCAGCCTCTCATGTACCTTAAGTGGAGAACCCTGATTTTATGTTATTTCCCAAAAGATAAGGTAGGACTTATTAAATCCAAATCCAATACTTTATCCAAGAAATGTACATAGTCCACTCATGAAATTGAATTCAAACTGTCCACAACCTTTTCCACTTGATTCCTAATTGTAAAGCTGCCACCTTGTTTTATCAGTGGGAACCAGGTTTCAAGCTGAAAATGACAATTTATTAGAGCTTACTTTTAAATTTTCAAAATTACTAGGAGTAGAGAACAAAATATTTTAAAATAAATTTATAAGTATAATAATGTCATTAAAATAATTAATAACATTAGTATTAGTTTTATAGTTACCTGCACCCATTATTTGTTATCTTTCCTCTTTTAAAACATAGAGTTGCAGAAGTAGTTTGTTTGTTTCATAACAAGAGTGGGCAGTGATGGTCTTCTACCAGTGATGGTCTTCTACCAGTGATGGTCTTCTACCACTGATGGTCTTCTACCAGTGATGGTCTTCTACCACTGATGGTCTTCTACCAGTGATGGTCTTCTACCAGTGATGGTCTTCTACCAGTGATGGTCTTCTACCAGTGATGGTCTTCTACCAGTGATGGTCTTCTACCAGTGATGGTCTTCTACCAGTGATGGTCTTCTACCACTGATGGTCTTCTACCACTGATGGTCTTCTACCAGTGATGGTCTTCTACCACTGATGGTCTTCTACCAGTGATGGTCTTCTACCAGTGATGGTCTTCTACCAGTGATGGTCTTCTACCAGTGATGGTCTTCTACCAGTGATGGTCTTCTACCAGTGATGGTCTTCTACCAGTGATGGTCTTCTACCAGTGTTGGTCTTCTACCAGTGATGGTCTTCTACCAGTGATGGTCTTCTACCAGTGTTGGTCTTCTACCAGTGATGGTCTTCTACCAGTGTTGGTCTTCTACCAGTGATGGTCTTCTACCAGTGATGGTCTTCTACCAGTGATGGTCTTCTACCAGTGATGGTCTTCTACCAGTGATGGTCTTCTACCAGTGATGGTCTTCTACCAGTGATGGTCTTCTACCAGTGTTGGTCTTCTACCAGTGATGGTCTTCTACCAGTGATGGTCTTCTACCAGTGTTGGTCTTCTACCAGTGTTGGTCTTCTACCAGTGATGGTCTTCTACCAGTGTTGGTCTTCTACCAGTGATGGTCTTCTACCAGTGATGGTCTTCTACCAGTGTTGGTCTTCTACCAGTGTTGGTCTTCTACCAGTGATGGTCTTCTACCAGTGATGGTCTTCTACCAGTGATGGTATTCTACCAGTGATGGTCTTCTACCAGTGATGGTCTTCTACCAGTGATGATCTTCTACCCTTTAGCCAGAAAATTCCTCTTAAGTGCAACATATTGTTCACCATCATCTAACAAAATTGAACACATATTTCACATTACATAAATCATATCTTATAGAAATTATTCTAAGTTTTACGTTGAAATCCTTATATTTCTTCATAAGTGATTTATAACTGAAACAAAAATATCCCTAACTTATTGACTTTTTCTTCATCATTGTTTACATTGGCAACCAAAGTTATGATCACGTGACCCTAAACATATAAGATACAATTAAGGACTAATAATATCCTTTTATTACTATGAAATATATTATTCATTACTCATAAAAGTAATTTATTTCTGGGGAAGTACAACAGTTGTATATCAACAGTCTGACAAAAATAGACTTCACTCCAAAGTAGGAGTGGTGGTTTACGTTACCTACGAACCCAAAAAGTGAACATTACTGTACAATGAATCGTAAAAATAACTAGTAAATACTACTCATTTGCCCATAAATAAATAATTAAAAGACATTTTAAACTATATATATGCTTTATTTTAATAAATATTACTTACCAACTAAGTCTTTGATGTCGACAAATGTCAATTTGTTTGTCCCTGCTGGAGCGCTAGCATCAATAGACTCAGCTATCCCCTCGCACCGCCGAAACGGTCTTCGAAACGAAAATATACGGTTCTTTTTTTTCACTTCGCCGCTATGCGCGATACAAATAAATGAAATGTTCTTTATGTATGTCAATAGGAAAATGAACAAGGCTTTTAACATGTTAATGAACAAGTTCACTTATATCAAAAACTTACATAAATATTAACGCACCGGAATTACGTTCCACCTCCTCCCCCCTCCCACCACACATAGTTATTTTTATTACTGTCTGCAATGAATTTTGTAGGTTGGGTTCCAGTAACTTTTAACAGTTTAAAACTAAAAATTCAAGTAAATTTGTGAATGTTTTTGTAATTTCAACACTAAAATACAATAATTATTTCTCTGATTTCTTTTTAATAACATTGTTATGCTGTTGCTAATCAATGATGCGTCTTTTTTTGCCATTAATGCGACTTATGGTGCTTCATGGCTTTGCTGATTGCCTTGTAGTATGGTTGATGCGTGGTGAGGTTAAGCTTCATACAGACGTTTATACTTCCATCCGTTAAACGTGATCGCTGGTTCGTCTTAAAGTTCTTTAGATGTGAGACATAAGGATAAAACCACCTTTCTTATTCCGTATGCAAGAACAAACTCATACAAATTCTCGTTCTTCCCGTCCGGAATTCGGGCATGGAATGGGTTGCCTGAAGAAACCAGGAAAACCAACACTTTATCAACATTAAAAACTTTCAATAAAATGCAGGACTAAACGCAAAACATAGATAAGCGTAGGACGCAATAATCTTCTGTATAGAAGGAGCGTCTGTAACAGATAAAATACGATAAGTTACGAGAAAGACTGCTCGCATACGCAGTGCCAAACATTGTTCGTACAGCAATACTCATCCGCTGCATTGTGTGGTATGTGACGGGAAGCGCTTTCTAAGATATGACAATCAGCTGGTCTGCGTGTTGATAACTTCCAGCTTATTCACACACATGTCTGACGCCTTCAGGTCAGCAGCCTGGAGCTCAACATCTCTGAAGGAGACAACGGGGATGCATCTCAGGTAAGTGCTGTCCACTGCACACTCGTGTGGATGGGTGATAAACTTAAAAAGATGTTTGTGCTCTTGAATTCTTTTTTTAAAAGCACGCTTTAAATGCCTGCAGGAGATTAGACGTGACGCATGCTAGCTGCTGCATATTAATATAATAAACAGAGCCACTTGGTGTGCACGTATCTTTGAACTCTCCAAGTTTTTCAAAGTTTAGTAAACAATATGTTTCAATGTCGGCGATGAAGAGTTCTAGCTTGTTTCCAAATGGCATCACTGCTTGTTGTATGGACAAGATTGTATTTCCAACATATTTGGAAATACAATATTTGTATTTTCATATTTAGCTGATTTATATAATTTTATACGCAATTAATATGTAGATCGAAGGAGTGTGAAGAAACATGTTCTCTATAATCGAAAATTTCTCAGCAATCAATAGAGCCAAATCTGGCTTCCCTAGCCCTGTGTTAGTGACATAAAAAGTGTATTAAAATCAGAGAAAGCAATTCTTTAAAATATGACTTAGAGAAAATACTAACGGCGTAAGACACAAAATATTATTTATGTATTTATATGGGGGTGAGTTCGTAGCAACGAAGCAGCTTCGGTCGGGACCGGCGTAACCCAATGACCTCCTATGATTTCTTCAGTGCTTTTAGTAGGCCATTAGTTGACCTGACAAAAATATTCTTCAGTGAATTATCGTGTGAAAAATGTCTGAGGTTTAATATTTCTGTAACATACATAAATGAGATTGTTATAAATACGCTGTTTTAAATATTTTTAAATAAGGTATATTATATATGTCAATCATGATTATTTTGGCTCAAATTTTATAAATTTCATTAAATTGTATATTTATTACAAAACAAGGACAAATAAACTTTATTTAATTAAAGCAATTAATACAAAAATTAATTAACTATCTTTATACGATAACTTGATTTTTAATGCAGTAGTTCACTGGCTGTGACTGTTGTTAAACAAGAGATTATCAACATCTATCTGAGACACACACACACACGCGCGCGCAAAAAGGGATGAGGTTACTTCAGTATTAAACATTCTTTGAAGAATCCGTACCCCCTGTACACCTTATTATAAAGACACCAGGTCACTTTCCTACTACATACACATAAATACACTCAGACACTCAATGATAAAAACTGTACAAAGTTAGTTCGAAAAAATGGGGGCGGGGGTAGGTAATTTAAAATTCGTTTTGGAATTATATAACATTCATTATGAAGTCATCTGAAAAGAGAGAGAAACAGAGAGAGAGAGAGAGAGTGAGAGAGAGTGAGAAAAAGAGAGAGAAACAGAGAGAGAGAGATAGAGAGAGAAGCAAAGGAAAATAGAGAGACAAAGAGATCGATGAAACGATAGAGATATAGAAAAAGATACACAAAGAGAGAGAAATATATTTAGAGAGAGACAGTGGGGGCGGTGTACAAAGACAGAGAGAAAGTGTCATTGAAAGAAAGAAAGAAAGAAAGAGCGAGAGAAAGAGAGAGATGGACAGAAAGAGATAAAGAGACAGAGAGAGAGAAAAAGAGAATGAATGAGGGACAGGAAGAGACAGAAAAAGAGAGAGATGGAGAGGCATTGAGAGAGGAAGAGACAGACATAGAGAGACAGAGAGACAGAGAGAGAGCCATTGAAAGAGATAGAGACAGAGAGAGATAGAGAGATGGTAATGAAAGAGATAGAGAAAGAGAGAGAAAGAGAGAGCTAGAGTGAATCACTGAAAGAGAAAGAGATAGATAGAGCCAATAAAAGACATAGAGATAGAAAGAGAGATGGTAATGATTACGGTAATAGTCATGTGACAACGGAAAAGAAATTATAACGCTGTTTGGTGTTGACATAAGCTGACGGAGAGTTATTCTTAAAAAAAATATTCGGAAACAAAGAAAAGTAAACTTTACTGGCTCACACATGTTTTGTTGTGTTGTTTTGTGTGTTGGTCTCTGAGTGAGGTGAGTGGGGTGACAATAGATTCACGTGTAAATTGCAGTTCAATTTCATTCAATATGTGAACAAACTCCTGGGACTAATTAAGGTGGGGGTGGGGTAGGAGGTGGAATGGAGCCTGCACTTCCATTCTCACCAGCACATGCCACACGGGTGATGTTTCTCATCAGCACATGACACACGGCTGATGATTTCTCACCAGCACATGACACACGGGTGATGTTTCTCACCAGCGCATGACACACGGGTGATGTTTCTCACCAGCACATGACACACGGGTGATGATTCTCACCAGCACATGACACACAGGTGATGTGCGATGTCCAGCAATAATTGTTCGCCTAGTATTGTAGGGACCAATGTTTCTCTAATATTCGTTGGTCCGTGTTCAAAGTAAAAAAGACGAGCGTGCAAAGTTGCACATCAACCATTTTTTGTTCCATATTTTACAATATTTGCTGCGTGGCATTTTTAAAACTGCTGCGCGACATTGGTAAGATATCTGTGCAGCCGTGAAGCTTTTTGTTAAGATTGGTAGGAACCTAGTGCAGTTGGAACCTTGTTTCCACTTTGTCTTGGAGGACGAGAAGCCCTGGGACTGTCTTGACCAATTTGTACTTTCCACTAACAACGAGCTTTTATTTCCCAAATGTAGAGGGCCTCTATCTGGTCCCATTTTAAATTTAATTTGGAGCCTAGTTCCTCAATACGCGGTGTCCTTGGGTTATGACGTTGATCCTTTTTTAAGACGCGCCGTAACCAGATTCTTAGTGTAAGTCGTAACCAGATTTTTAGTGTAAGTCGTAACCAGATTTTTAGTGTAAGTCGGAACATAGAAATAAAACAATATCTGTGAAGGACTTTACGTAGAGTGCTGTAAAAAATGAAACAATTAATGAAATTTAAAAAAAAATCTTTATCACACGAATTAGAGTAAATATTAATATTAGAAAAAACAGCACAATTCGTTACAACATCAATTAACTTAAACATTAACAGCATAAGACGGAATGACACATAAAATTATTTTATGTGTATATTTTTTGGGTTGATGGGGGGCAATTGTAAACACTAAGCGGCGTTAGTCGGGACTGGAGTAGCCCGAGATCTGCCTGTAATCACTTCCGTCTAATTAAATTAGGCCATTGGTAGACCTCACAAAAATATAGAACAGTAAACCAGTGCTGCCAGTGACAATTTCGGGAAAAACCTAGCCAACTTGTCAAAAAAAAACTAGATCCGAAAGAAAATACCTAGACACGCTAAAAATAAACAAATATGACGTCACAAAGCTCCCACACCCAAATAAACAACAACAAAACATCAACAAAAAATAAACAAAACAAAACAAAAGTTGCATTTCCTACTTAAAATTTTGCATGTTTCAAATAAATTTTATGTTATTTAAGTATGTATTTAGTGTACTACAGCATTCTAATATCGTAACTCGCGCGAAGCGATTTAAAACGTTTAATAAATTTATTGTAAGCAATCAAATATTTAAGTGGAGGTTTCACTTAAAGTTGTGCATTTTTTATGTGACGTCACAGTTCTTAAATACCTCCCTCCCCTCGTCACACATCTCACTAAAGTGTGACCCCTGTACCCACCCTTTTAGATGCGTTTCGTCATTTATGGACGCCCCTAAGGTATTAGTATGTTGTACATAAATATTTGTAAAATATACTTACATCTGTATTTATTCATAATTTATGTCATCTTCCTTATAAATCTTATTGGCAATATTATCCGCATTCTTGGCATCACTGTTATTTAATCTATTGCAGACGCTCCTTTTATACAGACTATTATTGAGTCTTACTTTTATTCATTGTTTATTTCTAGTCTTGCATTTTTACTTGAGTTTTAAATGTTGATAGAGTTTTAAATGTTGATAGAATTTTAAATGTTGATAGAGTTTTAAATGTTGATAGAGTTTTAAATGTTGATAGAGTTTTAAATGTTGATAGAGTTTTAAATGTTGATAGAGTTTTAAATGTTGATAGAGTTTTAAATGTTGATAGAGTTTTTAAATGTTGATAGAGTTTTAAATGTTGATAGAGTTTTAAATGTTAATAGAGTTTTAAATGTTGATAGAGTTTTAGTTATCCTCGTTTGATCTTGTAATCCATTCCACTACTGAATCCCGGACGGAAAGAACGAGAATCTTTGTGTTTGTTGTTGCATACGGAATAGGAAAAGTGTTTTTATAACTATGTCTATCTGAGGGTTGTATTAGATTATCTTTGGTTTATACCATGAATACTTGAGAGAATATTCTCTCAAGCAGGCAGAAGAAAGTCGTAGAGCTGTTAAGTTTGTCATAATGTCTAATAAAATTGAATATTTTGGTTTACTCAAACTGTTTTATCGTGTACCAGATTTCTTTAGACAGATGGCACCGCAGCAGCGCCATCTTTCGAATATTCAGTAGGGTATAGCAATATTTTTCATAATATAACTTGACAGAGCTGGTGAAAAAAAGGTTGTCATCTAATGCTTAATTTTATTTGTGAAAAATCGAATTTATTTAGCATATTAATTGCACAAACTTATTAACTTTTGTACTTAAATAACGTTTATTTGTTTTTTTTACAGAAAAACCTAGATTATGACTATTTTTAAAATAAAAAACCTAGAAACCTAGACAAGGTCGAAAAAACCTAGATCTGTGTTGAAAAACCTAGCGCTGGCAGCACAGAGTAAAAACATCAATGTTTGACGTAATTGATGTTACATTCTCTCTGTTTATAACTATTTAATAATATTATAAATACGATGTTTTAGAATTTTTTTAATAAGATAAAATATTTATGTCAAACGTTAAGATTTGGGCTGCACTTTTAAACTGTCTAATTAAGTGTCTATTCAAAACAAAGTAAGGACAGTAAATAGTGTTGACACAAAAAACAGTATTGAAAAAAATGTGATAGCTAATATTATACCATGACTTACTTTTTAATGCGGTAGGCAACGGGCTGTAACTGTTGTTAAAACAAGAGATTATAAACACACACACACACAAACATGCACACAAGCAAACAGTGATCATAATTTTTCAGTAATAACATTCTTTGGAGAATTCGTACTCCCTACCCCCCACCCTTTTCACCCCTTATTATAAAAACATCTGGTAACACAAACTGTACAAAGGTAGTGGTAAAGCTATGGTCCTTCCCTCTGTATATCCATTGCATCAGCAACCAGATATATTTTCTAGCTTTTTTATCAACAAACTTGCTAAAATTCGTGATGAGCTTGACAGAACGGTGTTATCACCACATTATTTGTCTCCTTAATTTGCTGTGACGTCAAGCTTTGACATGTTCCAGCCTGTTACGGAAAATGAGGTCAAACGTATTATTCTAAAATCGAAACCAACGTCCTGTTCTCTTGATCCCATCCCTACTCTATATTGGTTGAGTCATTAGATCATTTACTACCAACAATAACTCATATAGTTAATGAGAGTTTAACATCTGGTACCTTTCCCTCTTTATGTAAATCTGCTGTCATAAAACCCTTGCTGAAAAAACAAGGGTTAGATCAAAACAATTTAAACAACCATCGACCTGTGTCTAATATTTCATTTTTATCGAAGGTCATTGAAAAACTAGCCTTAAAATAACTTTTCGCTTATCTTAACAACCCCGCTCTTCTAAGTCCAAATCAGTCGGCCTACAGACCTTCTCACAGCACAAAGACCAGCCAGTTGAAGGTAACAAATGACCTCCTACTCGCACTGGACAGTGGGTAAATCTCTATATTGGTCCTCTTAGATCTTAGTGCAGCCTTTGACACCGTCGACCATCAAACACTGCTAAAATACCTGCAAAATTATTTTGGAATTTCTGGCTCAGTTCTGGCTTGGTTTCAATCATACTTATCTAACAGATCACAGGTGGTATCAGTAGATGGCTGTATCTCTCACAAATCTGACTTGGTTTATGGCAGTGTTTCTCAAATAGGGGGGGGGGACGAGGCTCCGTAAAGGGGGATTGCTAAGTTATGCTTAAAAGGATGTTAACAGTAGCCTAGATAGCGCTAGTTCCACACAGGTTTGGATGATGTTATTGACGACTGCCATTACCAAAGAGAAGTACCCTTCAAAAGTTCACAAAGGTTCCCCTCTATATAAAAATAAATATGCCGCTAATTAGCCCCAATCTTAACCCAGTGCATATAATAACTAAACATAATCCAATTTCTTCTTAGAAAGACCCGATAAGGGGCCGTCCATAAAGTACGTCACGCTATTTTTGACCATTTTTAACCCCCCTCCCCCGTCACAAACTGTCACACATCTTGGACCCCCCTCCCCCCTGAAGTACGTCACACTTTCGAACACACATTTGGTTTTTTATTAACAAAATAATCAAAATTTAATATAAAACATCGTGACGTCACAGATGGCTGGACCCCCCCTCCCCCCTGTCACAAACTGTCACACTTTCTTAAACCCCCTCCCCCCTCTGGAGCGTGAAGTACTTTATGGACGGCCCCTAAGTGTTTTTTAATCTTTATTTTCCCTTGTAGCAATCTATGAAAGCAATCGTCCTAAAATAATCGCATTTAATATTGAAGAACTAATCTAACATTGTCGTGTTAGAGGCATGACACCCCTTTCCTAACATTTAGTTCACAACTAATAAAAACACACACTCACACGCACAAACACACACATGAACGCACTCGCGCACATACATATTCACAGACATGACTTGGGTTATCAACATAAAAAAATAATAATCAGAGAGAGATGGACAGACACAGAGAGAGTAAGAGAGAGCCTAAGTGAGAGAATAAGAGAGAGACAGATATATAGAGAGAGAAAAGAGAGAGAGAGAGAGTTAAAGACAGAAAAGAGAAAGAGGGAGACAGAGAGCCAGGCTGAGACAGCGAGAGAGAAGGTAATGGTGGTTAAGGTAATATTCGTGGTACACCCGGTTGCTGGACGACTTTAGAAAATGTTGGCGGAAAGGATGGGGGTGGGGAGAGTCGAACTCTGACGACGAGTAATTCTTTCAAATATATATACAGTTAGTAGTGGTTGTCGCGTTTGAACATAATCAATACCGTTAGTTATGTCTCATATATAACGGGATTTATTTTATTTTTTTTTAACTTTCTTTTTACGGGTGGTTTATTGCACAGTGAATTTTTTTAAAAAAAATGAAAGTTATTTCCCATGTGATGTTTCTTTATGATAGTAATCAGTGACCATTTAAATAATATATTTTAAAAAAATTAGACCTTAACATCCGTGTTTTTGTTTTACAGTAACGGTCTAAAGATCATGCATCGCATTTCAATTTCACTGGTGTAACGCAACATTACAGTACACACAAAGACTGAAAAACACATTTTTTAAAATCCAAAATACATGTATATTTATTTGAAAAAAAAACTAATTTAATTATAATAAAAAAATTAAGTCATGCAATATATGTCAAAGGCTATCAGTGGGTTTTCAAATAACAAAGTTTATAACATTAAGAATAACAATAACCAATTATGTTCATTAAAGTATGCTTATAAGCAAATAGTAAGGTAAAAATCTTTATAATAAATCACAACACAACCTAATTAATGTTAATAGGCAGCCTGAAAGAATTCTGATAAATAATAAAATAGTTGTTTTGTGAATTTAGATTCTGTATCCAATATTAACTGTGCTTGTCTTTTCATTCTACTATTGTGGTTTCTAGTCCGCCAAACTTTCTTTTCTTTCCTATGTTCCCGTGGTGTCATGTCTTTCACTAGCTTTCTTGTTCCTGTCTCCTTGTCCTTTTCATACTTTTCATGTTTGCGTTGAAGATAGGCTGCTGGCAACTGAGGGTCAGCATTTCGCCTTTCACGGTACAAACGTTGGCGTTCCACGTTTGTCAATGCCTTGGAATTGGATTTCGTCTGGAGAAAGAAAACAAAAGTTGTGAATATATCTGAAAGTTCCTCATTGTAAGGCTAAATTATGGCCCTAGTGTTCCACAAAATAATATCAATATTTTTAAAGCTGAATTTGTTCGTAATATAAAACATAAGTAGAGTGTTGGTTGACAAACAATGAATATTACTAATCTACTGTCCTCATTCAATAAAATAACAATAAGTAATAATATCTGGACAAACAATAAAGGTCTAGATCTAAAATTTTATTAGACTTTGATGCATATTATTTATCAAATGTAAATAAAAATGTTTTCATATTATGACAAATCCTCACTGGCGTAACAGTCCTTTCACTGGTGTAACGATTTTTTACCGTTACACCAGTGAGTGTTACACCAGTGAAAATTTTACAAGTTCAACAACATTTTAGCCCAAGATTTTAGAGAATGAAAATAAGCTTATATTTTTATTTTAACTACCATTATGCCCTGTTATATTGATCCATTGTTAATATACATTAAGGTATAATTTTATGTAAATTGGTCTGTTACACAAGTGAGTGTTATGCCTAATTACTTACCTTTTACAGCAGAACGGTCTGCACTGAGCCACACAGAAAAGTGTCAAAGCATTAAAAGCACCTCCATTTTGGAATGAGGGGGAGCAAGGCCACCGGCAGAAATGTTTGGGCCCCTGACAACTGGGTACGTGTGGGTCCCTCTGGGCTCCACCTAGTGTCTGATGCCTTTTTCCAGGTCCCCACATGCCAAAATCCTTGAAATCTGTATATAAAATGACCGAAATGTAGCTTATCCGACAGCGACAATGCTGGCTGCATTTATGAATACAAATACCATATTTGGTGAGTTGAACCTTCTCGCAAATAAAAGTTTGATTGCAAGTATGAAAGCCAGGGAAAGGAGATGGCGGGATTGAGAAATTACAATAATGAGATAGGCCTATGTAACTGTTTACTTGTTACGGTACAATTGTAACAATGCAATAATTAGGATTAACATATGGGTATACTTTTAATACGTATACTAGCCTAAAGATAAGGGTTATCTACAAGGTGTACATTCAGTATGGTAAGGTAAGATTCTGTATTTATACACTAACATACTTACTTTATAAGTGTGTCTAGAGTAAGATCTAAATAGTTTGTTTCTTGAAGTTGAACAGCATTAATCTGACATTAGCGACAAGAAGTTACTACGGGGAGCAGGACCACCTTCTTATTTTCATATTAGCAAAATCACGTTTGAGAACCAGACTTGGGTCGATTCATTTTATGTTCTACTGTGGTCAGGTTGGCAAGTAATGATAACTTTATAATTAATTATTCAAACGTGGGATGAGTAACAACTGACTTAGACAGATGTTATCTCAACTAATATTGTAGTTACTTTTACAAGAATTTAAATATTATCATAAAACTCTAAAACATAAATATATCATTTTGAAAGGCTAGCTCTAAGCTTTTTAAAAACACCAATTTCATCTTTCCATCTTGAACCTAAGTCCAGTTATATTTTTTGTTGTTGAAATTTTTAAGCCCCTGATATAAACTATATATGTGACTAAAAATGCGTGTGACCCATTTTTTTTTATTACTAGTCTTATATTAACTTGCTTTGTAAGTTTAATCGGACACCTAACTATTTTTATTTCCCAATGTTGAACCCCTTCCCGTTATCCAATCATTCTGAAAATTTGCACACATGTTCATTTTCGGTGATAGAATTTTTGTGAATTTTTCCGTGGCTAGATTTAATTTAATATTTTCAATTTACGTCTGCTTGAGTTAAACCTCAGTAGTCCGCCTTAGTGATCGACACGGGTGCTTGCTAAGTTATGCTAAGATATTCATCAAAATAGGCAAAGTTATTTGCTAAGTTTAAACTGAGTTTAAACCTAGTCTTATAGTCATGGCGAACAACGAGATAATCGATTTCACCTACGATTTAACGTTCCTGTCTCATTTTAAACTTCTACATTTTCATAAATTTGGAACAAAAGGTCTCCTCTGACTGTAAATTTCAAATTTATTTTCTACTTTTTAGTGCATTTCTAATATAAGACTAGTTTTTTAAAAAGTGTTTTTTATATTTTTTTTATTGAATTACAGAGGGCCTCTATCGGGTCCACTTGTAAGTTAAATTCTAAGCCTATTATCTAAATATCTCATCTGTCTATGTTAGGCCATTAAGAGGCCTGTCAAAAAGTACATTAGATTTGTCTTAAAAGTCAAATACCTACAGCGATTTAGTCTTTTCAATGTATAAACAACTAAGATTGTTAGAAAAATAATGTTTTAGTTTTTTTAAATAAGATTTAATATATATGTAAATCTTCAATAATTTGGCTTGAATTTTAAAAAAAATCATTTAATTTTATATTCAATTTTAATTGAATACAGTTAAATGTTTAAATATATATTTGTGACACTAAAAATAAAACAAAATTGAAAAATTCAGATTAATTCCCTTTGATTGATTACTTCATCTTTAATGCAGTTTTAACTTGCTGGGATAGTTGTTAAAACAAGACATGTTTCAAAACCGCCCCGACCCTCTAACTCTAACACACACTGGATATTAGTTCACTGACTGTGAATGTTAAAACAAAAGATTATCAACACCTAACTCAGACACACACACACAATTAGGGGGATGCATTCGTAAACACAGTTTACATTGTTTATTTATGTATTTTACCACGTTTTTATTAACTTGATTTCGTCTCTGTCTGCAATTTTTCAAATTTGCCAATGTAAAATTAAACCACTTCTGCTGGTCCTAGAGAGCTCAAATTTTACCACAGATAGATCTTGGATGACAATGCATTGTTTCAAAATTTCAGATCGATCGAATGTACCGTTATTAAGTTATTGATTTGTTTTTAGTTTATCTCTATATAAGCATCAGTATTATCCGTCTGCTATTTTTACATTTACATTCACGTGCCGAGTTCACACCAGCCCCGACCACATCAAACATGTTTAACATCAAGGGGAGATCAGTCAACTTCAGTATGTAAAATGTTAGTTGGGCAATGCGTATTATATTTCAACATAATCAATACTTCAAAACTCACAATAGCATTCACTTAGACTAAAAAGAGTAAAATAAATAAAGGTAAAAACGTGGGGCGGATGTTTGGTATATACTTTACAAAATTATAATTTAGAAGGCAAAAGAGAGATCTATAAGTGAGAGAATGAATGAACTGCATATGTTAAACCTAATAAGCGCCCGCCCCACGTTTTAGTCATATTAAATTAAAGTATTTGAACTTATAAGTTTTAAATTATTTTCTTCTTTTTAGTCCACTTATAAAAACGTGGTTTTTAAAAATCCTTTTTTTCCGTTATTTATTTATTTTTTAATGTTCGACTTACACTGAAAATCGCTTCTTAAGAACGGATCAACGTCATAACCTTAGGACCTCTTTCCCTCTGATTCTCTGGAGAATTCGTACCCCACTTGCACACTTTATTATAAAGACACCTGGTCACTTTCGTACCACATACACATGCACACACTCAGACACTCAGTGACACAAACTGTACAAAGTTACCTGGTCACTTTCGTACCACATACACATACACACTCAGTGACAAAAACTGTACAAAGTTAGTTAGAAAAATGTGGGCGGGGCGGGGGTAGGTGATTTGAAGAAAATTCGTTATGGAATTATGTCACTTTCATTATGAAGTCATCCGGAGAGAGAGAGAGAGAAACAGATATATATATATATATATATATATATATATATATAGTATATATATATATATATACAATGAGAGAGTGAGAAACAGAGAGAGAGAGATACAATGAGAGAGAGAGAGAGAGAGAGAAAAACAGAGAGAGATATACAATGAGAGAGAGAGAGAGAAACAGAGAGAGATATACAATGAGAGAGAGAGAGAGAGAGAAACAGAGAGAGATATACAATGAGAGAGAGAGAGAGAGAGAAACAGAGAGAGAGAAACTGAGAGAGAAACAGATAGTGAGATCGAGAGAGAAACACAAAGAGAGAGACAATGGCAAAGAGAGTCAGAGAGAGAGAGAGAGAGAGAGAGAGTGATAGTGACAGAAAGAAAAAAAAACAGGCAGAGAGAAAGAGAGGAGGGGGAGGGAGAAAGAGAGAGACTGAAGAAAGAGACTGGCAGAATTAGAGGGAAAGAGAGAGGTATACAGAAAGAGACACAGAGAGGGAAAGATATATAGAGAGACGCAGTGGGAGCGAGAGACAAAGACGGAGAGAAAGTGTTGTTGAGAGAAAGAGAGATAGAGAGGGAGAGAGACAGAGAGAGAAACAAAGTGAGACAGACAGAGAAAAAGCGAAAGAAAGAGTGAAAGACAGAAGATGAGAGAGACAAAGTAATAGAAAGAGAGAGATAGGAAGAGACAGACTGTAAGAGAGAATGATAGAGGGAAAGAGACACAGAGTGAGTGAGAAAAAAGAGTGAGTCAGACAGATACTGAGACAGAGAGATATATAAAGAGACCGAATGAAAGAGAGAGACTTAGAAAGAGAAGGTAATGATTAAGGTGATATTCGTGGGACACCATGTTGTTGGCCGACTATATAGAAGATGGCGCGGGTAGGTGGGGGGGAGGGGGGGGAGTCAAAAGTTGATGTAGAGTTATTCTTTCAAATATATAAATTGGGGCTGGTACTGAGTACAAAAAAGTTGTTCGATTAATCGGGAAAAAATTAATAGATTGATCGATTAATTTCGATGAATTGTATTTTTATAACGCATATATAGATCCCGTTTCGATTAATTATTTCGTGAAATCGGTTAAGTCACGGTAATTTCATGGCTCACTAATTTTTTTACGTAACACAGCAAACTTCATTCTGCTATGAAAGAAATGAGGTAGAAAAACATATTTGTTCACGTATGCACGTCTCAATAAATAATAATAATTGGAATTAAAACCATGGACATGATTTTCTCACTCCGTCAGCTGCAAGAGAAATTTCGGGAGCAACTGAAAGCCCTCTTCATTGCCTTCATAGACTTAACAAAGGCATTTGACCTGGTCAGCCGCAAGGGTCTGTTCCGTTTACTAGAAAAAATAGGATGTCTGCCTCGGCTTCTTAATATCATCGAGTCTTTCCACACCAACATGCACAGCACTGAGCCCTTCGATGGTGCCGCCTCTGAACACTTCCCAGTTTGTAGCGGAGTCAAACAGGGCTGCGTACTGGCACCAACACTCGTTGGTGTCTTCTTCTCAGTGCTACTGTGACATGCTTTCGAGGACTGTTCCGTGGGTGTGAACATTCATACCAGGACGGATGGAAGCCTATGTAACATCAGCCGGCTCCGTGGGAAGAGCAAAGTGGAAACTGTTATATATCAGAGAGTTGGTCTTCGCGGATGACGCAGCTCTCACATCATATACATATATAGAGGGAGACATAAAGAGAGTAAGATATATATATAGAGAGACATAGAGAGAGTAAGATATATATATAGAGAGAGCATAGAGAGAGTAATATATATATAGAGAGAGACATAGAGAGAGTAAGATATATATAGAGAGAGACATAGAGAGAGTAAGATATATATAGAGAGACATAGAGAGAGTAAGATATATATAGAGAGAGCATAGAGAGAGTAAGATATATAGAGAGAGACATAGAGAGAGTAAGATATATATAGAGAGAGACATAGAGAGAGTAAGATATATATAGAGAGAGACATAGAGAGAGTAAGATATATATAGAGAGAGACATAGAGAGAGTAAAGATATATATAGAGAGAGACATAGAGAGAGTAAGATATATATAGAGAGAGACATAGAGAGAGTAAGATATATAGAGAGAGAGACATAGAGAGAGTAAGATATATATAGAGAGAGACATAGAGAGAGTAAGATATATATAGAGAGAGGCATAGAGAGAGAAAGATATATAGAGAGAGAGGCATAGAGAGAGAAAGATATATATAGAGAGAGGCATAGAGAGAGAAAGATATATATAGAGAGAGGCATAGAGAGAGTAAGATATATAGAGAGAGAGAGACATAGAGAGAGAAAGATATATATAGAGAGAGGCATAGAGAGAGAAAGATATATATAGAGAGAGGCATAGAGAGAGAAAGATATATAGAGAGAGAGGCATAGAGAGAGTAAGATATATAGAGAGAGAGACATAGAGAGAGAAAGATATATATAGAGAGAGGTATAGAGAGAGAAAGATATATATAGAGAGAGGCATAGAGAGAGAAAGATATATAGAGAGAGAGAGACATAGAGAGAGTAAGATATATAGAGAGAGAGACATAGAGAGAGAAAGATATATATAGAGAGAGGCATAGAGAGAGAAAGATATATATAGAGAGAGGCATAGAGAGAGAAAGATATATAGAGAGAGAGAGACATAGAGAGAGTAAGATATATAGAGAGAGAGACATAGAGAGAGAAAGATATATATAGAGTGACGCATAGAGAGAGAAAGATATATATAGAGGTAGACATAGAGAGAGAAAGATATATGGTCAATGAGAGAAAGTGAGAGACAGACAGAGAGAGAGAAAAAAAGAGAAAAAAAGAGACAGAGAGATACATGGTATAGATACGTAGAGAAAAAATATATAGAGTGACAGAGAGAGAGAGAGGGGGCGCAAGAGAGGAAGAGATAGAGACAGAGAGAGAGATATTCGGAGACAGAGATAAGGAGAGAGAGAGATAATGAGAGAGAGAGAGAAAGTGAGAAAGAGAGAGAGAGAAAGAGAGATAGAGAGAACGGAGAATGAGAGAAAGAAAGAGAGAAATAGAGAAACAGAGAGAGACATAGAGAGAGGCGAAGAGACAGGGCGATAGACAGAGAAAAGAGACAGAGAAATAAAAAAGAAAGAGAGGTAGAGAGAGAAAGATAAACGATAGAGAGAGATGGAGAGACTCAGTGAGAGAATAAGATAGATGTTTATTTTAATTTTATTTATTTTGGTCCAATATCAATTGATACACAGGGAGTCTAAAACTGGGGGCATGTTTATTTTGGTCCAATATCAAGTTGTTACACCAGTGAGTCTAAAACAAGGGACAAGTTTATTTTGGTCCAATATCAAGTTGTTACACCAGTGTGTCTAAAACAGGGGACATGTTTATTTTGGGCAATAAAAAAACTTTACATTTTATACCCATTGATATGGTTTTACATAATGTTCAAACACATATGAACATATTGAAACAATAATAACACTAAAAATTGATATTTTAATTGTTTATATGAATGTAATTGTGAATGGGTTTTATGTTTTCGACATGGTCTTTTCCAACAATACTCATTTTCTAAATATTAAATAAAAAACACACATACGCCTGAATTTGAAATGTCATACATTTTAAGATTCAGAAATGAATTCTCTTTAAAACATACAACCAACTCAAAAAATGTGCCCCACCTCTACAATTATCAAACTTTATATGCGTGAGACAGAAAAATGCCATTTTTAAAAGAAAATGCCCATATAAGCAATTAAGAGTCAATTACTTTTTGTTTATGGTTGTTATGGGGGGTGAGTTCGAAACCACTAAGAAGCGTAAGTTGAGACCGGGGTAACCAGTGGACTTACTGTGATAACTTCGGTTCGTTTATTGTAGGCCATCGTTAGACCTCACAAAAAATTAGCAAAATGATGCTAAGTGTAACGTACTATTCAATGAAATTCTCCATCTTTATATATACATAGCAGATTGTTTATAAACACGTAGTTTTTAAAAAAATTTAATAATTTATACTATATATGTTAATCATCAATTTTTTCACTTGAATTTTATAAATTATAATAACAATAAACATTCAATAAAAATGAAGGACAAATAAATTTTAATACATATCTTTGAGACTAAAAAAAACCACATTTCAAAAATTAAATTAACTACGTATAATACGATGACTTGATTTTTAATGAATCAGTAGTTAATGGGCTTTGACTATTGTTAAAATAAGATGTTTATCAACATCTACCTGACACACACACACACACACGCGCGCACGCACACACAAACAAGCAAACAGTGATGAGGTTACTTTAGTAATAACATCCTTTGGAGAATTCGTACACATTATTATAAAAATACCTGGTCACTTTCCTATCACATACACATACACACGCTCAGACACTGTGTGAGACACTGTATAAAGTTAATTAGAACCAAAATATTGAGCTTTGGCAGATGATTTGAAGACAACTATTTGCAGAATAACGTTACATTCATTATGAAGTCTTCCGTGGCGAGAGAGAAAGAGGGAAACAGAGAAAGAGAGAGAGGGAAACAGAGAGGAATTTAGATAGAGAACGAAACAGAGAGAGAGAGAGAATGAGAAAGAGAGAGACAAAGAGATAGAGGAGCAGAGAGAGAGGTATAGAGAAAGAGTCACAAAGAGAGATATAATAATAGAGAGCCATAAGGAGCCATAAACGAAGAAAGAGAGATAATGTCTTTGAGAAAAAGAGATAAATGGGGAGAGAGGTAGAGAGAGAAAGAAAGAGAGAAAGAATGACAGAGAAAGAAAGAAAGAGAAAGAGGCAGAGAGAGAGAGAGAGAGGCCAGACAGAGACTCAGAGAGAGAGAGAGCGAGAAAAAGAGAGACAGGGGAAAAGAGAGACGTATCGAGACAGAGAGAACTGGAGAGGCAGTGTAAAAAGAAGTGAAAGACAGAAAGAGAGAGACAAATTAGAGAGAGACAGAGAGACTAAGACAGAGGGAGAGAGAGAGAGAGAGAGAGAGAGAGAGAGAGAGAGAGAGAGAGAGATAGGTAATGGTAAATGTGATATTCGTGGGACATCCGGTTGCTGGCCAACTAATATAAAAGATGGCGGGGGTTTGTTGATTTCTATTTTAAAAAATATATCTGGAAATAAATAAAAGTAGAATTTACTCCCTCACACTAACGATTCACACGTTTTGTTGTGTTGTGATGTGTGTTGGGCTCTGATTGGGGCGTGGGGTGTCAATAGATTAACTTGTTGATTTCAGTTCAATTTCATTCCATATGGGAACTAACTCCTGGGACTAAGAAGTGTGGGGGGGGGGTGAGAGAGGGGGGCCTTGGATCCTGATTTTGAGTTCTCGACCAGCACGTAACACACGGGTGATGTTTCTCACCAGCACATGACACACGGATGTTGTTTCTCACCATCACATAACACTTTGTCTTCATGGACGAGAAGCCCTGGGACTCTAGGTCTCCTGTATTGATTCTTTAAGGTTTAAGTGACAACGAACTGGTGTTTTTTAATTATAGAGTACAACTATCTGTTCCCATTTTAAATTAAATTCTAAGCCTAGTACCTCAATAATCACTCCTGTCTGTTTATGGTAGGCCATTGGTATACCTGACAAAATGCTGTTTGATTTTATATATAATTAGGGGTAAGCGTCTTTCAGTTTTCTCAATATATAAACAACTAAAGATTGTTAGTAAAAAGTTGTTTTAGACTCTTTTGAGTAAGATTTATTATATACTAGAACTACACCCGCACTTCGTAGCCAGAGTGTACTGCCCCTTTTTGTCCAGTATTAGTTGTTTGATATTGCATTTTTTATTTGCCAAGTTAAATTTGAGATTTATCTATTAGTTAAAATCTTATGTGAAACAGAGATATAAAAGTTTAATAAAAACATTGTTTTGTTACAGATTACCGTTTAATAAAAACATTGTTTTGTTACCACGGACACGAAGGAGTGGGCATATTGAGTTCAATTCGATGTAGAATTTCTTATGGATTATCAGTTTTATATGTACTCAGCTTGGTCTTGGTATATCAATCAGTCCGGTAGTCAACTATTAAATTAAACTAATTAACCTAATATAAGAGAAAGTGATATTACTGTATATTATTTTTAACCTAAGCTGTTTTATATTGTGATAAATAATGTTTAAGGCAGTGTTGTCCAAACGGTGTGCCGCGGCACACTAGTGTGCCGCGAGAAAATTTTAGTGTGCCGCGAAAGATTTAAAAAATACCATAAATTGCTAGGCTTTTCGAACCTTCAAGTCTTGAAAAAAAATATCCTTAACCGAAAAAGAATTGAATAAAAACGTTTCATGTTTGTATTGTTCTGGTTGTGAGAATCTCTTGAAAGCTACACAAGTTCTCTCCTCCATAGGGAATAAATATATGTTGTAAGTAAATAAAAACCCTTTCCTGCTGTTCACTTTTTTAAAAACTTTTAATTACAGACGGCTATGGATAATTTTTTGAAGAGAAAGCCAGAAGGATTCCAGCGAGCATCAAAATGGAGAGAGAGCTGCGAAATCCAAGAAGAATGTTACCAAACGGAAATATCACGAGGAATATCTTGAGTTTGGTTTCATACAATGTGCAAATGATCCTTCTCTTCCGTTTTGTCTTAATTGTAACATGGCATTGTCCACGAGTCCATGAACCCCAGTAAACTGAAGCGGCATCTGCACTCAAATCATCCAGGATTGAAAGACAAGCCGAAAAGTTATTTCGCATCCATTCGGTCCAACTTAGAGCAGCAATAAAAAATAATGAAGAAATTTTCCTCAATTCCTGTCAAAGCTCAGTTAGCAAGCTATAAAATTGCGAATCTTTTGGTCAAACAAAAGAAATCTCATTTGGACGCTGAGACAATCATATTGCCGTCTTTACGAATCGCAGTTGAGACTATGGAGTTGGGACCCGACGCTGTTGAAAAAATAAATAAGATTCCACTGTCTCACCAGACGATGGGACGTCGGATTGCTGACATTTGACAGATTTGGACAATCAAATTAAAGAGCATTTTGCGGAAGCCGACGACATCCAAAAGCTCTGGGCAATGCAAATCGATGAAAGTACTGACATCAGCGGAAAGGCGCAACTGCTCGCATACGTCAAACGTGAAAGACTGCAGATGATAGACAGAGAAATGAGAGTTTGCTTATCCAGCAATGAGCCGCGTTTTGAGCTCATCTGCTCCAAAGAAAACGCTCAAGTATCTCATTAATTATGAAACATCTTTTAAATAAACACTGATTTCTTGTTTTTTTGTGAGGTGTGCCGCGCAAATTTTTTACCAGTTTAGTGTGCCGTGAACGATTTTCGGTTGGACAACACTGGTTTAAGGTATGAGTCTGCACCATTAGTCTTCTATTCATATGGGAATTAGGAAATTTTGTGATAAGTGACTGAGGAATTAGGCTGTCATTAGTATAGAAAACAGACATAAAGCTAAATGAAGCAAGAAAATGTAAAATATTCATATTAAAAATATATCCAATAGAACATTAACATTAAATAATCTTGATTTAAAACTTTTATATTTTTATAATTAAATAACTATCAGAAG
Source organism: Ampullaceana balthica (assembly GCA_944989445.1). NCBI lineage: Eukaryota > Metazoa > Mollusca > Gastropoda > Lymnaeidae > Ampullaceana > Ampullaceana balthica. Next base: position 153,219 of record CALYLW010001072.1, read on the forward strand.
GGGAGAGAAAAAAATCAAACAAATTGATTTAATTTTTACCATTTTATCGCGTGAGTTGTTCTCACTTAATGCAGTACCTTACTATTTTAAAGTGTTATGTTTATAACAGTCGAACGCAAAGCCCGTGCTATGCATACGGGGTAGGCACAATAAAAATAACTTTATTTGCTTTTGTGTTTCAAAGCCCCCTTAAAAATGAGTATAAACGCCTCAGGAAATTATGGTAGTGATAAATCAAACCCCTTCCTTATAAAGATCACGATATGTGTGTCGAGAAAATAGAATGTATTATGAAATTTAAATATTACCCATCAATTTTGGTATTTCTGCTTTAATAACGCACGCTTTTATCTATACACTCTACCAGAATAACAAAGGTCCTTAACATTTACCAAACTCTTATAGGCAAGGCTCAATTTCTTTTCACAGGAATCAAAAAATTAAAACAATATCTTTCTATATGAATCCTTTGGTTTTTGGAAAAAGCTCTCAAAAACACACGTTCCATTCCATTCCAGTCTTAGCATGAAATTAGTTCAAGACAAATAGTATATGTATTTTTGAGCCAGATAATATTTATGTGAATATTTATGTCTAGGGGAGGATGGAAAATAGAGTTTATTTGTTTAAAAAATATTTTCTATTGACATGAATAATACCATAAAATAGAGGTTCCCAACCCCGTGCCTGCGAGCACCATGGCGCCCGCGGAACGATTCGTATGTGCCCGCCACTATTCGACAGATTCATAATTTTTTTCATAAACATTAATTAAAAATGTGAATTACTTTTATTTATCTGTTAAGAGTTTTAATTTTTTTGAGTGCCTAGGTTTATAAAATACGTTCTTATGTTTGCGATATTGTATGTGTGAGTGGTTCCTTTGCTGATAGTACTTGTCGCATCTTGTCTAGCGGCGAGGCAATCTGCACTCTTCACGCTAGCCTGGAACAGGGAGTGCTATTTGCACATCACTCCTTGTACACTCAGAAAACCCGAAGTGAACAAACGCCACGAACTGTGCCGATGAACGCCGAAGGCGCAAACCACTTGACACATGACTCTGATTGCATCGGCGATCATCGGCTCACTTCGGGTTTTCTAAGTGTACAAGGGGTGATGTGCAAATAACATTCCCCGCCTGGAACCGCGTTGTTGTCATTTTGATTTTGATTGCTTCCCCGTTCTGGTCTTGACTGTTAGATAGGAGACATCTTCGTCTGACGAACCACGAATTAGGAGTTTTTATATTCCTTTTGTAAATTTTTAACGACCTTAAAGTGGGGTGCGTAATCTATTTTTTATTATTAAGCGATAATCTATTATGATTGTGGGGATAGTTATAGTCCTTGTTATAATACATTTATGCATATAATGTAGAACAGACTTGCGCTATAACATTGATTTTATATTGTAGTTAAAATACTATTTATTATTTATTTTTTAGCAAACAAACCTATAATTTTAACACTGACTGGGAGGAATTTTATTATTTCGTTAATTTGAAAAATAAATGCATTAGTTTGTTGTGTGGTAGTAGCATTGCAGTGCTGAAAAAACATAATGTTGAACGACACATTCAGACAATTCATGCCACTTTTGATGTGAATTATCCACTTAAATCTGAAGTTAGAAAGAAAAGATATGTCAACTAAAATAAAGTCTAACTGCACAACAGACTGTTTTCACTAGACATGTGGAAAATTCTTAAAAGGCCGCCATTGCTTCTTTCAAAATTTCTCACATGCTTGCAAAAAAGAAGATATCTTTCATTGATGGTGAGTTGTTTCAGGAACTATTTGTGACTGGTGCCGATTGTTTGTTTGATGGATTTTCTAAGAAACGTGAGAATTTCTCAGCAATACAAGACTTACAGTTGTCCAACAAAACAAAAGCGACATATAAAATTGAATTATTTTTCGGTTCGACATATTTATGCGAATCATTGTTTTCAAATATGAACTTAATAAAATCAAGATATAAATATCGACTCACCGATGAGCATCTTTATGATTGTTTGCAAACAAGAGTATCGTCATACTCTCCTAATTATGAGGCACTGGCCACAGAGCCGTCTTTACATCAGTTTGGGCCCCCGGGCAAAGAAATAGTGTATGGCCCCTCTCCCGCAGAAAAAAATAATAAATATACATAATATATATAAATAAACATATTCCCATGGGGCCCCTATGCTCGTGGGCCCCCGGGTAAATGCCCAACGGGCCTATGCGTTAAGACGGCCCTGATTGGCCAATGATATATAATGCCAAAGATCACATTGACATATTGATATATTTTTTTATAAAACGTTTTCTTTGTATTTGTGTTGTTTTTTGTTTTGTTTACTTTGTTTATGTTTTGTAAATTTCTCCGTGTGTATGCAATTTGAATAATAATTTAATTATTATGAAACATGTTTATTAATTATTTAATTTATTTATTACTTAATTATGAATATAAGAACATAAATTATTGGAAAATGAGAAGTTATGAAAGAAGTTTGTCGATTAAAAATAGGTGGTGCCCGCCACCCTACCAATATTTTAGAATGTGCTTTAGAGTACAAAAAGGTTAGGAACCCCTGCCATTAAGTAAAGTTTTGTTTTTAAATTTCTAGAGATTGATCTTCTAATAAATTATTGTGTAATTTTAAATGACTTCCCACTCTTTCTTCTTTTTAGCTTATAAAATGATATGGTACTGTCTTAATACATAAGACATACTATGTAGGCATTTTATTTTATTAAATCAGAATAGTTAAAGAAAACTTTATTTTCAAGAAAGTGTAAACAATTTAAAAAAACAACTGCCATTTAGTAAACCACATGATATGCCTTTGAAATCATTCTTTAAACAAAACGTTATCCTCTGTATATAATATTGCTCAAATAAAATCAAGCTGTTATGTCACAATATCAGTCGCTGTTAGTGTATTTTGTCCCCAGCAAACGCACTTTCTGAAGCTAGAACCAATATGTAAGTCGTAATACCCGCGATATGTCATTACACAAACTATATGTTCACCTTAAAGAACAGTACAGTTTATACTATTTTTTTAATGAATGTTTTAGCTCTCAATGAGCTTTTCTTAAAAAAAGATATACTATGATAAAAAGATAATCTATGAAAGCAATTGTCCTAAAATAATGGCATTTAATATTGAAGAACTAATCTAGCATTGTCGTGTTAGAGCCATTACACCCCTTTCATAACATTTAGTTCACAACTAATAAAAACACACACTCACACGCACAAACATACACACACACACGAACGCACTCGCGCACATACTTATTCAGACACATAACTTGGGTTATCAACATAAAAATAATAACCAATCACATCAAATAAAGCGCTGCTCTTTTTACATTGTTCCCTTTTCACAAATTAAAATAAAAGCTGAAGTAATGACGTCACTTAATATACTATTTTACGGCGAGAAATTTTGACACAACACGTTCAGTTAATCTCGACACCAAAATAATTTTTTTTTAAATTTTATGTCTAAATTTGTAATTTAAAAAAAAATCAATAGTTACCTTGCATAGCGAGCACACGGACGCGCAAATAAATAAGATGCATATTTATGGTGAATTGGTAACCACGATTCAGCGTCAGTCGGGACGTGCGTAACCCGAGGACTGCCTGAAATCACTTACATTCATTAATAGTAGGCCATGGATAGACCTGACAAAAAAATAGCCAAATTTAATAGTAACAAACGTGTACATAGACGATTTTAATTCTCTCTGTATATAACTATCTAAAAATGTTATAAACACGTTGTTTTAGAATGTTTTAAATAAGATAAAATATATATGTCACTCGTCAATATTTTGGCTGCAATTTTAATTTGCGTTATTTATTTGTATATTCAAAACAAAGTGAGAACAATTAAATAAAAAAATATTTTCGAGACAAAACAACTACATTATTTTCAAAAATGAAATTTATAGCGCATTTAACGATGACTGACTTTTTAATGCAGTAGTTAACGGGCTGTGACTGTAGTTAAAAGAAGAAATTATCAACACCCCCCCACCAACACACACACACACACAAACAGTGATGACGTTACTTCAGTAATAACATTCTTTGGAGAATTCTTACCCTTCTTGCACACGTTATTATAAAGACACCACGTGACAAACTGTCAAAAGTTAGTTATAAAAATAAGGTAATGAGAAAGAAAAAAAGAGGGAGAAAGAATAATATACATCGAGACTGACAGATTAAGAGTAAAAGAAAGAGATAAAGACAGAGAGAGAGAGGCAGAGAGAGAGATTGAGAAAGAGAGGGAGAAAAAGAGAGAGATACAGGGAGAGATACATAGAGAGATACATAGAGAGAAAGATATAGAGACATAGAGAGGGGGCGAAAGATGAAGAGATAAAGACAGAGAGAGGGATTCGGAGAGAGATTCAGAGAGAGAGAAGGAGAGATATAGAGAGAGACGGAGAGAGAGACATAGAGATAGAGACGGAGAGAGACAATCCGAGAAAGAGAGAGAGATAGAGAGACAGAGGAGACAGAGAGAGAGGCCAAGAGACAGCGATAGAGAGAAAAATAAAGAAATGTAGAAATGAAAAGACACGGAGAAATAGAAAGAAAGGGAGACAGAGAGAGACAGAGAGAGAAAGACTGAAGACAGATAGATATGGAGAGACACAGTGAGAGAATAAGAGAGAGGCAACGAGAAAGACAGATATAGAGAGAGAGAAAAAGAGAGAGAGACAGAGATAGATAAAGACACGTACAGAGAGAGAAAGAGAGAGACATAGATATATAAAGACACACACATAGAGAGACAGAGAGCCAGACTGCGACAGAGAGAGAGAAGGTAATGGTGGTTAAGGTGATATTCGTGGTACACCCGGTTGCTGGACGACTATAGGAAATGTGATGCAGAAAGGATGGGGGTGGGGGGTGGGTCGAACGTTGACGGAAAGTAATTCTTTCAAATATATATATACATTCAAACCTCTCATAACGCTGACGGAGAGTAATTATTTCAAATATATATATATATATACAGTCATAACGAGTTTTTCGAACAACGAGCAATGTTTTTGGTGAAAAATGTTCTCCCTTAACGAGCGAAGATTCGCATAACGAGTGACGCAGAAAGGGAAAGTACATTTTTCCTGGAAATTCATTTGTGAGCTGGCACTTCCGCCCGATGTATTATTATGTGTTAAGCACTTGGTCTTTTAGCGTATTGTTTTCGTGTGTGACCAACCGTTTTTACACAAAAAAAACTTTGTGTGTTGGTTTCTGAGTGAGGTGTCAATAGATTCACATGTTCATTTCAGTTCAATTTAATTCCATAACTCCATTGACTCTTAGGTTTAAGTAACAGCGAGCTGTTATTTTTGAAATATATAGGGCATCTATTTAGTCCCAGTGCAAATTAAATTTGGAGCCTAGTATCATAATAATCAATTCTCTCTGTTTATGGTATGCCATTGATAGACCTGGCAAAAAAATGAAATGCTATTAGAATTAATATGGCGTACCGTGTAAAATTAAATTTCTCATAATATAAACATATTAGATTGTTAAAAAGTCGTTGTTTTCTACTTGTTGGAGTAAGATATATTATATATGTCAATGTGCAATATTTTAGATTGAATTTTAAACTGAATTATTTATTTATATATTCAATAGAAAGTGAGAGAGAAAAGAGATAGCGATAAATAGAGAGAGAGAGACAAAGAGAGTCAAAGAGAGAGATAGAGACGAAGAGAGTCAGAGAGAGATAGAGATAGAGAGAGGAAGAGGAGAGAAAGAAAGAGAGAGGAAGAGGAGAGAAAGAAAGAGAGAGAGAGAGACAGAGAAAGAGAGAGAGACAGAGAGAAAGAGAGAGTCAGATAATTTGCGTAAAAGAGAGCTATACAGAGAGAGAAACAGAGAGAGAAAGAGAGAGAGAGAGAGAGAGAGAGAGAGAGAGAGAGAGAGAGAGAGAGAGAGAGAGAGAGAGAGAGAGAGAGAGAAGGTAATGGTTAAGGTGATATTCGTTGGACACAGAAAAGAAATGATGGCGCGTTTAAAAGGGGAGGCTGAGGTCAAAAGTTGACGATCAGTTTTTCTTTTTTAAAAATTGCTCACACTTAGGATGCAAATGTGTTTTTGTATTGTGTGTTGATCTTTGAGTGACGCGTGGGGTGTCAATAGATTCACTTGTTAAATTCAGTTCAATTTCACTTTATGTGTGGACCAACTCCTGGGGACTAATTAATGTGGGGGAGGTAGGGGGGCTTTAGAGCTTGCACTTCGTTTCTAACTAGCAAATGACACATATGTGATGTTTCTCACCAGCACATTACACACGGGTGATGTTTCTCACTGGCACATGAAACACTGGTGATGTGCGATGTCCAGCATTCCATCTCCGCCTATTATGGTAAGGACCCAGTGCAGGTGGAACCTGGTGTCCACTGTGTCTTCGTTGACGAGAAGCCCTGGGACTCTAGGTCTCCTGTCTTGACCAATGTTTCCTCTAGGTCTCCTGTCTTGACCAATGTTTCCTCTAATTTTCGATGGTCCACGTGTAAAGTGAAAAACCTGGTGTGAAAATTTGGGCATCATCAATTTGTTGTACAATAATATACAAAATTTGCTGCGCACTAATTCTTAACTGCTGCGTGGCGTCGGTCAGATATGTGAGCGGCCACGCAGCTTAAAAGAAACATTGGTACTGATCCTTTAGTAGTTTAAGTAATAACTAGCTTGTTGTTCCTGAAATATGGGGGGACTTAATCTAGTCCCATTTAAAATTATATTTGGAGCCTAATACCTTGATAATCACTTCAGTCTGTTTATGGTTAGGCCATTGGTAGACCTGTCCAAGAATTTTTTTTATTGCTCACAGAAATTCAGTTTACATCATGATACACAATATCCATATATCAATAAAATTATGTAAATCATGATACACAGAATCCATGTATATCGATAAAATTATGTCCATCATGATACACTGTATCCATGTATATTAATAAAATTATGTACACCATGATTCAACATAACATATTCTAAATGTATTAGTATAAGCATTTACATAGAATCAAAATTATACCAATAGTTTTATGAATTTAAGTTTAAGTTTCAAAACATTTTTCTATATTTAAAACATTTCTGATAGTAACAAAATAAAATGCATATCATACATTTTTCTTAAATTTCAATCAATCTCTTGTAAACTTTCAATCATTTTTTGTATTGTTTGTCTAAAAATGTGTTCTAATGTTATGTTGGTGTAGTTGTGATTGTTGTAAAATGCCTTCAGTCAGTGAAGCCATATGTGTTTTCTGTATTGTGAAAGTATCCTTAAACTTATTGTTTGTTGTTTCTTGTTTATAGAGTCTGGTATTATGTTTAGTGTTATTGCTTCGTCTATATCTACATTGTGTATGATGCCTGCTTGTATGAATTGTTGAAGTGTGGATTTAATTTGTAAAATTGTATTGCATGTGAGATATAAATGTTGTTCAGTCTCATCAGCCCCTTACCTGCAGAGTGGACAGCCTATGCTTGCCCCTCTGTCCTTATATTTCCTTGATGAGACTGGTGTTGTATTGTAAATTAGTCTGTACGTTATTTCCTTTTCTTGATTAGGCATTTCTCTAATACAGTGTTTGTAATTCCATAATCTTTTGTCCATCTAATTCTATTGTTCAGATGTGTTGCTTGTCTTTTGATTAAATGTGTATACATTTCTTTGGTTGTTTTGTGCAATACTTCTTCATGCCTTTTATTGCTTTGATGCATGGTGTATGAAATTGTGATTCATTTCTTCCCAAGTAATGTGCAGTGATGTTATCTATTTTTTGTTAAATATCATAATCTGATCCCTAAGTAATAATGTGTGAATGTATTTTCTAAACTTTTTTTAATGGCTTGTCCTATAAAAAATGAAAAGTAGCCAAGTACAACAGTGGTCAGTGGCGTAAAAACGGGTTGGCATCGGGGTAGTTGCCAAGGACTTCAGCTAAAAAGGGCGCCACTGAATCTCTATTTTTTAATTTTTAATTTAAAAAATACAGTTGAACTCAAAAGGACCCGAAAAAAAATCGACTTATTGAGTTTTTGAGTTATGGAAAATGGCGTAATATGCGCCGATTAATCAAGAACAATGTAGATATTGAGAGGTGGGGAGAACAGCCATACCGGCTAGTAGGCTTGACAGGAAAGAATGGCGGTGTCTATGTTTCATATGAAAGGAAACCAACTTGCTTTGACATGCCGACACAAGCCCTTCCCTACCCCTACCCCTCCCCCCACTCTACAGCACATCATGCAGCAAAAGGACGCGAATTAGTTACCAGTCCTTTTTCTTGTCTTGGTCATATTTTGTACTTGCAAGGGTCGCTTAATCCCTCGTGGAATGCACTAAGATAAGACTTTACGTCCCTCCACGTGGCTCTACGGAACACGTGTTCTGAAATGTCACTCCAGAATAATAACCCAAACGCCTTGGAAAATTCGACTAAGAAAGGTTGAAAGTAAAAAATCTTGGAGTTAAGGAGATCTAAAATACAATAGTCTTATGAAATTTGGCCGGGACATAACAATTAATTCGATATAGGGAGGTTTTCGACTTAGGGAAGTTTGACTAATCGAGGTCCGACTGTATTTCACTTTAACCTTGATATAAAAAAAGTGAACAATTAATTATATTTAAATATATTTCATTTAAACTATTATAAACTTTTTCATTATGCTTGTAGCCTTTGCGGGGCTTCTTATCTTACAAATTGTAATGTCAATACGATTTTGCAGTCTTTCTTTGAAAAAAGAGAAAATCTTACTATCCCCATCCCACTGTCGATGGAGTAAAGTATGGGAAGGGGTGAGACGTTGTCTCCTCTCACGGGCTTGTGTCGATTTTGCTGTATTTTTTATTAACACAACAATATCCCATTTTGTCGACCAATTTATTTGGTATTATTTAGTAAATAATAAACTGCAAATTAGTATTTTGCCTTTCTTATGTATTTTTTTATATTCACGTTGTATGACTGTACCTGTCAGACTACGTAATTATTGTCATAAATAAAATAAGAGAAATTCAATTATTTTTTCTAACAAATGAAAAAATCGCACAGCTGAAAATTGTCAATTTATCATGGGCGAAAAAAATACAATAGAAATAGCCAAGGGCGCCAAAAACCTAGGTAGTAATATCACTATGGTCCATAATTAAATTTCTCAAAAAATAAACAAATTAGATCGTTAAAAACTCGTTGTTTTCTACTTGTTGGAGTAAGATATATTATATATGTCCATGTGCAAGATTTTAGATTGAATTTTAAAATGTTATTTTCCTTGTATTTTTTCTTTATGATAGTAATCAGGGACCATTTAAATATTATATTAAAAAATTAGATTTTAACATCCGAGTTTTTGTTTTACAGTAATGGTCCATAGGTCATGCATCGCATTTCAATTTCACTGTTGTAACTCTACATTGTTGTTGTTGTTCGTCCGTCGATTCGACGAAGACCACTCTAGTCATCCGAGGGTTGCTGGGACTGGCTTTGTTTGTGCGTGCGCAGATGGCTGATGAGGCCGATCCTAGCACGGAAGGTTCGGGAACAGAAGGGACAAGGGACGAGTGGGACATCTCCAGGAGGGTTCACAGCACGGGCCTTTCGGTCTTGCCTCTTCTTTTCTGCGGAGGTGATCCTGTTTGCCTCACATGACTTGGCACCTTCGTGGATGGAAGAACGCCAGGTGGAACGGTCCTTTGCAGCAAGTTCCCACGTGTCTGGGTTGATGGCAAACGCTTTCAGTGAGACTTTCAGTGTGTCTTTGTAGCGTTTCTTTTGCCCACCGTGGGACCGCTGGCCATGCTGGAGCTCGCCATAGAAGAGTCTCTTTGGCAGTCTCTCGTCTGGCATTCGGACCACGTGCCCTGCCCAACGAAGCTGGGACTGCATCAGGAGTGTGAAGATGCTGGGGAGACCTGCCTTGGTCAGTACCACTGTGTCTGGTATTTTATCCTGCCACTTTACGCCGAGGATCTTCCTGAGGCTTGTTGAATGAAAGTGGTTAAGCTTCCTAGCATGGCGCTGATACACAGTCCATGTTTCACACGCATATAGCAGTGTGGGGAGCACCACCGCCCTGTACACTTTCAGCTTGGTCTGGATGGTAATGCCTCTTCTGTTCCAGACATTTGGGTACAACCTGCCAAAAGTGGAGCTGGCTCTGGCAATTCTGACGCTCACTTCGTCATCGATGGTGGCATTTTGCGACAGTGTGCTGCCTAGGTATGAGAACCGTTTCACTGTGTTGAGTCTCTGGCCGTTGACAGTGATGCTGGGCTCAACGTAGGGCCTTCCAGGCGCAGGCTGATGGAGGACTTCAGTCTTCTTGGTGTTGATCGTCAGACCAAAGTTTGTGCAGGCGCTGGAGAACAGGTTAACGCTGCATTGCATGTCGGCTTCTGAGGCAGCATTGAGGGCACAGTCATCAGCAAACAGGAGGTCTCTGATGATGTCTGTCATAACCTTGGTTTTTGCATGGAGCCTCCGAAGGTTGAACAGTTTGCCATCTGTGCGGTACCTCAGGTTAACACCAACACCCTCGTCTCTGAAGGCCTCTGTCAGCATGGCGGAAAACATGAGGCTAAATAGTGTTGGTGCCAGGACGCAGCCCTGCTTGACCCCGTTTGTGACTGTGAAAGGATCAGAAAACTCTCCGCCGTCCTGGACTCTGGCGTGCATGCCCTCGTGGAATTGTCTCACCAAGACGATGAATTTCCTTGGGGCAACCGTACTTGGCCATTATCTTCCACAGACCCTCTCTGCCAACGGTGTCAAAAGCCTTGGTCAGGTCGACATAGGTGGAGAACAGGTTGACGTTCTGCTCCTGACATTTCTCTTGCAGCTGCCTGGCAGCGAACACCATGTCGATGGTCCCTCGCTCTTTTCGGAAGCCACACTGACTTTCAGGCAGGAGTCCTTGGTCAAGGTGGACCGTGAGGCGGTTGAGCAGGATTCTGGCAAGGATCTTTCCTGCGATAGATAGCAGGGATATGCCTCTGTGGTTGTCACAAGCCTGTCTACTTCCTTTTTGCTTATAAAGAAGTATGATGGAGGCATCTTTGAAGTCCTGCGGGATCGTCTCTTGCTGCCACACCAAGAGAAATAGATGGTGGAGAGAAGATAAATTGCTTTCTGGGTCTCGAGCAAGGTTGGGGGGTCATCCAGTGCTTTGTTTGTGGGCACTTGGGGAAGACGATTGATGGCTTCTTCGTTGATTGTCGAAGGGCGATTTAGGATGCTTTCGAAATGTTCGGCCCACCTCTTCAAGATCTTCTCTTTGTCTGTGATGAGAGTGTTACCGTCTGCGCTGAGGAGGGGGTTTGAACTTGAGGGCGTGGGGCCATACACTTCTTTCAAAGCGTTGTAGAAGTTTTTATAGTCACGCTTGTCTGCATAGCCTTGGATCTCGTCGGCTTTGTTGCTGAGCCAATCGTCCTGCATCTGACGGAGCTTTTGCTGTACAGTCCTGCGTATGTTGTTGAATGCATCTCTCCTTGCCGTGGACCTGGGATTATTGAGGTAAGCTTGGTGTAGGAGGTGTTTCTCATCCAATAACTGCTTGATGTCTTCGCATTTCTCATCGAACCAGTCCTTATGTTTCCTGGTCTGGTGCCCCAGAGTCTCTGAAGCTGTGGTGTAAATCAGCTCTCTGAGTGACGCCCAGTCTGCCTCCACGTTCTGGTTGCCTGGAGAGGTAGATTTCAAGCGCTCTTCCAGAGCATCCACCAAGGACTGCTTGCAGCTGGCGGTCATTAGTTTGGCAACATTTAGCCGTTTGGGGGCTTTCTTCCCTTGCGGGCGCCGTTTCGGCTGAATGCGGATGTTGAGCTTGGTGATGATGAGGCGGTGGTCTGTCCAGCATTCAGCCCCGCACATGGACTTGGTCACTCGTACATCCTGCCTGTCCCTCTTCCTCACGATGGCGTAGTCAATAAGATGCCAGTGCTTCGAGCGGGGGTGCATCCATGACGTCCGGTTACGGGTTGGGAGGCGGAAGATCGTGTTGGTGATCAGCAGTTCATGTTCAGCGCAGGTCTGGAGTAAAAGAAGACCGTTGCTGTTGCAGTGACCCACTCCATGATGACCAAGGACTCCTTCCCAGGCAACGTTGTCTTTGCCAACTCTTGCGTTGAAGTCGCCTAGCAAGATGAGTTTGTCCGCCTTTGGAACGTCGGCAATGACAGTGTGAAGTTCTTCATAAAACTTTGCCTTCACTTCATCTGTATTGGTCATGGTTGGAGCGTAGGCACTGATAATGGTGAGGTGTTTCTTTCCAGCCAGTGGGAGTTTCATGGTCATGAGCCTGTCGTTCACTCCCTTGGGAAGTCCAGCCAGCTTTCCGACAAGAGTTGTCTTAACTGCAAAACCAACGCCTGCTTCACGCCTCTCCTCGCTTGGTCTGCCACTCCAGTAAAAAGTGTAGCCAGATCCTCTTTCACAGAGCTCTCCTTCTCCCGCGAGCCTGGTCTCGCTCAGGGCTGCGACGTCGATGCCGTATCTAGCGAGTTCTTTTCCAATCAGGGCTGTTCTCCTCTGGGGTCTGTCCGCATCGTCCCTGTCCATGAGTGTGCGCACATTCCATGCGCCCAATATAAGAGGAACTATCCTCGTTTGCTTTTTTTGGTTTCGACCGCTGGTATAGGGTCCCCACCAGCCGCGGTATGCTGGCTAGGGTAAGCTGGAGCAGGCAATGTTTAGGGCACCTTTTCTAGCCCCTTCCTCATGCCATGGAGGTGAGCAGTGCATTCCTGAAGAGGGCTGCTCAGTCGCCCAGGGGGCTGCCGGACTCCACCGCTGCTCCGTGTCAGCGAAGAACGACCCAATGCCCTGGGCCGCCTGTGTGCAGGGTTGCGGCTACGGCTCCCAGTGTACCCACACCTGCCGCTTCGTCGCTTGCCTGTCGCCACAGGACTTGTCGGTGACTGATGGGATGGGATGGATGACAAAAGTGACTTGCGCGATGACTTGGATTTAAGTGAGAAAGAGTTGCGCAGTTCGTCGATCTCACTCTCTCGCCCGAGACCATCTTGATCCAGCGGCAGGACAAAGTCGAGACGGCTGGTGATGGAGACGGGTGCAGCGGATGGCCATGATGTCCTGTGTGTCTTGTCATGCCCTTAGCGTTCCACAACGCTTTGCTGAGAATCGCCTTTTTGACCGTTGACCAACTAGTGGTTCCTCCGCTCTGTCCACCGAATCCAGACTTTACGTGCATAGGTAGACATACCTAGATCACCGAGGATTTGAGACCCGTCGGCTACCCTCACCAGGTTTAGCCAGCTAGTCGAAGCCGTTGCCCGGGGTGTGGCCACTGTGCACGCTACAGTTTCTAGGAGCCACTGGTGAGAGCTGAGTGACAAGTGGGGACCAAGGGTGGACGAACTACCCTCAAGAGAGTACGACGTGTTCCCCCACCGGAGGTGCTACCCCGCCTTGAGCACCCCATAGACCCCAACTCTACATTAAAGTACACACAAAGATTGAAAAACACATTTTTTAAAACCAAAATACATGTATGTTTTATTAAATAACAACTACATTTAATTATAATAAAAAATGTAGACATGCAATATATGACAAAGGTTATCAGTGGGTTTTCAAATAACAAAGTTCATAAAATTCATAATAACAATAACCAATTATGTTCATTAAAGTATGCTTATAAGCAAATAGTAAGGTAAAAATCTTTATAATAAATCACAACACAACCTAATTAATGTTAATAGGCAGGCTGGAAGAATTCTGATAAATAATAAAATAGTTGTTTGTGAATTTGATTCTGTATCCAATATTAACTGTGCTTGTATTTTCATTCTACTATTGTGGTTTCTAGTCCGCAAAACTTTATTTTCTTTGCTATATTCCCGTGGTGTCATGTCTTTCACTAGCGTTCTTGTTCCTGTCTCCTTGTCCTTTTCATACTTTTCATGTTTACGTTGAAGATAGGCTGCTGGCAACTGAGGGTCAGCATTTCGCCTTTCACGGTACAAACGTTGGCGTTCCGCGTTTGTCAATGACTTGGAATTGGATTTCGCTTGGAGAAATAAACCAAAAGTTGTGAATATATCTGAAAGTTCCTCATTGTAAGGATAAATTATGGCCCTAGTGTTCCACAAAATATTATAAATATTTTTAAAGCTGATTTTGTTCGTAATATAAAACATAAGTAGAGTGTTGGTTGACAAACAATGAATATTTGTAATCTACTGTCCTCATTCAATAAAATAACAATAAGTAATAATATCTGGACAAACAATAACGGTCTAGATGTAAAATTTTATTAGACTTGATGCATATTATTTATCAAATTAAATTTTAAAATTATGACAAACCCTCGCTGGCGTAAAAGTCATTTCACTGGTATAACGATTTTTACCGTTACCCCAGTGTGTTACACCAGTAAAAAAAGTTCAACATAATTTAAGTCCAAGATTTTAGAGAATGAAAATAGATGCCTTATCGTAACTATCGTTATGCCATGTTATATTTATCCATTGATAATATACATTAAGGTATAATTTTATGTAAATTGGTATGTTACACCAGTGAGTGTTATGCCTAATTACTTACCATTTTACAGCAGAACGCTCTGCACTGAGCCACAAAGCATTAAAAGCACCTCCATTTTGGAAAGAGGGGGGGGGGTCACTCTCAGAAAAACCTTATGGTGTTTATGACCAATAATTTCAATCCACATATTTTGGTCCAAAAACAAGTTGTTTACACCAGTGACTCTAAAACAGGGGACATGTTTATTTTGGTCCAATATCAAGTTGTTACACTAGTTATTAGATAATAAGGGGATATGTTTATGTTGCACACGGAATGCAAATGTTTTAATTTTTATACCAATTGATATGGTTTTACATAATGTTCAAACAAATGGAAATTTCGAACATGAATAGAACACTAGCATTGATATTTCAATTGTTTAAATTAATGTAATTGTGAATGGGTTTTATGTTGTCGACATGGTCTTTACCAAAAAACACTCATTTTTAAATATTCAAAAAAACAACAACACACATACGCCATTAATTTGAATTATCATACATTTTAAGATTCAGAAAAGAATGCTCTTTAAAACATACAAGCTACTCAAAAAATAAATGTGCCCCACTTCAACAATTATCAAACTTTATATGCGTGGGGCATGAACATTACAATTTTTGGAAAAATGCCCATATAAGCGATTCAGAGTCTAAAAATTTGTTTTTTACTTTTCTTTATTAAGGGGGTGAGTCCAAACCGATGAATCAGCGTAAGTTGGGACCCCGATAACTAGTGGACTCCAACTCCATGTGATAATATCTGTGTTTATAATAGGCCATCAGTAGACCTGACAAAAAATAAGTTAAATTTTCACTGGCGTACTATGTGTGTGAATTGTCAACTCTCAATGTATATAAATAAATAAGATTCTTGTAAACACGCAGTTTTTAATTATTTTAAATAATGTAAATTATAAATATTAATCATCAATATTTCGACTTTTATTTACAAATTATCATTAAGTTCTAAATTAAATTTAAAACAAGGACAAATAAATTTAAATACATATTATTGAGACTAATAAAAATAAAATTTAAATAAAACTAATGTACTCCCAGTAAATGATACATGTAACTTGATTTTTAATGATGCAGCAGTTATCTGGCTTTGACAATTGTTAAAACAAGATGTTTATCAACATTTACATGATACACACACCCACACACAGAGAATTCGTACCCACCTGAACACCTTATTATAAAAATAGCTGGTCACTTTCCTATCACATAAACATACACACGCTCAGACACTCAGTGACACACACTGTACTAAGTTAATTACAAGAAAAATAGGGAGCGTTGGTAGGTGATTTTAAGAAAATCCGTCGTTGAACTATGTCACACTCATTATGAAGTCTTCCGCGGAGATATTAATTAAGTTTAAAGCCTACTTCCTTAATGCATGGGGTCCACGTGTTATGACGTAGATCCGTTCTTAAGACGCTGTCAGGGAAATTTTATAGTATAATGGGGTTTTCCCGCCCTGGGAATGTTAATGTTAGAATGTTGCGTCGGTGCGCACGATTGTTGACACATGTTTTAGTGCGACGTAGTGTGGGAGAGATGACGTAAAGAGAAGATAGGCTAGAGGGACGGTTTTTGGGTAGTGTATGAAATGATAGTCTTGTTATTATGTTTTGGAGGATTCCTGTTTCAAATAAATGATAGATTCATCTAATGGTGTTCTGGTTTATTGAGTGCAAGCCTTGTGAGTCAACAATACCATAGAACTCGACATTGGGGGCAACGTTCGGGATAATTTGTTGACCGAGGCAGCAAACAATTCAAGTTCAAAGTCAACATCAGACATCCAGAACAGAGGGACTCGATTCAAAGCAAGTCAGTGTATTAAGAGACAACACGTTTTGATGAGCGAGGTGTGTATGATGGTCTCTTATTTTCAAAAAAATGCTATTGTATAATGCGCTCTACCTTGCTCGGTGAACAACGTGCTGTTCACGTCCAGTGTGCTGTCGGGTTGCTAATCCGTTGATCATCGCGACGTGGTCCTGTGCTGTTCACGTCCAGTGGGCTGTCGATTTGCTGTTCCCGTTGCTCATCATAACGTGGGCCTTTGTGGCGATAAAGATGTTTAATGTATATATTAAATGGCTTAGTGGTCTAGAGTTGTATTATAGGTGATCACACGAATCGATCCTTATCCACAAGGATACCTTTAACTACCTCAACACAATTGACATATAATCATATAACAAACCAAGTAATGTAAATTAAATTAATGAAATTTATTTACAATTTAAGATTAGATCTGCTAATGAATTCATATAAACAAATTACTCGATGATTTAAGATAATCCAACTATAATCCCTTCTGATATATCCATCACTTAATAGTTTAATATAATCTAGCAATAGTCTCTTCTAGCATAGGGTTATCATCATCAGGCGTTGTCCCAACTCAATGTTCACCATTAATATACTTATATTGTTATTAGTATTAGAGTCATGGGAATCCCGCTGAGTAATAGCACGATTCTCTTCTTCTGGTTGTTACACTATATTGCTGACCGTTAGTGAACCATACTCCCAAGGTTGGTTGCGGTGTTAGTTCACAGAGGATGCTTGATCGAGTGTTCTTTCCAGGGTTCAGCTGGTTGTAATACTGTTCCCTCTGGAGTCTGCTGGGTTCGACGATTTCTGTTATCTTCCGTTGATTATCACATTATCTTCCTAATAAGGGAATAAAACTTCGCCTACTATTAGACGACTTCAATTGACATAGTATGTCATATTGGCATCGGCTAAGTATAGGATACTTGTGGCCGGCTTCAATTCGCACAATAGTATATGGTGTCGAATTGGCTTCAATCAGTACAATTGTGCGACTGATTGGCTTCAGAAGAATACTAGTATGTATTCAACTGGTTGTAGTTTGATGCTTGAAGAGCAGGTCATATGCAGTCATGGATGATCTGTCTAAGCCTTGATTCTGCGTTCAACAATTCTTCCTGGTGTATGGCCGGGTCAGGATTCTACACGCCTGTGTAGTAGTCAAGCAGATCACTGGATTTACCGGGCACCAGGAACCAGTCTAAAAATCGAAATAAGCCCAGGGTAGCTTTCTAAGGCTATATTTATTCTTTGTCCACCTTTAGCACTGAACCTTCAGAGCACAGTACCAAAAGGGATCTGATAATTTTGCATGAATACAAATTATCATTAAGATAGTAATAGGTTATCTATAACCACGGGTGCAGACATAAATGGCTGACACCTGATACGTGGGTTAATATTAAAATTAACGTAACTTATTTTTATACACTTATATCGTATTCCATCTGACCGATAGAAACGAGTATAACTATATATGGTTAAAAGTAAAGAATATGTGGGATATTTAAATCCTCGTATAGTCCGACATGGTGAACTAAGATTAATTCAACGGTCATTACATGTATTAATTATAGTTCAATAATTAACATTCAATTAATGGCAACAAATGAAATAATATACAATGCTTAAGTAAATTAGTTAGAGTCAGTCCTACCGGTACTGGTTTAGAAAAGTTGGCCTTTCCAATTCAAGAATGAAATACCAAGTCTGTTAAACTGAGAATGTATTCACTATGTCGGTGATCAACTTCAATGAGATCTTGGCAGGAAAAGGACGAATTTCTCATCTGTTCTAGTATTTATAACCTTCAGATGACGTGGAATTCAATTACTTTCTGATTGGATATTACTCACGGTCCGTTGGCCGTGTTTTTATAAATGAGTACCCTGTATATGACTAATTACTAGCTTCCGCTGCTTGCATTTTGATATTTCAATTAATCAGAGTTCATTACCCTTAATTTGTTTATGTATTACGGTGTAGCATTAAATTGACGGTTTATAAAAATACGTCACACTCCCCACCACCCTAGCTTGCCAATCATAAACTGTGATTGGCCGACCCATGCGAGGGTCATCCATATTCGCAAAAAAACTGGGAAAAGAACGGGCACAATACACATTTTTTAAAATTTTTAAATAACGTTTTCACTTGGGCTCGAATCCAGACTCGAATTTGGGTATGAAAAGCACTTTATTTTTCGAAACTTAAAAATTGAAGAAACAAACTACAAACTTAAATGTAACAAGTACTGTAAGTACTATGTTACAACTTACTAGTAACTAGTAACTACTAATTACTAATTAGTAACAATTTTATTTACTCATGTCATTAAATTATGTTCATTGTTAAAGCTGATATATCAGTTTTATGTTTTAAAAATAATACTTTGATGTTAAAAATAATTTTAAGTTTAATTTGTAATTATTAGTTTATACTATTAACTTTATAGTTAACCAGGAGCCTTAGAAACTGGGACATGGGCTGAGTGTTGGCTTTCGTGTTTAACTTCTTTGTCATTGACTAGTACGCTTACAGTAGTCAATTATTCAATACTTTCAATTCAGTATTTACATTTTAAAATTTTACTTATACGATGTAAGTTATATCATTGTTCTAATTTTATATTCTTTGTTGTTGTTCTGTTTTCAATTGAACTTTAAATGACAGTTGTAATTGTGATTTGCGAACTTCAAAATAAAAATGTTGCTTGTCTCACATGTCATATCTTATTCATCCATATAATTTTAAAACTCTAGTCACTAGTCTATTGTGAATATAATAATTAACAAAATAAGTTGAGTAAAAAATTAAGTTATACATTAAATTATTAATATAGAACAAAATAAACAAATTAACAAGCGTTGATTATGAAATCATTCAAATCAATGCAAAATATAGTAAAACAATCAATTTCAGTACGAGAGGAAAATATTAAGTTAAAAATTTACACGTATAGACAGTGCTTTACTTCATAAGATAACAAACTAAGTTAACTAACAAAATATTAAACATGAATCGTCTGAATAAAAGAACAGTTTTTAATACGGCTCTAGATCAAGACTTCCTGTACATCACACTACACACTCAGTACAACACTGTTCGATTGGTACACACTACACACTCAGTACAACACTGTTCGATTGGTACACACTACACACTCAGTACAACACTGTTCGATTGGTACACACATTCAAAAGTTCGTTGAACTTCGTTCAAGTTCTTTCATTCAATTCATTGTAAAATGTTTATCGTTGACGTTGACAGTGTCCCAAAACGTCATTTAAGATAGCAGCTACTATCCATTTGTTTGATAATTATAAATATTTTAATAAAAAGTATAAAATACTATAAAGTAGTAAAGTACACTCTTTTAGCTCTTACACTTAAATGTGGAGATATCCGGATCTGGATTCGGCAAACATTATGGCCAAACTATCCGGATCCGGCAAATAGTAAAAAAAAACATCCGGCTGTTCCCTACTTCGTATCTACACCGTATATTTTTTAAATATATTTTTAATATACTTTTTAAAAATTTATTATTTTTAAAAGTATTTCTTGGTATAAACATGTTTACATGTTATCCATTCAATAAAAATAATTTAGCTTAAAATTATTGTCCATTAAAAATTAAATCCAAGTTGAAATTGTTATTGACAACCAGTCAATATTCAACGCGAATTCCAGATTGTGATCAATGCACCATTCCTCTGAGGTAGAAAGTCCTTCCAAACCAATCCAACTCCACCCACACTCCGTCCGATGGAATCGGACAAGACGAAGGCAATATGGTCAGACAGTCCTTTCTAAAGGTGCCTACATTCTCTCTGCCCCCACTTACACTATTTACCCTCGCCAGCACACGGCTTGCTGTGGTGGTCACTGAGTGTAGCCTTCGTAACACGGGATTATGAAACCCTCAGACAATACGTAAACAACAACAACGTAACGCTCAGTCCGGTCACACGGGTCCAGCAGATTGAATGTTATTGTCTGCTAGGCTGTGGTATTAACTATTGAAATTATGGACTTTAAATACTGACAACTTATTAAAATCAGTATTTCTGCTAGTCCGGTATTTACGTGTTAAGCAACACAAGAAACAGAAATGAATACAAAGTGCGTAGGTTTTTAATGGTTTCAACGCCTGCGTTTAGCATGTCGACACTTTAAAAAATTTTAAAAAAATAATTAGAAAAAAAAATAAAATAATAACAACAAAAAAACTTTTGTTTATTTTTGTTATCACGGTGAAAACCTTTGAACGACTTATATAGAAATATTTTTAAAACCCAATAATGAATTAGCTCCTTTTTAGTTTTGTGTTTAGTTTCGGATAGGAGTTTTTAATTTTTAATGGATAATATACCAAAAAATTTATTTTTAAAAATATTTTTAAAAAACACCAAAGAATAAATAAAAAAAATTCACAATGTAGAAACCAGAGGGTCAAAACGCCCTGGTGATGAAACATCCAGTGGTCGAACTGTCCGGGTCGAACCGTCCGGGGTCGAAATGTCCAGGGTCGAATTGTCCGTAATTCGTGTGTGTGTGTGTGTGTGTGTGTGTGTTAGGTAGATGTTGATAAACATCTTATTTTAACAGTAGTTAAAGCCAGTTACTTACTGCATTAAGTTATTGTATAAAGTGAGTTACTTTAATTTTTTAAATATTGTTTTTTTAGTCTCAAAAATAAGTAATAAAATTTATTTGTCCTCCTTTTGTATTTCATATACAACGTCATGATATAATTTCTAAAATTTAAGCCAAAACATTGATGATTAACATATATAATATACATTATTTAAAAATTTAAAAAACTGCGTGTTTAGAACAATCTGATATGTATATATAGAGACAGAGTTTGTTTCCCTTCACCGGTACAGTACATTACCAAATATTACTTACTTTTTAGTGCACTTTCTAAATGTAAATAAAAGCGTGTCCTTTTAAAAAAAGATTTTTAAAATATTTTATTTTCTACTTTTTAGTAACACAATTTTTTAATCAATTTTTTGACATAATCAACTCAATTTAATTAGTCAAACTTCGTTGTCTATAACTTAAATGTGATAGTGGTAAAAAGATAGAATATTAATTACAAATTTATGTATTTAAAAAATAACAGTTTCCCCAACTGAAAATTGAACCCAGTACCTCCAGGTCGAAATAAGCTAACAATTTGGCCAACTAGGCTACACAAATACCAGTTGTTCCTCTTGTATTATCATGTCAATTTAGATTTAGTTTCGAATTACTGAGCTGTTTAACACCTGGAATGTCGTCATCCATGGCTGGTTGTGAACTCCGGTGACATTCACGTGAAAGTCAAGAATAGCACGGATACAGATTATATATAAAGATAAACGTAAAAATGCATTTATTTAATTACGGTACATTCGATCGATCTGAAATTTTGATACAATGTATTGTCATCCAAGATCTATCTGTGGTAAAATTTTGAGATCTCTAGGACCATCAGAAGTGGTTTAATTTAACGTTACAAGATTTGACGGATACAACATACAAACAGTGTGAGTTAAATAAAAGCTTGTAAAATAGCCATAATCTAGGCTTTTCTTTAAAAAAGTAAATATACGGTAATTAAGTACAAAAAATAATAAATATGTATAATTAATATCCTAAATAAATTCGATTTTTCAAAAATAAAATTAAGCATTAGGTGGCAACAGTATTTTCACCCGCTCTATCATGTTACATTATGATATCTATACCTCTATCATACTATCCTACTGAATTCGAAGGTGGCGCTGCTGTTGTGCCATCTGTCTGAAGAAATTTGGTACAAGATAAAACAGTTTTAATTAGCAAAAATATTCAATTTTTATTAAACTTCATGACAAACTTAACAGATATGTCATTTTCTTCTGCCTGCGTTGAGAGAATATTCTCTCAAGTATACATTACATGGTATAGACCAAAGATAATCTAATTCTAATACAAACCTCAGAAAGATATAGTTATAAAACACTGGCTTCCTATTCCGTATGCAAGAACAAACACATACAGTTCTCGTTCTTTCCGTCCGGAATTCGGAAGTTGAATGAGTTGCCTGATTAAAACGAGGAAAAACCAAAACTCTATCAATATTTAAAACTGAAATGTAAATGCAATACGAGACATAAACAATGGATAAAGTTAGGACTCAATAATCTTCTGTGTAAAAGGAGCGTCTGTAATAGTAATAGATAAAATAAGAATAGTTCCAAGAATTCTGATAAGATTGGTATTTTATAAAGAAGATGACATGAGTGTTAAATAAATGCAGATATAAGTATATCCTACAAATACTTATGTACAACATACTAATACCTTAGGGGCCGTTCTTAAATGACGACACGCATCTAGGGGAGAGGGCGGTAGTCACACTATTGTGAGATGTGTGACAAAGGGGAAGGCAGATGAAAGAACTGTGAAGTCACATCAAAAACGTGAAACTTTAAATGAAAGTACCACTTAAACATTTTATACTTACAATTAATTTAGTGAGCTTCAAATGGCTTCGCGCGTAACGATATTAGACTGCAGCCTCACACTAGATACATACTTAAATGACAATAAAATGATTTCAAACATCCTTATTTTAAATATATATTTTTTGTTTGGGGGGGGGGAAGCTTTGTGACGTCATGTTTGTTTATTTTTAGCGTTTCTAAGGTTTTTTTTTCTTTTGGACCTAATTTTGTTTGGACGTGTTGGCTAGGTTTTTCGCAGAATTGTCACTGGCAGCACTGACCAGCAGTGATATTAAGATACTAGCACTGGCAGCACTGACTAGCAGTGATATTAAGATACTAGCACTGGCAGCACTGACCAGCAGTGATATTAAGATACTAGCACTGGCAGCACTGACCAGCAGTGGTATTAAGTTACTAGCACTGGCAGCACTGACCAGCAGTGATATTAAGATACTAGCACTGGCAACACTGACCAGCAGTGATATTAAGATACTAGGCTGAAAATTTAATTTAAAATCGGACCCGATAGAGGCCCTCTGTAATTAGAAAATACCAGCTTGTTGTTACTTAAACCCAAATGAGTCAAGATAGGAGACCTAGAGTCCAAGGGCTTCTCGTCAACGAAGACAAAGTGGACACGAGAATCCAACTGCACTAGGTCCCTACCATACTAGGCGAAGAAGGATTGCAGGACATCACACATCATCCGTGTGTCATGTGGTGGTGAGAAACATCAACCATGTGTTATGTGCTTGTGAGAAACATCACCCGTGTGTCATGTTCTGGTGAGAAACATCGCCAGTGTATCATGTACTGGTGAGAATCATCACCCGTGTGTCATGTGCTGGTGAGAAACATAGCCTGTGTGTCATGTGTTGGTGAGAAACATCACCCGTGTGTCATGTTCTGGTGAGAAACATCGCCAGTGTGTCATGTACTGGTGAGAATCATCACCCGTGTGTCATGTGCTGGTGAGAAACATCAACCCTGTGTCATGTGATGGTGAGAAACATCAACCATGTGTCATATGCTGGTGAGAAACATCAACCGTGTGTCATGTGCTGGTGAGAAACATCAACCTTGTGTCATGTGCTGGTGAGAAACATCAACCGTGTGTCATGTGCTGGTGAGAAACATCATCCGTGTGTCATGTGTTGGTGAGAAACATCACACGTGTGTCATGTGCTGGTGAGAAACATCAACCATGTGTCATATGCTGGTGAGAAACATCAACCGTGTGTCATGAGCTGGTGAGAAATGAAGTACAGGCTCAAAACCAAGGAGCTTTGATCAAACCTCCTTGCTCAAAACCCCACCCCCTCCCCCACCCTTGTTACTTTCGAGAGTTAGTCCACATTTTGTATGAAATTGAACTGTAATCAACAAGTGAATCTATTGACACCCCACGCCCTCACTCAGAGATCAACAGACACAACACAACAAAACGTGTGTATCTGTACTGTGAGCGAATACATTCTTCTTTTATTTGTTTCAGGATCTTTATTTAAGGATTAAGTCTCCGTCAGCTGCCTCCCCCCCCTCCCCCAACCAAATCGCGTTATCATTTGTTTTCGGGTGTCCCATTACCTTGATCATTACCATCTCTCCATCTCTCTATGTCTCTATCTCTTTCATTGACTCTGTATCTATCTCTCTATTTCTCTCTCTATATCTCTCTCTTCCTCTCTCACTGCCTCTCCATCTCTCTCTCTCTTATTCTGTATCTTCCTCTGTCCCTCTTTCTTTCTCTTTCTCTCTCTTGCTCTATGTCTCTGTATCTCTTTCTTTCTCTCTCTTTCGCTCTCCCTATCTATGCTCTTTCTCCCAGTCTTCGTCACTCCGTCTCTCTACATATATCTTTATCTCTCTGTGTCTCTTTCTGTACATCTATCTCTTTTCCTGTATCTCTTTTTCTGTATCTCTCTCTCTTTCTCTCTCTCTCTCTCTCTCTCTCTCTCTCTCTCTCTCTCTCTCTCTCTCTCTCTCTTTCTCTCTGTTTCTCTCGCTCCTGATGACTTCATAAAGAATGTGACATAATTCCACAACGAATTATCTTTAAATTACATACCACCGCCCCTAACTTTTTTCTAACTAACTTTGTACAGTAAGTGCCATTGAGTGGGTGTGTATATGAATTTTTGTAATTATTTTCACTGAATCTTTACAAATACTTATCCGAAAAGGGCTTTTTGGATATTTCCAAATCTGTAGCATTTGCGCTCTGAATGCTGTTGTACACAACTGCGTAAAATCGCTCGTTTTCAGCGCAACACAGAAGAGAACAGGCTAAATTTACTCCCTGTAATGTACATAGAATCAGAAATAATGCAGTCAATTGACTATGATGACGTCATTCGTTCTTTTGCACAGAAGGAAGTCCGTAGTAAGATTATAAAAATTTTCTAGAATAACGTAGCTATATTAAAATAGAGTGTATTATTCTGATGTTTATTAAAGGCAATAAAGGCACTAAAAAGTATATTTTCTATACTAATACATTTAATTTGCTAAATTTCCAAAATAGTTTATAGATTGTCGGGGGGCCCAAATGTCAAAAGTAACTAGGGGCCATGGGTCTCTTATGTCTGGGCCTGCATACCCCTGCCTAACTAACTTTGTACAGTTTGTGTCACTGAGTGTCTGAGTGTGTGTATGTGTATGTGATAGGGAAGTGACCAGGTAACTTTGTACAGTTTGTGTCACTGAATGTCTGAGTGTGTGTATGTGTATAGGGAAGTGACCAGGTAACTTTGTACAGTTTGTGTCACTGAGTGTCTGAGTGTGTGTATGTGTATGTGATAGGGAAGTGACCAGGTCTCTATATTTATAATAAGTAGTGCATGGGGGATAAGAATTCTCAAAAGAATGTTATTAATGAAGTAAACTCATCACTTTTAGCGTGTGCGCGCGTGTGTGTATGTCTCTGAGTGTGTGTGTGTGTGTGTGTGTGTGTATGTAAGGTAAGTGTTGATAATCTCTTGTTTTAACAACAGTCACAACCAGTTCCTGCTGTATTAAAAATCAAGTTATCGTATAAAGGTAGTTAATCTATTATTTCAATTATGATTTTTTTAGCGTCAAAATTATTATTTTTTAAAAATTATTTGACCTCACTTTCTATTAAATATACAACATAACGATCAAAATTAATAGTAAAGAAAAAACATTAATTATTGACATATATAAGACACATTATTTTAAAATTTTCAAATTATGTTTTTTAAAACAATCTTAGACATTAAAATATTTAGGAAAATACGCTTGTCCATGTACCGACTAAATCTAGCAGTACTAAACCGTGCAACCTAGATCTAGATTTTTTCGACGTTTTTTAGGTATCTAGGTGTTTATAGCCATATTCCAGATATTTCGTTTGATAGTGTTAACTTGCACGGTATCATCCCGTGTAAGTTATTATTTTCTAAGTTTAAATTACAAGGTATTACAGGAACACTTAATAGCTACTGATATAAATTTTTTAAATTGACCAAATGTACCGAACTTTCGTGGTCTCATGATTGAGAGTGGGACTGGTGAACGGAATGTTGAAGAACAGGCATCGGTTCGATTTTCGGTTAAGACTAATATTTCTTCTTTTTTTACGATTCTTATAATTACAATTAAATTAGATGTTTTAAGGTTAGAGTTAGTGGTCTACTTTTTACATTAAAATAGAAAGACAAATACATTAATACAGGGAATAAAACTCATTAAATCAATTTAACATTCTTATAATTACAATTATATTGTAATTATTAGTTTTAGGGTCAGGGTTAGGTTTAGTTGTCTATTTTTTACATTAAAACATTACCGTGAAGTGCAAGTTATTTTTTTTACTAACTTACACGGGACCATACCGTGCAAGTTATCTTTCGTAACATATTGTACGGTATCATACCGATCAGGATTTTTAAAACAAAAATAGAATTAGGCATTTGGTGGCAAGTATTTCAAGGCGTTCTGTCATGTTACATAATAATATCTATGTCTCTAGCCAACGGAATTCAGAAGGTGGCGCTGCTGGGGTGCCATCTGTCTAAAGCAATGGTGGCCAAACCGCGGCCTAGTCACTTTCCTATCACATACACACGCTCTTGTTTTTTTAAGTCTGAAAAAATGTATTTGTCCTTCCTTTGTATTGAATATATATTGTTATTATAATTTATAAAATTCAAGCCAACACATTGATGATTAACATATATAAAATACATTATTTAAAAATTTCAAAAGCTGCGCATTTATAACAATCTGATTTATATATATATATATAAAAATTTCTGATACAGGATAACACGTCGTTGATGACGATTTTGATTATTTTTTGTCAGGTCTACTGATGGCCTACCATAAACATACTTTATTTATCACAGTCCTCTGGTTATCCCGGTCACAACTTACGCTGCTTCGTGATTTCGATCTCACCCTCATTATAAGCAACCCGTAAAAACAAAGTTTTTCACTCTATCTATATATATAAAAATCAAAGTATGTATGTATGCATGTCTGTTATAGCTGACTAAACCATTCATCCGATCGCCATGAAACGTTTGGAGACTTTTGAGTACGCTCCGGGGATGGGAATAGGCTACTTTTTTTTCAAAATTTAACACTCATGGGGCGCCGAGGGCCCATAATGAGAATTTTTTCTTATATGAGCTATATAAAAATTAGTTTAGGCCTTAGCTGCTTTGAAAATGAATGGATCTTGACCAAACTTGGTACATAACAACTTGATAGCCTATATTAAAGTATCATATGGCATTGAACTCCTAATGTCCGTTCCTTCGGGGCCGGGGGCCCAAAATCTTTATTTTTGTAAGCGTTAAATACTTTATTCCCGTTAGCTGACTATACCATTCATTCGTTCGCCATGAAACTTTTTGGAGACTTTTGAGTACGCTCCGGGGATGGAAATAGGCTACTTTTTTTTCAAAATTTAACACTCATGGGGCGCCGGAGGACCATAATGAGAATTTTTTCTTATATGAGCTATATAAAAATTAGTTTAGGGCTTAGCTGCTTGGAAAATGAATGGATCTTGACCAAACTTGGTACATAACAACTTGATAGCCAACATTAAAGTACCATATGGCATTGAACACCTAATGTCCGTTCCTTCGGGGCCGGGGGCCCAAAATCTTTTTTTTTGTAAGCGTTAAATACTTTATTCCCGGTATGATTTACACGATCTTGAAAAGCATTGACTAGATTGAAATGAACAGGTATTTTAAAGTTAATTTCTTGCATCGATTGGGCCCGGGGGCCCTTAATGTTGTTTTTTCTAATCTTATATCTATATATATAAAAGTCAAAGTATGTACGTATGTATGTATGCATGTCTTTGTATAGCTGACTAAACCATTCATCCGATCGCCATGAATTTTTTGGAGACTTTTGAGTACGCTCCTGGGAGTGTCACTGGCTACTTTTTTTTTCAAAATTTAACCCTCATGGGGCGCCGGGGGCACATAAAATTATTTATTTTCTTATATATGAGCTATATAAAAATTAGTTTAAGCGTTAGCTATTAGGTAAATTGATGGATCTTAACCAAACTTTGTATATAACAACTTGGTAGCCAATATAGAAATACTAAAGGGACTAATTTCCTAATGTCAATTTCTTCGGGACTGGGGGCCCAAAATGTCTTATTTCATAAACGTTTAATATTTTATTCCCCATTCAATTATTAAAGATCTTGAAAAATATAGATAAATATATCCACAATGAAATTGATTGAAATAAACAGGCGTGGAGAACCCAGATTTTATGTTATTTCCAAAAGATAAGGTTAGTTAGTTAGTTCCTCTCGGGCCGAAGACGGTACATAGGGCAGAAGTCATTGAATTCCATTTAGGACGATCCGTCGCCTATTGTATTAGGTCTTGATTATTTCCTAGACCCATGGTTGAGCTTTCTCTTTTGATTGTTTTACGTAGGGTTTCTTTTGGTCTTCCTTAATTTCTATAGCCTTTTGGTGTCCATATGAAGGCCTGCCGTGGTAGTCTTCTCTCGTCCATTCGAAGAACATGACCGATATAATTCCAACGCCTTCTCCTTATAAAGGTTGACACATATTCTTGGTTGGTTTCTTCTCTTATTGTTTCATTTGTTTTAAAATCACTCCATTTTATATTCAAAATTTTTCGGAGGCATTTGTTCTCGAAGGCAACTAATTTCTTTTCTATAGCTTGAGTGGATTTCCAGCTTTCACATCCATATGTTAGTACAGGGATTACTCAAGAGTTGAATAGCCTATTATAAGTTTTATATGTTTGCTGAATTCGTGTTTTTCCATTCGTGTGGTGGGGATTCATTTTGCCAGAATTTATTGAATAACAGCAATAAATGCAAAGATAAGGTAGGACTTATTAAATCCAAATCCAATACTTTATCCAAGAAATGTACATAGTCCACTGATGAAATTGAATTCAAACTGACCACAACATTTTCCACTTGATTCCCAATTGTAAAGCTGCCACCTTGTTTTATCAGTGAGAACCAAGTTTCAAGATGAGAATCACAATTTAGCAGTGTTTAATTTTAAATTTTCAAAATTGCTAAGCGTAAAGAACAAAATAACTTTAAAAATAAACATACTAATTAGAATAATGTCAATAAAATAATTAATAACATTAGTAATACTTTTAAGTAGGGCTGCAGAAATTAACAATAAATTTCTCTATTAAACTTTACAATTTTTTATCGTTTAAAATTATTTTAATCAATTAAAATTCGATTAAAACTAAAGAAAATATTTATTATATTAAATAAATTTTTTATTAATAAATAATTCATTATTAATATTTAATAATAATGTATATATATTTTTAACGTACAAACTTTTCCCGCGTAATATTATAATTTATTTTATTACTTTATGTGTACCGGCAGACGTCAACTAAAAAATGGCTGACAGCACAGCGCAGTTAAATTTAAACATATAAGTAGAAAGTTGAGCAAAAATTTTGTTTTTAAGCTAACTTCGGATGGCAAAGTCGAAGATGGTGAAAAAGTTTTCTCTGTTCACTGCCATAAACAATTCTCTTTTAAAGGAACAAATACATCGCTGGCGTACCACCTTCAGCACAAACATCCAATCAAGTATCAACACATTGTCATAAATGTAGTTCAAAATATTCTTAATTTTCAATGTCCGGGAGAAATGTTCAGTTTAATGACGTCATAAATTTCTATTTTTGGCTTTAATCGAAATTATCGATTAATTAATCGATAATTTTTCAAAAGTTAACGATTAAATTAAAATTAATCGATGACAGCCCTACTTTTAAAGTTACCTGATCCCATGACTTGTTATTTTCCTCTTTCAAAACATAGAGTTGCAGAAGTAGTTTGTTGTTCACAACAAGAGTGGGCAGTGTTGGTCTTCTACCCTTTCCACTAGCCAGAAAAGTCATCTTAAGTGCAACATATTGTTCACCATCATCAAACTAAATTGAACACATATTTCACATTATATAAATCATATGTTATAGAAATTATTCTAACTTTACGTTTAAATTCTTATATTTCTTCATAAGTGATTTATAACTGAAACAAAAACATCCCTAACTTATTGACTTTTTCTTAATCATTGTTTACATTGGCAACCAAAGTTATGATCACGTGACCCTGAACATACAAGAGACAATTAAGGACTAATAATATCCTTTTATTACTATGAAATATATTATTCATTACTCATAAATGTAATTTATTTCAAGGGAAGTAAATCAGTTTTATATCAACAGTCAGACAAAAAAAGACTTCACTCCAATGTAGGATTGGTGGTTTACGTTACTTACGAACCCAAAAAGTGAACGTTACTGTACAATGATGTAAAAATACTGTAAAACTACTCATTTGCCAATAAATAAATAATTAAAAGACATTTTAAACTATACATATGCTTTATTTTAATAATATTACTTACCAACTAAGTCTTTGATATCGACAAATGTCAATTTGTTTGTCCCTGCTGGAGCTGTAGCATCTGCCCATATGAATATGACATTTTCCTGCCATTTTTTACATTTTAAATTTTATTTTATAATGTTGTTTCATACAAATCTGAAAGTCATTTAATTGCGCATCAAATTCATTACTTGATAAGGCAATTCTATTTATCGCACGCGTTGCACAGAAAAGGGTAAAATACCATCGCTCGACTGCCGCTCAAAAATCGCTATGGTGATGGTTTTCCAGCGAGAAATGTAATATTTTAAATTAGGTCAACATCAAAGACAATCACATATAACTAAAGGGCTTAAAATACATTTTTCAATGGTACAATTTTTATTTGTATAACATCTCTTTTATTATGGAAAAAAAGAGAGTGAAAAGTTGCTAAATTGTAGCTTCAGGGTGAAAATACGCAATTTTACGCCAGTTTGTGGTACCTAATAAAATACCTGTAGAAACAATCAACGTCGCCGCCCATCCCCCACCCCCAACGGTCACTTGGCAGAGGTAAAATTTTAAAACTCTGACCTGTCCGAGGCGATAAAAAGTTTGGGGACCACTACTGTAAAGGACTGTATGTACAGTGTTATAATAAATGTAACAATTAGTGACATAAAAGGTGTATTAAAAAAGAGGAAACAATACTGTAACACATGAATTAGAGTAAGTATCATCGGCCTAAGACGGAATGACACATAATATTATTTTATGTGTTTATAAGGGGGTGAGTTCGTACCGACGGACTCCCTGTAATCATTTCCATCTGTTTATGGTAGGCCATTAGTAGACCTGACAAAAAATGAAGAAACTTTTATATGATAGAGTACCGACTAGGCGTATTAATAATCTTTATCAACATATGTAGACATATAAGTATGTAAACTTCAACATATTTACATATATATATATACTAATATACATATATATATATATATACTAGTTTGTGCTGCGGCGCAGTGGCGCCTGCGGCGCCCCTCTTTTTTAAGGGCGCCTACGGCACCCACCTTTTTCAAAAGCCCAACTAACTTGTCCTTGTATGCTAAATACGTAATATTAAAATTTCTTAAATGTACACAAAGTATATTATAATAATTTTTTTTATTTTTATTTTATTTTTTATGTCAAAAGCACAAGTAACTTATCCTTGTATGATAAATACGAATTATTCCTGAAATGTACACAAAGTATGTATATAACATAGGTTGTGCTGCGGCGCCCACTTTTATTTTTCAAAAGCCCAACAAACTTGTTCTTGTATGATAGATACGTAATATTAAACTACCTTAAATGTACACAAAGTAATTTTAAATTGAGGCTGTAGGGCGCCCACTTTATTTTTTTGTCAAAAGCCCAAGTAACTTATCCTTGTATGATAAATACGAAATATTCCTGAAAATTAAACAAAGTATTTATATAATAATTTTTACAGTGCTATCCACCACACGATTTTTTAACTAATTTTAGAAAGCAGCGCACCAAATTACTGCACCAAAATATAACTATTTGAGTCAATCAGCACTGCTTACAACGACAAATTAAAAAGAAGCAGAGTGATGTCCCTTAGCGTTAGGCTACATAATTGAGCGTAAATATATAATATATTTACACACATATATGGAAATGTATGCACAACGATTCATATGTAATGATAGACTCATAGATGTTATATATATGTTCCGTTATATACATATATATATATTTATATATATATATATATATTGGATTGTTACATACACGCGGTTTTCTAAATTTTTAAATAATGTACTTTATATATGTTAATCATCACTTTTTTGTCTTGACTATCATACT
The DNA here is from genome assembly GCA_944989445.1 of Ampullaceana balthica. Taxonomy (NCBI): domain Eukaryota; kingdom Metazoa; phylum Mollusca; class Gastropoda; family Lymnaeidae; genus Ampullaceana; species Ampullaceana balthica. The sequence continues at coordinate 185,928 of CALYLW010001072.1, forward strand.
TTATCATTAAATTTTAAATTTAACAAAAGGTAAGAACAAATATATATAATTAATATTTTTGACACAAAAAAAACATTGAGAACAAAAAATTATTCTTTTGTACGATAACTTAATTTTTAATGCAGTGGTTAACTGGCTGTGACTGTTCTTAAAACAAAAGATTATCAACATCTACCTGACACACACACACACACACAAACACACACACACACATGCAAACAGTAATTAAGTTACTTCATTAATAACATTCTTTGGAGAATTCGTACCCCCCTGCACACCTTATTATAAAGACACCTGGTCACTTTCCTATCACATACACATACACACACACATATACTCAGTGACACAAACTTCATTATGAAGTCATCCAGAGAGAGAGAAACAGAGAGAGCGAGAGAGAGAGAGAGAGAGAGGACAAGAGAGAAACAGAGAGAGAGAGACGAAGAGAAAGAGAGACAAAGAGATAGAGGAAAAGAGAGAGATTTAGAGAAAGCGATACAGAGAGAGAAAGATAGACAGAGAGAGAGAGGGAGCCATAGACGAAGACAGAGAGAAAGTGTTTTGAGAGAAAGAGAGATAAAGGAGGAGAGAGGCAGAGAGAGAAAGAAAGAGAGACAGACAGACAGAGAAAGAGAGGGGGAAAGAGAGAGTTCAGAGAGAAAAACAGATGAAGAGAGAGACTGAGACAGAGAGATCGAATGAAAGAGGGTGTTGTGTTGTGTTGTTTTCTCTGAGTGCGGGCGTGGGGTGTCAATAGATTCGCCTTCTGATGTCAGTTCAATTTCATTCCATATGTGAACTAACTCCTGGGACTAAGTAGGACGAGACCCTGGGACTCTAGATCTCATGTCTTGACTCTTTTAAGGTTTAAGTAACAACGAGCTGGTGTTTTTGAATTATAGAGGGCCTCTATCTGGAACCATTTTAAATTAAATATTAAGCCTAGTACCTCTATAATCACTTTTGTCTGTTTATAGTTGGCCATTAATAGACTCAGTGCTGCCAGCGACAATTTTGGGAAAAACCTAGCCAACATGTCAAAAAAAACCTAGATCCGAAAGAAAAAACCTAGACACGCTAAAAATAACAAATATGACGTCACAAAGCTCCCACTCATCCATTAAAAGGTGTATTTCCTTCTTAAAATTAAAAGTATCATGTTTCTAACCAATTTTTACGTCATTATTAAGTATCTTTTTAGTGTAAGACTGCATTCTTAGATAGTAACTCGCGGGAGCCATTTAATACGTCATTAAATAAATTTGTTGCAAGCAATCAAATATTTAAGTGGAGCTTTCATTTAAAAGTGTGCATTTTTTATGTGACGTCACAGTTCTTAAACACCTCCCTCTCCATTGTGACACATCTCACTTAAGTGTGACATCCCCCTCCTTTTAGATGCGAGTAATCATTTATGGACGGCCCTAATGTATGTTGTACATAACTATTTGTAAAATATACCTACATCTGCATTTTTTCATCACTTATGTAATCTTTCTTATAAATCTTATAGGCAATCTTTTCAGCATTCTTTGCACCATTCTTATTTTAACTAATTAAATACGCTCCTTTTATACAGGATATTATTGAGTCCTACTTTTATCCATTGTTTATTTCTTGTATTGTATTTTTATTTGAGTTTTAAATGATAGAGTTTTGGTTTTCCTCGTTTGATCAGGTAGCCCATTCCACTTCCAAAGCCCGGACGGAAAGAACGAGAATTTTTATGACTTTGTTGTTGCATACGGAGTAGGAACGTGTTTTTATAACTTTGTCTATCTGAGGGTAGTATTAGATTATCTTTGGTCTATATCAAAATCATTTGAAAGAATATGCTCTCAACGCAGGCAGAAGAAAATGGTAGAGCTGTTAGTTTGTGATGATGTGTAATAAAATTGAATATTTTGGCTCATTTCATTGGTTTTTATCTCATACCAGATTTCTTTTGACAGATGGTACTGGTACCACAGCAGCGCCACCTTTAGAATTCAGTGAGGTAGAGCTATATATAATATATATCATAATATTTTATATAACATTACAGAGCGAGTGAAAAAACTGTTGCCATCTAATGCCTAATTTTATTTTTGAAAAATCGACTTTGTTTAGGACATTAATTGCGCAAATTTATTTTTTAAACTTAAATATCGTTTATTTACTTTAAAAAAAATAAAAACCTAGATTATAGCTATTTTTGGAAATTAAAAACCTAGAAAAGGTCGAAAAAACCTAGATCTAGGATGAAAAACCTAGCGCTGGCAGCACTGATAGACTTAAGAAAAATGAAAACTAAGTATGCAGAAGGCGGTGAGCTGTAGACAATAACTTTTCACAAAGTATAAACAACTTGGGTCGTTAATAAAAACGTTGTTTTAGATTATTTTGAATAAGATTTATTATATATGTCAATCATCATTATTTTGGCTTGACTTTTAAATCTCATCATTAAGTTAATTATTCAACACAAAGTGGAGACAGTTACATTTTAAAAGAAATATTTGTGACAGTAAAAATAAATATAATTTAAAAATCTGAATAACTCCCTTTCAGCGCTCACTTGATTTTAATGCAGTTGCTGAGATAGTTAACAACACCTACCTCACACACGCACAAGCACACATAAAGTTACACACACATACACACAAGCAAACAGGGATCAGCTTACTTCAGTAATAACATTCTTTGGAGAATTCGTATCCCCCCCCCCGCACACCTTATTATAAAGACACCTGGTCACTTTCCTATCACATACACATCCACACACTCAGACACTCAGTAACACACACTGTACAAAGGGGAGGGGCTAGTTGGTTTAAATATAATTCGTTGTGGAATTATGTCACATTCATTAGGAAGTAATCCGGAGAGAGAGAGAGAGAGAGAAACAGAGAGAGAGAAACAGAGAGAGAGAGAAATAGAGATGGAGAGAGAGAGAAAAACAGAGAGACAGAAAGAGAGAGAAAGAAAGAGAGGGAGAAACAGAGAGAGAGAGAGAGAGAGAGAGTGACAAAGACAAAGAGAGTTCGAATAAGTGAGATAGTGACAGAGAGAGAGAATTTTAAAAAACCTTTAAAAAACAAGTTTTTGACTATAAATCCTTTAGTACTTGTAAGAGACGCAACTAAAAGAATGTTCATTATAATAAGCAGCGCAAGACCATCCAACAATACAAAATTGTAGTTGTGTTGTAAAACATGTTTAACATAATGCGCACCAATCAAGAATATGTTTATAAAAAGTGTTGTCAATAAAATACGCACCTTATTGCGCGACAGAAAGGTTGTTCAATATAATGCGCACCCTTACACTCTATCTCAAAAAATAACATGATACATAGAGATAAATAAAATAATCTAAAAAATTCAATAATTTAATTACGTACATGCGATCGATCTGAAATTTTGATACATTGTTTTTTATCATCGGTCACGAAACTGCCTGCAAAATTTCAGCTCGCTAGCTTACGAGGAAGTGGGTTAAAAATCGATCCAAAGTTTTGGCGACAAGCAAGCATGCAAGCAAGCAAGGGTCAGACACCACGAGTTAATATAAAGGATTTATAAATAAAAAAAACCCGTAAAAAACAAGTTTTTTACTATAAATCCTTTATGTACGAGACAGTAACTAAAAGAATGTTCATTATAATACGCAGCGCCAGACCATCCAAAAATACAAAATTGCAGTTGTGTCGTAAAACATGTTTAATATAATGCGCACCGATCAGGAATATGTTTATAAAAAGTGTTGTCAATAAAATACGCACCTTATTGCGCGACAGAAAGGTTGTTCAATATAATACGCACCGCGACACTCTATCTCAAAAAATAGCATGATACATAGGAATAAATAAAATAATCTAAAAAATCAATAATTTAATTACGGTACATGCGATCGATCTGAAATTTTGATACATTGTTTTTATTATCGGTACAAAACTGCCTGCAAAATTTCAGCTCGCTAGCTTACGAGCAAGTGGGTTAAAAATCGCTCAAAAGTTTTGGCGACAAGGGCGGGCGGTCGGTCGGTCGGGCGGTCGCAGACACCACGAGTTAATATAAAGGATTTAAAAATGGCAATAATCTTGTTTTTTCTTTAAGAAAGTAAATAAGCGATGTCAAAGTACACAAATTAATAAATATGTGCAATTAATATGATAAAAAAAGTATGCTTTTCAACAACAACAAAAAATCGAGGGTGTCAAACTTTTCTGAGATATGTTACAACGTGGAGGGCGGGGTGGTGTAGGGGGGGGTGTTAAGAACTGTGTCGTCACATCAAAAAGGCGCAATTTGAAATGAAAAATCCACCTCAATACTTGATTACTACCGTTTATTTAATAAACTTTTAAAATAAACTTCACCTTCGTGACGATATTAGACTGCAGTCTCACACATAATATACAGTTAAATTATATTAAAAGTATTTGAAACATGCTGATTTTCAAATAGGAAATAGGTTTTATTTTTTTGTAGGGATGGGGAAGGCTTAGTGACGTCATATTTATTTATTTTTATTTTGTCTCTGTTTTTTTCTTTTGGATCGAAGTTGTTTTTTTGGTTGTTTTTTTGGGGATTTTTTGGTTGTTTTTTGACGTGTTGGCTAGGTTTTTTCCCCAAAATCTCACTGGCAGCACTGGTGTCACCTAACAATGCCTTGTATCAAAATTTTAGATCGATTGACTGTACCATTATTAGATAATGCATTTTTAGTTTATATCTATGTAACTCTATGTAGCTGTCTGCTATTGTTGACATCGACGTGTCACTGGAGTTCACCCCAGCCATCGATGACCACATTCCAGTGTTTTAAAGCAAGCGGAGCTCAGTCAGTTTCAGTCTGTAAATATTTGTTGCGCGGTGCATATTATATTGAACATAATCAATAATTTTAGTTATGTCTCATATATAAGTGATTTATAGTAAAAAACTTTGTTTTTACGGGTTGTTTAATTAAGGATCTAATTTGTTTATATTTTGAGATAATTAATAATCGACACATGGTTTACTCTCATCTAAATTCATCTGATTTTTTTACCATGTCAACCAATGGCATACCATAAACAGAGATAGTTGCATACCATAAACAGAGAGAATGGCATACCATAAACAGAGAGAATGGCATACCATAAACAGAGAGAATGGCATACCATAAACAGAGAGAATGGCATATCATAAACAGAGAGAATGGCATACCATAAACAAGAGAAATGTCATACCATAAACAGAGAGAATGGCATACTATAAACAGAGAGAATGGCATACTATAAACAGAGAGAATGGCCTACCATAAACAGAGAGAATTGATTATTAAGATACTGGGCTATGACCATGATAGATGCCCTATATTCTATACATTTAAAAAATAACAACTCCCGGGAGTTATTGAATGAAATTTAACTGAAATCAACAAGTGAATCTATTGACACCCCACCGCCCCACTCAGAGACCAACACACAAAACAACACAACAAAACATGTCTATCCTGTGTGTCAGCGAGTAAGTTCTACTTTTCTTTATTTTAGGAGTTTTTTTTTCTTGAAATAATAACTGGGTGTCTCTGGAATATCACCTGAAATATTACTTTCTCTCTCTCTCTCTCTCTCTCTCTCTCTGTCTCAGTCTCTCATTGTCTCTCTCTTTTTTTCTCTGCCTCTCTCTCTGTCTGTCTCAGTCTCTCATTGTCTCTCTCTTTCTTTCTCTCTCTCTCTCTGTCTGTCTCTGTCTCTTATTGTCTCTCTCTCTTTTTCTCTGTCTCTCTCTATGTCTGTCTCAGTCTCTCATTGTCTCTCTCTTGCTTTCTCTCTCTTTCTCTCTCTCTCTCTCTATCTCTCTCTCTGTCTCCGTCTCTCATTGTCTCTCTCTTTCTTTCTCTCTCTCTCTCTGCCTGTCTCAGTCTCTCATTGTCTCTCTCTCTTTCTTTCTCTCTCTGTCTCAGTCTCTCATTGTCTCTCTCTTTCTTTCTCTCTCTGTTTCTCTCTCTCTGATTGTCTCAGTCTCTCATTGTCTCTCTCTTTCTTTCTCTCTCTCTCTCTGTCTCAGTCTCTTATTGTCTCTCTCTCTTTCTTTCTCTCTCTCTCTCTCTCTCTCTCTGTTTCAGTCTCTCATTGTCTCTCTCTTTCTCTCTCTCTCTCTTGTCTAAGTCTCTCATCGTCTCTCTCTTTCTTTCTCTCTCTCTCTCTCTCTCTGTCTGTCTGTCTCAGTCTCTCATTGTCTCTCTCTTTCTTTCTCTCTCTCTCTATCTCTCTGTCTCAGTCTCTCATTGTCTCTCTCTTCCTTTCTCTCTCTCTGTCTTGGTTTCTCATTGTCTCTCTCTCTTTCTTTCTCTCTCTTCCTCTGTCTCTTTGTTTCTCTTTCTCTCTGTGTCTCTTTATCTCTCTCTGCCCCTTTCTCTGCCTGTCTGTCTGTCTCTCTTTCTTTATTTCTTTTCTTCTCTGTCTGCCTGTCTCTTTTTCTTTCTCTCTCTGTCTCACTCCATGTCTATCTCTCTTTTTCTCAACGACACCTTCTCTCTGTCTTTGTCTTTTGCTCCCTCTGTCTCTCTATATATATCTTTCTCTCTGAATTTCTTTCTCTTTATCTATCTCTTTTGCTCTATATTTTTGTCTCTATCTTTCTCTCTCTTTCTCTCTGTCCTCCCCCTCTCTCTGCTTTTCACTCTCTCTCTTTCTCTTTGTCCCCCTCACTCTCTCTGTTTCTCTCACTCTTTCTCTCTGTCCCTACTCTCTCTCAGTTTATCTTTCTCTCTTTCTCTCTGTCCCCCTCTCTCTCTCTTTCTCTCTATCTCTCTCTCTCTGCTTCTTTAAATCACCTAACAACACTCCCTATTTTTTTTTCATGCCCTCCAAAGCCGTCTTTATGTCTGTTGCCTGTATTGGTCTGTCTAGCTCTGTCCTCTGGTCGTCCTGTAGCGACTTTGCGTAAGCCAGGTACCGGTCTTGAATGTCTGGGTTTGTTTGTTCGTGTGTGTAAAGTTTAGTGTAATAGTCTTTGAATGTCTGTACTATTCCTTCGTTATCGTCGTGTAGCACTCCGTCCTTATCCTCAATGACGTTGATGTTGTTGCTACGTTGAATGTTGTCTTCAATTGTTAAAAAAATGTTTTGTGGGTATTTCTAGATTGTCTATTAATGTTCTGCTCCTCGTGTCAGCACCTTTATATTTATATTGTTGTATAGCTTCTAATTCTATTATGTCTGGGTCCGTGGGATCGGTTTATTTAGACGATATTTAAGTACAAAAATTAATAAATATGTGCAATAAATATCCTAAATAAATGCGAGTTTTTAGAAATAAAATTAAGCATTAGGTGGCAACAGTTTCTTCACCCGGTCGGTCATGTTATATTATGATATATATACCTCTATCCCACTGAATTCGAAAGTTGGCGTTGTTGCGGTGCCATCCGTCTATAGAAATCTGGTACAAGGTTAAAACAGCTTGAATTAGCCAAAATATTTAATTTTATTAGACCTCATCACAAACTTAACAGCTCTACATTTTTCCTCTTTCTGCGTTGAGAGAAAATTCTCTCAAATATACATGGTATAAGCAAAGATGATCTAATACAACCGTCATATATACATAGTTATGAAAACACTTTTCCTATTACGTATGCAACAACAAACTCATACAAATTCTCGTTCTTTCCGCTCGGGATTCGGAAGTGGAATGGGTTACCTGACCTAACAGGAAAACCAAAACTCTATCAACATTTAAAACTCTATCAACATTTAAAACTCTATCAACATTTAAAACTCTATCAACATTTAAAACTCTATCAACATTTTAAAACTGTATCAACATTTAAAACTGTATCAATATTTAAAACTCTATCAACGTTTAAAACTCTATCAACATTTAAAACTCTATCAACATTTAAAACTCTATCAACATTTAAAACTGTATCAATATTTAAAACTGTATCAACATTTAAAACTGTATCAATATTTAAAACTCTATCAACATTTAAAACTCTATCAACATTTAAAACTCTATCAACATTTAAAACTGTATCAATATTTAAAACTCATATAAAAATGCAAGACTAGACATAAACAATGGATAAAAGTAGGACTCAATAATATTCTGTTAAAAAATGCGTCTGTAATAGATAAAATAAGAATGATGCCAAGAATGCTGATAAGATTGCCAATAACATTTATAAGGAAGATGACATAAGTGATGAATAAATGCAGATGTAAGTATATTTTACAAATATTTATGTACAACATACTAATACCTTAGGGGCGTCCATAAATGACGAAACGTATATAAAAGGGGCGGGGTCACACTTTAATGAGATGTGTGACAAGGGGAGGGAGGTTTTTAAGAACTGTGACGTCACGGAAATAGAGGTTAAAAAAGGTTTTTTTTAAAACACATTTTCATAAGTGTACTAAAAACAAGAAAATAATTTAAAACTAATAAGTTCAAGTACTTTCATACAATATGACTAAAAACGTTCGGCGGGCGCTTATGAGGTTTTACATATGCAGTTCATTCATTCTCTCACTTATAGATATCTTTTTTGCCTTCTTAATTATCAAATCTCTACTTTTTATGCTAAACACCTGCCCCACGTTTTTAGTCATATGATATGAAAGTACTTGAACTTATTAGTTTTAAATTATTTTCTTCTTTTTAGTACACTTATAAAATTATTAAATGTAGGTATCTTTTTTTACCTCTATTTATTTTATTCTTCTTAGTCCATTTACAAAAACGTGTTTTTTAAACATATTTTTTATCTCTATTTTTTTTATACCAAACACCTCGTAAGCGCCAGCCCAACGTTTTAAAAACACGGTGATGTGGTCACGGGGTGAACTTATGGATGTCAACAAAAGCAGACGGTACAGATTATTATATATAGATAAACTAAAAATGTAATTTAAAATGGGACCAGATAGATCCCTCTACATTTGGGAAATACAAGCTCGTTGTTGGTTGAACCTTAACACTTGGTCAAGACAGTCCCAGGGCTTCTCGTCCACTAAGACAAAGTGGACACATGATCCTCCTACACCAGGTCCCTACCAATCTTCACTATAAGCTGCGAGGCTGCGCAGATATCTGACCGAATCGCCCAGCAGATTAGAAATGCGGCGCAGAAAAATTTGTAAAATATGGAGCAAAAAAATGGTTGCTGTGTAACTTTTCACGCGCGCCTTTTTACTTTGAACAACGAACATTAGAGGGGACATTGGTCACTACCATACTAGGCTGGACATCGCACATCACCCGTGTGTCATGTACTGGTGAGAAACATCACCCATGTGTCATGTGCTGGTGAGAAACATCACCCGTGTGTCATGTGCTGGTGAGAAACATCACCCGTGTGTCATGTGCTGGTGAGAAACATCACCCGTGTGTCATGTGCTGGTGAGAAACATCACCCGTGTGTCATGTGCTGGTGAGAAACATCACCCGTGTGTCATGTGCTGGTGAGAAACATCACCCGTGTGTCATGTGCTGGTGAGAAACATCACCCGTGTGTCATGTGCTGGTGAGAAACATCACCCGTGTGTCATGTTCCGGTTGAGAAACATCACCCGTGTGTCATGTGCTGGTGAGAAACATCAGCCGTGTGTCATGTGCTGGTGAGAAACATCACCCGTGTGTCATGTGCTGGTGAGAAACGAAGTGTATGCTCCATTCCACTTCCTACCCAACCCCCACCTTAATTAGTCCCAGGAGTTTGTTCACATTTAGAATGAAATTGAACTGAAATTTACACGTGAATCTATTGACACCCCACGCACCTCACTCAGAGACCAACACACAAAACAACTCAACAAAACATGTGTGAGCCAGTAAAGTTTACTTTTCTTTATTTCCGGATATTTGTTTTAAAGAATAACTCTCCGTCAGCTTATGTCAACACACACACACACAGATTTATCATTTCTTTTCCTTAGTCCCATGACTATTACAGTAATCATTACAATCACTCTTTCTCTCTCTATGTATTTTATTTGCTCTATCTATCGATCTATGTCTCTATCTCTTTCATTGATTCTCTCTATCTCTCTCTTTCTCTCTCTGTCTCTATCTCTTTCATTACCATCTCTCTATCTCTCTCTGTCTCTATCTCTTTCATTGTCTCTCTCTGTCTCTGTCTCTCTCTATGTCTGTCTCTTCCTCTCTCAATGCCTCTCCATCTCTCTCTCTCTCTTTCTGTCTCTTCCTGTCCCTCATTCATTCTCTTTTTCTCTCTCTCTCTCTGTCTCTTTATCTCTTTCTGTATATCTCTCTCTTTCTCTCTCTCTTTCTTTCTTTTAATGACACTTTCTCTCTGTCTTTGTCCATCACCCCCACTGTCTCTCTCTAAATTTCTTTCTCTCTCTTTGTGTATCTTTTTCTATATCTCTATCGTTTCATATATCTCTTTGTCTCTCACTTTTCCTTTGTTTCTCTCTCTCTATCTCTCTATCTCTCTCTCTCTGTTTCTCTCTCTTTTTCTCACTTCCCCATCTCTCACTCTCTTTATCTCTCTCTCTCTGTTTCTCTCTCTCTTTGGATGACTTCATAATGAATGTTATAAAATTCCAAAACGATTTTTAAATCACCTACCCCCGCCCCCATTTTTGGAACTAACTTTGTACAGTTTGTGTCAGTGAGTGTCTGAGTGTTTGTATGTGCATTTGGTAGGAAAGTGACCTGGTAACTTTATAATAAGATGTACAGGGGTACGGATTATTCAAAGAATGTGAATACTAAAGTAACCTCATCCCTTTTTGCGCGTGTGTGCGTGTGTGTCTTAGATAGATGTTGATAAAATCTTGTTTAAGAACGGGCACAGCTAGTTAACTACTGCATTAAAAATCAAGTTATCGTATAAAGATAGTTAATTAATTTTATTAATAAATTGCTTTTATTAAATAAAGTTTATTTGTCCTTATTTTGTTTTCAATATGCAATTTATTGATAATGTATAAAATTAAAGACAAAATAATAATGATTGACATATATAATATACCTTATCTAAAAATGTCTAAAACAGCGTATTTATAACAATCTCATTTATGTATATTTCAGAGATATTCATCCTCCCACATAGATCATTATTGAATACTTTTATTACTATTTTTTGTCAGGTCTACTAATGGCCTACTAGAAACACTGAAGAAATCAAAGGATGTCACAGGGTTACGCCCAGTGCTTCCAGCGCTAGGATATTCAAACTAGATCTAGGTTATTTCGACCTTGTCTAGGGTTTTTATTTCCAAAATAGTTATAATCTAGGTTTTTATTTTTTAAATAGTAAATAAACGATATTTAAGTTTAAGAAAAATAAATATGCGCAATTAATGTCCTAAACAAATTCGATTTTTCAAAAATAAAATTAGGCATTAGATGGCAACAGTTTTTTCACTCCCTCTGTAATGTTATATAAAATATTATGATATATATAGCTCTACCTCACTGAATTCTAAAGGTGGCGCTGCTGCGGTACCAGTACCATCTGTCAAAAGAAATCTGGTACGAGATAAAACCAACGAAATGAGCCAAAATATTAAATTTTATTACACCTCACCACAAACTAACAGCTGATGTATTGATCGTTTTCTAAAAGTGTATTGTTGAATTTCGATAAGGGGATTTTGTAATAATATTGGTCTTTGTAGTATTTAGTGTAATTTTCACCCCTTTGTGGTCTGTAAACTTTAGAGTTTCTGTAACATGTTTAGCTTCATTAATTGTGTCTGTAATTGTGATGTAGAATCTATCTAACCTTGATTGGGTGTTAAAATTATTATTATTAAATGTTGTTTCTTTTCCATTTTTATGAATTATTCTATACACGTCTACTAATTTGTATGTATCCGTTATGTACTGTAGTACTTCTATCCCCGTGTTAACTTCTACAAATCTACACGCTTTTATTTAAGTCACACTGTTTGTATGTTGTATCCATCCATCCATCATTCCATCCATCCATCCTTCCTTCAAAACTTGAAACGTAAAATTATACCACTTCTGATTGTCCTGGAGATCTAAAATTTTTACCACAGATAGATCTTGGATGACAATGCATTGTATTTAAATTTCAGATCGATCGAATGTACCGTATTGAAATTATTGCATTTTTAGTTTATCTATAGTCTATATATAAGCATCGGTACCCGTCTGCTTTGTTGACATCCATGGGTTCACCACGGTATAAAGCACCGTGGTATAAAGGGTTGGGCGGGCGCTTATGAGGTGTTTGGTATTTTAAAAAAAATAGTGGTAAAAAAGATGTTTGGGCTTCAGACGTGAATATTAAAGAGTTTTTATTATAAATTTTAAAAAATAGCTGAAAGAACAAAGTTTTTGACTATAAATCCCTTATATATGAGACATAACTAAAAGTAGTGATTATGTTAAAAGCGTGTCCTTTTTTAAAAAAAAAGATTTTTTAAATATTAGAATTTATAGTCGTCTGATGGAGTTGACCTCCACGGCTCACTAGTTTCACTCCAGCCCAAATTCCAGTATTTACATCAAGGGCATGGGAGATCAGCGCGTTTCATTCTGTAAAGGTTTGTAAATAAAAGCTGTCCTTTTTAAAAAAAAAGATTTTTTTACATTTTATTACTTATTCCTTTTCCTTTTGGGGTTGTTTGTGTCGAGAGGGCCCGTAACATAGTTAAAATCCCCTCCCAAGACAACCTTCCCTCTCTTAAATAAATTTTCCAAATGTGTAACTAGTGTTTTGTAAAAAAAGTGGTTGCTCTTTGGGTTTGGCTGGGGCGTATATGTTAACAAGTGTGTATATGTCTTTCTTGTCTGTAATGTTCATGGTGACCATTCTTCCCTCACTATCCCTGTCCTTATGTGTTATTTCCCATCTATCGGATGTCTGTACTATTCCCACCCCTTTAAATCTCCCTAAACTAAAGTGACTGTTTTTCATCCCTAAAGTCTTTGTGTACATATTTGCGTCGTGTTCTGTTGTTATGTTTGTTTCCTGTAAAAAAATAAAATCTGTCTTGTGCTTTTTAACCAGGTTAATAATGTGTTGTTCTTTATTTGTACAGGTCTTAATATTGAGTGATAGCAGTGTGAGCTGTGTAGTCCCAGTGTCTGCCATGTTCGTGTCTCGGGGCCGAGCGTCGAGGTCACGTAATGTTGTTTTGTTAGTGAAAGCTACGCTTGACCGCATTCTACTGCCATTGCCTCGTGTGTGTGAAACATTCATCGCCATGAATTTGCTGCGCGGTAATTCTAAACTTCTAAGCGGCGCCAGTCAGATTTCTGTGCGGCTGAGCAACTTAAAAGGACCATCGTTCTTAACCCGTCAGTGTGTTTAGGTAACAACAAGTTTTTTTATTTTTAAATATAGAGGGGCTTCACCTGGTAATATTTTATGCTACATTAAGAACATAGTACCTTAATATTCAATTCTGTCTTTTTATAGTAGGCCATTGGTAGACCTGTCAAAAAATGTGTACACAAAAAATCTATAGTAATGCGCCTGAATGTAATAATTTTCCTAAAGATATGAAGATCAAAGATCGTTAAAAAAATACAGTTTTAGATTTTTTTTTAAATAAAGAGTATTATACATGTCAATCATTAATTCTTTGACTTATTACTAAATTTTATCGCTATGTTGTAAGTTCAAAAAAAGTGAGGTCAAATAATTTTAAAAAAAAATAATTTTGATGCTAAAAAGGCGTAATTGAAAAAAATAGATTACTTCCTTTATAGGATAACTTGATTTTTAATGCAGCAGTTAAGTTGTAGTGAGTGTTGTTAAAACAAGAGATTATCAACACTTAACTCTCACACAAACACACACACACACACACAAACACACTCAGACACACACACACAAGCGCGCGCAAAGAGTGATTAGTTTACTTCTGTAATGTGATGTGTGATCTACCAACACATGACACACGGGTGATGTGTGATTTACCAGCACATGACACACGGGTGATATTTCTCACCAGCACATGACACACGGGTGATATTTCTCACCAGCACATGACACACGGGTGATATTTCTCACCAGCACATGACACACGGGTGATATTTCTCACCAGCACATGACACACGGGTGATATTTCTCACCAGCACATGACACACGGGTGATATTTCTCACCAGCACATGACACACGGGTGATATTTCTCACCAGCACATGACACACGGGTGATATTTCTCACCAGCACAATCCACACGGGTGATATTTCTCACCAGCATATGACACACGGGTGATGTTTCTCACCAGCACATTACACACGGGTGATGTTTCTAAACCAGCACATGACACACGGGTGATGTTTCACACCAGCACATGACACACGGGTGATGTTTCACACCAGCACATGACACACGGGTGATGTTTCACACCAGCACATTACACACGGGTGATGTTTCACACCAGCACATTACACACGGGTGATGTTTCTAAACCAGCACATGACACACGGGTGATGTTTCTCACCAGCACATTACACACGGGTGATGTTTCTAAACCAGCACATGAAACACGGGTGATGTTTCACACCAGCACATGACACACGGGTGATGTTTCTAAACCAGCACATTACACACGGGTGATGTTTCTCACCAGCACATTAAACACGGGTGATGTTTCTAAACCAGCACATGACACACGGGTGATGTTTCTAAACCAGCACATGACACACGGGTGATGTTTCTAAACCAGCACATGAAACACGGGTGATGTTTCTCACCAGTACATTACACACGGGTGATGTTTCTAAACCAGTACATTACACACGGGTGATGTTTCTAAACCAGCACAGGACACACGGGTGATGTTTCTAAACCAGCAACTTGTCTCATTGTGTCATTGTCTCTTATTACCACCATATTGAACCGTCTTATTTCAGAGAAACAAGCTCAGGGTTCTCATTGATTTAATGTTCTAGCACAAGGGTGGGCAAGCTACGGCCCGCGGGCCGCATCGCCAGAGTATTTTATGCGGCCGTAGGCATGTACATTGTACATGTTGCGACCTTATGTCGATGTTAATTTTATTTTGTTGAATTTTTGCTATATTTAAAAAAAAATTATTCCGAGTATTTGTTTTAAATCTGGGGATATTAAATCGGTTTTATGGCCCCAGAATTGATGAGTGATTATTAGTCATTAATTGTTAACATGCTTATTCGAAACTGATTTCAGATCAACTAGAAGTGGCTTTTGTTCACGATTTACACATTGGCGGTTTCGTCAAATTTTTAGTTTTAATGTAAATAGACGTTGATTGGTGCTAAAAAATAAAGATTGTTGGCGAATGTCGGTTTTTTAAATAACGAAACGACCGCTAAATATTGCATCACGAGCGTTGGCAACAAGGCATTCAGCTTGATGTGCCGTGAGCATATGTGCGTCTTTAAGGCGTACAACTTAAAATGACACCATGCAACAAAACATTTGGATTTCAGGCGCAATTTAACAAATGAAAAAAAAAGGAATGGCCTCGATTTTGTTACTAAAATTGTTAATGAAGATTCGAAGTTTGCTATTGACGTTATGAAAAAAGTGTAATGAACTGAATGTCAAACTTCAGGGCAAGAGATTGTTTGCACATGAAATTTTTGTGCTTGTGAGATCATTTCAGGTAGAACATTCCCTGTTCTCCACGCAAGCAGGTGAAAACATATTTTGCAATTTTCCTTTGCTGAAACAGAAAACCATTTCGTGATAAACGGCTAGTAAGTACAAGGTTCAGTTGGATGCCTTTGCTATGGAATTTGAAAGGAGGTTACAGGACTTCAAGAACCTGGAACCACTTTTCAATGTCCTCAGTTCACCATTTAGTGCAGAAACTGATTCAGCCCCAGAGAGTATACAGTTATAGCGCTTGACCTACAGGCAGATTATGACATGAAGGAGCAGTTCAAGTCAGTTCTTCTGCTGGAGTTGTATGGATGTTTGCCAGCAGCAGCATTTTCACACTTTAAAAACTTTGCTGCCAAACTTTTGTCACTACTTGGGTCCATATACATCTGTGAGCAAGCTTTTTCTTGCATGAAAATAAACAAGTCTAAGAAAAGATCGATTTTGACTGAATGCAATTTAAATGCAGTCATGCGAATCACAACTAGTAAATTGGTTCGACAGTTCATAAACATTATCCAAAATTGTGAACAGTTACATCCTTCTCATTAATTATAATCGTACTCTGTGGTCAGATTGTATGTAAATTACTGTCCTTCTTGTTCATAGTTATTATGGCAGGTAAAAATGAACTTTTGTTGAAATAATTATGAATAGTAAAATCTTATTATCAAATTAAAAACGGTTTTAGTTCGTATTTTTAAATGTAATGTACCTATGTAATAGATGTAATGTACCTGTGTAATAAATGTAATGTACCTATGTAATAGAGTGTGAATGGCAAATAAATGACAAGCACATGATAATAATCATTCATTCATATTTTATACGTTGTAAATTGTAATTGAAGTAGACAAAATATATATGCGGCCCGCCTATAACAATGGAGTTTTCAATATGGCCCGCCTATAACAATAGAGTTTTCAATGCGGTCCTCCGTGTAAAAAGTTTGCCCACCCCTGTTCTAGCAAGTTAACATATTAAACAATTTTAATTCATTTTTGGTGTCATTGTCTTTTTTTTTAAATAAGTAAAATTACAATAAAATTATAATCAAAACAATCTAAAGCACTTGTATAAACAATCTAAAGTACTTGTATAAACAATCTAATGTACTTTTATAAACAATCAAAAGTACTTGTATACACAATCTAAAGTACTTGTATAAACAATCTAAAGTACTTTTATAAACAATCTAAATTACTTGTATAAACAATCTAATGTACTTGCATAAACAATCTAAAGTACTTGTGTAAACAATCTAAACTACTTGTATAAACAATCTAAAGTACTTTTATAAACAGTCAACGCCGCCGTCCACCCACACCCACCCCGGACTGCGGGCTGCGGTAAAATTATTAAACGTTGACCGGTCAGCGGTGATAATAAGTTTGGGGACCACTGCTTTAAATGACTGTACATAGAATGCTATAATAAGTTTGTGGACAACTGCTGTAAATGACTGTACGTACAGTGCTATAATAAGTTTGGGGACCACTGCTGTAAATGCCTGTACGTACAGTGCTATAATAAGTTTGGGGACCACTGCGTAAATGACTGTACATATAATGCTATAATAAGTTTGGCGACCACTGCTGTAAATGACTGTACGTACAGTGCTATAATAAGTTTGGGGACCACTGCTGTAAATGACTGTACGTACAGTGCTATAATAAGTTTGGGGTCCACTGCTGTAAATGACTGTACGTACAGTGCTATAATAAGTTTGGGGACCACTGCTGTAAATGACTGTACGTACAGTGCTATAATAAGTTTGGGGTCCACTGCTGTTAATGACTGTACATAGAGTGCTATAATAAGTTTGGGGACCACTGCTGTAAATGACGGTACATATAATGCTATAATAAGTTTGGGGACCACTGCTGTAAATGACTGTACGCACAGTGCTATAATAAGTTTGGGGACCACTGCTATAAATGACTGTACGTACAGTGCTATAATAAGTTTGGGGACCACTGCTGTAAATGACTGTACGTACAGTGCTATAATAAGTTTGGGGACCACTGCTGTAAATGACTGTACGTACAGTGCTATAATAAGTTTGGGGACCACTGTTGTAAATGACTGTACGTACAGTACTATAATAAGTTTGGGGACCACTGCTGTAAATGACTGTACGCACAGTGCTATAATAAATGTAACAGTGAAATAAAAAAATGTTTAAGAAAGAGAGAGAATTATATCGTATTATAGTACCTTCCTTACATTTAAACGGCGTTAGACGGAAAGACACATAATATTATTATATTTTCATGGTGGCGAGTTCGTAACCAGGAAGCAGCGTAACACGAGACCGGCGTAACCCGAGACTCCCTGATATAACTAGTTTGGTAGGTGGCCATCAGATGATTTGTCAAAAAATGGCATAAAGATGTCATATAGATGCACCCAGGAACACTTCTCTCTGAATATACATATGTCAGAGTGTTCTGGTTCTCACTGATTTCGTCATTTTTAAATAATGTATATTATATATGTCAATCATCAATATTTTAACTTGTGTTTTATACGTTATCATTTAGTTGTATATTCAATACAAAATAAGGACAAATAAATTTTAAAAAATATTTTTGACACTATAAAAGAACGTAATTGAAGGAAAAAATTAACTCTCTTTATACGTTAACTTGATTTGTCATACAGTAGCTAACTGATTATCAATAACTACCTGACACACACACATGCAAACAGTAATAAAATTACTTCTGTAACGACATTCTTTGGAGAATTCTTACCCCACTGTACACCTTATTAAAACGAGACCTGGTCACTTTTGTCATAGAACTTGGAGGTCAAGTAACAAGACTTCAACACACCGTGTTTAGAACTCTTTAATCAACTGTACAATCCTCTGCATTCAACCATCGGCAATCCACCCGGGAGACCTCTTGAACCGTCTATATATAGTCAGCCATCCTCCCTGCCCACGACCACAAACACACACTCAAACACTCAATGACACAAACACACACTCAGACACTCAATGACACAAACACACACTCAGACACTCAATGACACAAACACACACTCAGACACTCAATGACACAAACACACACTCAGACACTCAATGACATAAACACACACTCAGACACTCAATGACACAAACACACACTCAGACACTCAATGACACAAACACACACTCGGACACTCAATGACACAAACACACACTCAGACACTCAATGACACAAACCGTACAAAGTTTCTTATAAACAAATAGGTCCGGGCGTAGGTGATTTGAAGAAAATTCGTTGTGGAATTATGTCACATTCATTATGAGTCATCAGGAGAGAGAGAAAAATAGAGTGAACGCAAAACAGAGAGGAAGAGAGAGAGAGAGAAAGAAAGAGAGAGAAAAAGAGACGAAAGACAACGAGAGTCAGAAATCTAGAAAGAGACAGAGAGTTTGAGCGGGAGAAAGAAAGAGACAGACAGAGAGAAAGATAGAGAAAGAATTAAAGGGAAAGAGAGATATACAGAAAGAGACAGAGAGAGAGAGAAAGACAGAGAGAGCCAGAGACGAAGACAGACAGAAATTATCTTTGAGAGAAAGAGAGATTGACAAGGAGAGACAGCGAGAGACAGAAAAGGAGACAGACAGAACAGACAGTAAGAGAGAGTAAGAGAGAAAGAAAGAGAGACAGACCGAGAGAGGGGCAAAGAGAGGAAAAGAGACAGAGAGAGAGAGAAAGAAAAAGGAAAGAGGGACCGGAAGAGAGACGCAGAAAGAGAGAGAGACAGAGAGAGAAAATGAGGGACAAATATATATATATATATATATATATATATATATATATATAGAGAGAGAGAGAGAGAGAGAGAGAGAGAGAGAGATAAAATGAGAGACTGAAAGAGAGAGAGAGCGAGAGACTGAGACAGAGCAAGAGAGAAGATGAGAGACTGGGACAGAGTGAGAGAGAAAATGAGAGAGAGAGAAAGGGAGAGAGAGAGAAAGATAGAGAGTGAGAAAATGAGAGAATGAGACAGAGAGAGAGAGAGAGAGAGAGAGAGAAAGAGAGAGTGAAAGAAAAAAAGATAAAATGAGAAAATGGGACAGAGAGAGAAAGAGAAAATGAGAGAATGAGAGAGAGAGAGAGAGAAAGGGAGAGACAGAGAGAGAAAATGAGAGAATGAGACAGAGAGAGAGAGAGAGAGAGAGAGAGAGAGAGAGAGTGAAAGAAAGAGAACATGAGAGACAGAGAAAGAGAGAGAGAGAGAGAGAGAGAGAGAGAGAGAGAGAGAAAATGAGAGACTGAGACAGATAGAGAGACAAAGTAATATTTCAGGTGATATTCTACTGACACCCCGTTATTGTTTAAAAAAAACCCTGAAATAAAGAAAAGTAGAACTTACTCGCTAACCACAGGATACACATGTAATTTTTAATTGCGTGATTGAGTGAGGGCTTGGGGTGCCAATAGATTCACTTGTTGTTTTCAGTTCAATTTCATCTAATAACTCATAGGACTCTTAAGTTTAAGTAACAGCGAGCTGTTATTATTGAAATATATATAGGGCCTCTATCTGGTCCCATCTTAGGTTTAATTACCAGCGAGCTGTTATTATTGAAATATATAGGGCCTCTATCTGGTCCCATCTTAGGTTTAAGTACCAGCGAGCTGTTATTATTGAAATATATAGGGCCTCTATCTGGTCCCATCTTAGGTTTAAGTAACAGCGAGCTGTTATTATTGAAATATATAGGGCCTCTATCTGGTCACATCTTAGGTTTAAGTAACAGCGAGCTGTTATTATTGAAATATATAGGGTATCTATCTGGTCCCATCTTAGGTTTAAGTAAAAGCGAGCTCATATTATTTGAATATATAGGGCCTCTATCTGCTCCCATATTAGGTTTAAGTAAAAGCGAGCTTTTATTATTGAAATATATAGGGCCTCTATCTGGTCCCATTTTAGGTTTATGTAACAGCGAGCTGTTATTATTGAAATATATAGGGCATCTATCTGGTCCCAACTTAGGCTTAAGTAACAGCGAGCTGTTATTATTGAAATATATAGGGCCTCTATCTGGTCCCATCTTAGGTTTAAGTACCAGCGAGCTGTTATTATTGAAATATATAGGGCCTCTATCTGGTCCCATCTTAGGTTTAAGTACCAGCGAGCTGTTATTATTGAAATATATAGGGCCTCTATCTGGTCCCATCTTAGGTTTAAGTAACAGCGAGCTGTTATTATTGAAATATATAGGGCCTCTATCTGGTCACATCTTAGGTTTAAGTAACAGCGAGCTGTTATTATTGAAATATATAGGGTATCTATCTGGTCCCATCTTAGGTTTAAGTAAAAGCGAGCTCATATTATTTGAATATATAGGGCCTCTATCTGCTCCCATATTAGGTTTAAGTAAAAGCGAGCTTTTATTATTGAAATATATAGGGCCTCTATCTGGTCCCATTTTAGGTTTATGTAACAGCGAGCTGTTATTATTGAAATATATAGGGCATCTATCTGGTCCCAACTTAGGCTTAAGTAACAGCGAGCTGTTATTATTGAAATATATAGGGCATCTATCTGGTCCCATCTTAGGTTTAAGTAAAAGCGAGCTCATATTATTTGAATATAGAGGGCCTCTATCTGGTCCCATTTTAGGTTTATGTAACAGCGAGCTGTTGTTTTTTTTAAATATAGAGGGCCTCTATCTGGTCCCGTCTTAAGTTTACGTAACAGCGAGCCCTTACGAGGACCTTCTCACCTCAATTAAGAAGAGGAAACTACGATGGTATGGACACGTGACAAGATCTGGAGGTCTCGCAAAGACTATAATGCAAGGCACAGTCCAGGGAGGTAGAATAAATAAAAGTGAAAAAAAAATATTTTTAAAAACCACGTTTTAGTGAGCGGACTAAAAAGAAGAAAATAAAAGAGTAAAAATTTAATATTTAAAAAATTTACTTTGATGTAACATGACTAAAAACATGGGGCGGGCGCTTCTCAGGCTTAACTAATTCAATTCACTCATTTTCTTACTCGTCATTTGTAAACCCTATTCATTTTAGCCAAACGCCTAAAAAGCGCCCGCCCACGTTTTTAGTCATGTTACATCATAGTACTTATTTTAAATTTAAAACAAATTTTAATTTATTTTCTATGCTTGTGTATGCTATGGTGAGTTTTGAAGTATTGATTATGTTCAAATATAATACGCATTGCCCGACAAACATTTACAGACTGGAAATGACTGATCTCCCCTTGATGTTAAACAAGGTTTTTGTGGTCGGGGATGGTGTGAACTGGGCCCGTGAATGTCATGTAGACAAGGACAGACGGATAATACATATGCTTATATATAGGTAAACTAAAAAGTTCAATAATTTAATAACGGTACATTCGATCGATCTGAAATTTTGATACAATGCATTGTCATCCAAGATCTATTCGTGGTAAAAGTGTGAGATCTCTAGGACTATCAGAAGTGGTTTAATTTTACATTGGCAGATCTTGATAAATTGTGGACAGACAAACCAACAAACAGGAATGAAAGTGAGTTAATAAAAACGTGGTAAAAAGAGGCAGAAAAAAGAAGAGTTGGTAAGACGATATCAAAGAGTGGACCGGCCTGTCATTCAGCGATTCCCAAAAGGCATCACAGGTCAGGAATAAATGGCATGAGATAGTGAGCAGTTCACTATGTTGCCCCAACGACGGGCTAAGAGATAGTTCAAGTGCTGTTATTATTGAGATATATAGGGCATCTATCTGGTCCCATCTTGGGTTCAAGTAAGAGCGAGTTGTTATTTTTTAAATATATAGGGCCTCTATCTGGTCACATCTTAGGTTCAAGTAAGAGCGAGTTGTTATTTTTTAAATATATAGGGCCTCTATCTGGTCCCATCTTAGGTTCAAGTAAGAGCGAGTTGTTATTTTTTAAATATATAGGGCCTCTATCTGGTCACATCTTGGGTTCAAGTAAGAGCGATTTGTTATTTTTTAAATATATAGGGCCTCTATCTGGTCACATCGTTAATTGAATGTGGAGACTAGTATCATAATAATCAAGTCTCTGATTATGGTATGCCATTGGTAGACCTGTCAAAAATGTCATATTACTTACATTATCAAGTAATAACAGGTAGAAGCCAGTGCTGCCAGTGACAATTTTGGGAAAAACCTAGCCTACATGTAAAAAAAAACAACCTAGATCTAAAAGAAAAAACCCAGACACGCTAAAAATAAACAAATATGACGTCACAAAGCTCTTTCTCCCCCTCCCCCCTAAAAAACCACAAAAACCCCCCGTATTTTCTACTTAAATATTAGCATGTTTCAAATCAATTTTTGTTATTTAAGGAAGTTGTTTAGTATAAGAATGGATTCTAATATCGTAACTCGCGCGGAGCCATTTAAAACGTCAATAAATAAATTTATTGTAAGCAGTAAAATGTTTAAGTCGAGCTTTCATTTAAAGTTGTGCATTTTAGATGTGACAGTTCTTAAACACCTCCCTCCCCCTTGTCACACATCTCATTAAAGTGTGACACTTTTAGATGCGCGTCGTCATTTAAGATATTAGTATGTAGTACGTAAATTGTAATGTAAATTGTAATGTAAATTGTAAATGTTTTTGTAAAATATACTTACATCTGCATTTATTTATCACTTATGTCGTCTTAATTTTAAATCTTATTGGCAATCTTATTGTCAGCATTCTTTGCATCATTCTTATTTTATCGATTACAGACGCTCCTTTTATACAGAATATTATTAAGTCCTACTTTTATCGATTGTTTATGTCTAGTCTTGCATTTTTATTTGAGTTTTTAATGTTGATAGAGTTTTGGTTTTCCTCGTTTGATCAGCTAACCTATTCCTGCATACGGATAAGTATAACTATGTCTAATTGAGGGTTGTATTAGATTATCTTTGGTTTATACCATGAAGACTTGTGAGAATATTCTCTCAGCGCAGGCAGAAGAAAATGGTAGAGCTGTTACGCTTGTGGTGATGTCTAATAAAGTTGAATATTTTGGCTCATTCAAGCTGTTTTATCTTGTACCAGATTTCTTTAGACAGATGGCACCACAGCAGCGCCACATTTCGAATTCAGCGGGGTAGAGTTATAGATATCGTAATGTAACATGATAGAGCGGCTGAAAAAAAACTGTTGCCACCGGCTACTTAATTTTATTTTTGAAAAATCGAATTTATTTAGGATATTATTTTCACATATTTAATAACATTTGTACTTAAACATCGTTTATTTACTTTTCTATGAATCACCTAGATTATGTCTATTTTTGAAATGAAAAACCTAGATTATGTCTATTTTTGAAATGAAAAACCTAGATTATGTCTATTTTTGAAATGAAAAACCTAGATTATGTCTATTTTTGAAATGAAAAACCTAGATTATGTCTATTTTTGAAATGAAAAACCTAGATTATGTCTATTTTTGAAATGAAAAACCTAGATTATGTCTATTTTTGAAATGAAAAACCTAGATTATGTCTATTTTTGAAATGAAAAACCTAGATTATGTCTATTTTTGAAATGAAAAACCTAGATTATGTCTATTTTTGAAATGAAAAACCTAGATTATGTCTATTTTTGAAATGAAAAACCTAGATTATGTCTATTTTTGAAATGAAAAACCTAGATTATGTCTATTTTTGAAATGAAAAACCTAGACAAGGTCGAAAAAACGTAGATCCTAGCGCCCGCAGCACTGGCTGTTCTGGTTAGTTGTGGTAGGCCATTAGTAGGCCTGTCAAAAAATGGCAAAGAATGATGAAGAATGTATGTGTGTTGAAACTTAAATTCACACTGTATATACATATGTCAGATTGTTATAAATACACTGTTTTCAACGCTTTTGAATAATAAATATTATATATTTCAGTTATCAATACTTTGGCTTGTCTTATAATTATACGATATAACTCAGATGTATATATAATAAAAAGTAAGGACAAATAAATTTAACTAATATTTTTGACACTAAAAAAGACCTAATTTAAAAAAAAACTCCCTTTATACAATGACTTGATTTTTCATGCAGTAGTTAACTGGCTGGGACTGAGCTTAAAACAAGATATTATCAAAATCTACTTGACACACGCACACACACACGCATGCACACACACACACGCACACACACACACACACGCACGAACACACACACACCCACACACACACACACACGCACGAACACACACACACCCAAATTGATGACGTTACTTAAGTAATAACGTTCTTCATAGAATTTGTCCCCCACTGTACACCTTATTATAAAGACACATTGTCACTCTCCTATCACATACAAACACTCAGACACCCATTGACACAAACTGTACACCTTATTATAAAGATACATTGTCACCCTCCTATCACATACACATACAAACACTCAGACACCCATTGACACAAACTGTACACCTTATTATAAAGATACATTGTCACCCTCCTATCACATACAAACACTCAGACACCCATTGACACAAACTGTACACCTTATTATAAAGACACATTGTGACCCTCCTATCACATACACATACAAACACTCAGACACCCATTGACACAAACTGTACACCTTATTATAAAGATACATTGTCACCCTCCTATCACATACACATACAAACACTCAGACACCCATTGACACAAACTGTAAACCTTATTATAAAGATACATTGTCACCCTCCTATCACATACACATACAAACACTCAGACACCCATTGACACAAACTGTACACCTTATTATAAAGACACATTGTCACTCTCCTATCACATACAAACACTCAGACACCCATTGACACAAACTGTACACCTTATTATAAAGATACATTGTCACCCTCCTATCACATACACATACAAACACTCAGACACCCATTGACACAAACTGTACACCTTATTATAAAGATACATTGTCACCCTCCTATCACATACAAACACTCAGACACCCATTGACACAAACTGTACACCTTATTATAAAGACACATTGTCACCCTCCTATCACATACACATACAAACACTCAGACACCCATTGACACAAACTGTACACCTTATTATAAAGATACATTGTCACCCTCCTATCACATACACATACAAACACTCAGACACCCATTGACACAAACTGTAAACCTTATATTAAAGATACATTGTCACCCTCCTATCACATACACATACAAACACTCAGACACCCATTGACACAAACTGTACACCTTATTATAAAGACACATTGTCACCCTCCTATCACATACACATACAAACACTCAGACACCCATTGACACAAACTGTACACCTTATTATAAAGATACATTGTCACCCTCCTATCACATACACATACAAACACTCAGACACCCATTGACACAAACTGTACACCTTATTATAAAGATACATTGTCACCCTCCTATCACATACACATACAAACACTCAGACACCCATTGACACAAACTGTACACCTTATTATAAAGATACATTGTCACCCTCCTATCACATACACATACAAACACTCAGACACCCATTGACACAAACTGTACACCTTATTATAAAGATACATTGTCACCCTCCTATCACATACACATACAAACACTCAGACACCCATTGACACAAACTGTACACCTTATTATAAAGATACATTGTCACCCTCCTATCACATACACATACAAACACTCAGACACCCATTGACACAAACTGTACACCTTATTATAAAGATACATTGTCACCCTCCTATCACATACACATACAAACACTCAGACACCCATTGACACAAACTGTACACCTTATTATAAAGATACATTGTCACCCTCCTATCACATACACATACAAACACTCAGACACCCATTGACACAAACTGTACACCTTATTATAAAGGTACATTGTCACTCTCCAATCACATACACATACACACACTCAGACACCCATTGACACAAACTGTACACCTTATTATAAAGACACATTGTCACCCTCCTATCACATACACATACACACACTCAGACACCCATTGACACAAACTGTACACCTTATTATAAAGACACATTGTCACCCTCCTATCACATACACATACAAACACTCAGACACCCATTGACACAAACTGTACACCTTATTATAAAGGTACATTGTCACTCTCCAATCACATACACATACACACACTCAGACACCCATTGACACAAACTGTACACCTTATTATAAAGGTACATTGTCACTCTCCAATCACATACACATACACACACTCAGACACCCATTGAAACAAACTGTACACCTTATTATAAAGACACATTGTCACTCCCCAATCACATACACATACACACACTCAGACACTCATTGACACAAACTGTACACCTTATTATAAAGACACATTGTCACTCTCCAATCACATACACATACACACACTCAGACACCCATTCACCAATGTTCCCTCTAAGGTCTGCCGGTTGTTGTGCAAAATAAAAAAAAACTCGTGTGCAAAGTTTAACATTGTATCATTTTTTTGTGTGCACAATTTTTGACATCCTGCAAAAATACATGCATCAATTGGACCGATATATTTTATGTGACAATATTTTTTTATCAAAATAATATAGTAGATTACAATTAAATAAACAAGAGTTAGAAATGTATATTCATGCTCAGCGGTATTTATCACGTATAAAGCAACCAAATGCCAACATACCCATATGTCGCTAATCTATCCTGGGGGCACTCTGGCGTCTGTCTTTCAACGAGATCTATCTTTTATAGACTTCGTCAAGGTTTATCTGATGTCCATCATTCTGACAAGATTTAAGCCTCATAAGCAAGTCTAAATGAAACTCTTCCAACCTATTTCTAGATTTGACTTTTATAGAATTCATTAGGCTGAATCCATATTCACAATCAGCCTCCATGCAAGAAATGTAGCACAAATATCCAACAGCTGAATTGTTCCTCAGTCATGACAAACTGAATTGTTCCTCAGTCATGACAAACTGAATTGTTCCTCAGTCATGACAAACTGAATTGTTCCTCAGTCATGACAAACTGAATTGTTCCTCAGTCATGACAAACTGAATTGTTCCTCAGTCATGACAAACTGAATTGTTCCTCCGTCATGACAAACTGAATTGTTCCTCCGTCATGACAAACTGAATTGTTCCTCCGTCATGACAAACTGAATTGTTCCTCAGTCATGACAAACTGAATCACCTCGTCAAAAGTCTGCATCAACCCACATTTTATTTTTTCTGCAAGCACAAATCTTTAATTACGATACTGATGATCCATAAGTTTCGTCAAAATGTCTTCATGGCTTTATAGCATGCATTGTATTTTGTATTTAGAAACTAGCGCACCAAGTTCTGCTTGTCCAAAATTAAAATTTGACGTGTCGACTAACGCTTACAACTCAAATATTCGCCATAGCATCAAGTCGCTTTCAAGAAAACGATAGTCCAAGTGCAAACACAGACATTCAACGAATTTGTGGATGGGACTCATGTTTTCATTCTTACAGCCTGAAAGCATTTTAGCAACCTCTGCAGAACAATGAACATTTTCACCAAGGTGCTGTCCTCTTAGCTTATTGAACCTTCCTTTTACAAACTGGTATGCCTCGATGGTCTTTAGATTTTTTCTTTGTAACAGCTTGCTTAATTCAGCAAGTTCTCTAACTACTTCATCAATGACACTAAGAACAGTTCGAAACTCTGGGTTTCTGAGCTTCTTTAAACAATATTTATTGACTGGGTCATTATACAAGCGTACCTGCTCTTTACAGTATTCAGTCAGTACTTGTATGTTTCTCAACAATGCTTGTAAAGCAAAGTGCCGTCAAAGTCATCTGACCTCAGTGTCGTCTAAATCAGTGCTTCTCAAAGTGGTGGTCCATGGACCGGTGCCGGTCCGTGGGCCATCCGCTGCCGGTCCGCAGATGTTCTCAAAAAAAGGACAGAAAAAATTGTCAGTGCAGGTAAAATAGTGCACCGGTCCATGGTGCAATGGAAAAAATTCCTGCCGGTCCGCCATACTATAAAGTTTGAGAAGCACTGGTCTAAATAAATCCTGCTTCAAGTGTCCAAGGCAAACTGAGTTATTTCAAAACCCTCCTTTCACCACACTGTCTCTCACAAACACAAATACCATTGTTTTGATTACAAAAAATAATCAGTTGGAAGCGTTACTTGAATGTTGTTTTTTTAGTCAAGTAAATATAATAGTAGATTGGGAGGCTCACACCTTATGTCTTATACAATATTATACACTGTACCAATGTTACTATAGGACACTATGGGATGTCTAGGAAAAGTAAGAACAGTTTTTACAAATTTGATACTTTGCCTGAAACCATCAGGCATTATATACATTGCCTAGACACTCTGTAGAATGTCATATTTCACACATGCCTGGAACATATATATACGTCGTATGTTCGTAAATCATTTTAAAACATTAATTTTAATTAAAACATCACCACGTCTTGTTCGTTACATCAAAGTCTTTGTTGTAAGTAGTCGGTGAGTGATATCAAGTCTTTGTTGTAAGTAGTCGGTGAGTGATATCAAGTCTTTGTTGTAAGTAGTCGGTGAGTGATATCAAGTCTTTGTTGTAAGTAGTCGGTGAGTGATATCAAGTCTTTGTTGTAAGTAGTCGGTGAGTGATATCAAGTCTTTGTTGTAAGTAGTCGGTGAGTGATATCAAGTCTTTGTTGTAAGTAGTCGGTGAGTGATATCAAGTCTTTGTTGTAAGTAGTCGGTGAGTGATATCAAGTCTTTGTTGTAAGTAGTCGGGGAGTGATATCAAGTCTTTGTTGTAAGTAGTCGGTGAGTGATATCAAGTCTTTGTTGTAAGTAGTCGGTGAGTGATATCAAGTCTTTGTTGTAAGTAGTCGGTGAGTGATATCAAGTCTTTGTTGTAAGTAGTCGGTGAGTGATATCAAGTCTTTGTTGTAAGTAGTCGGTGAGTGATATCAAGTCTTTGTTGTAAGTAGTCGGTGAGTGATATCAAGTCTTTGTTGTAAGTAGTCGGTGAGTGATATCAAGTCTTTGTTGTAAGTAGTCGGGGAGTGATATCAAGTCTTTGTTGTAAGTAGTCGGTGAGTGATATAAAGTCTTTGTTGTAAGTAGTCGGTGAGTGATATCAAGTCTTTGTTGTAAGTAGTCGGTGAGTGATATCAAGTCTTTGTTGTAAGTAGTCGGTGAGTGATATCAAGTCTTTGTTGTAAGTAGTCGGTGAGTGATATCAAGTCTTTGTTCTGCTTCAAGACTAGTGACCAATGTCAATTATTTTTATTTATTTAAGGGAGTGTTTCATAGTTTTCCTGTATTAGCGTTAGACGAATGAGTTGTATGATGTTGTTAAAGTCTGTTTACTGTGTGTGAGAGATGGGAGATATATTCTTGACATTTAAACTTGTTTTCTTAATAGAATTTTAACAAAAGCTGCGACTGAGTCCCAGGTAGAATAAGAAATAAAGTCGCTTCTAAAGTTTCTGGTTAAGGAAGAGAAATTCTTTTTTTCCCTATCGAAATTTGCTGCGCGGTAACTCAAAACGGCTGTGCGGCATCTTCCAGAGAGCTGCGCGCCCGCGCAGACTCGCAGCTTAAAGGGAACATTGGTGACAGTATGTGTATGTGTCAGTATGTGTATGTGACAGTATGTCTATGTGACAGTATGTGTATGTGATAGAAAAGTTACCAGGTATCTTAATAATAAGCTGTGCAAAGGGGGGTGGTACAGATTTAAAAAAAAAGTTATTACTGAAGTAACCTCATCACTGTTTGCATGTGTGTGTGTGTGCGTGTGTGCGTGTGTGTGTGTTTGTGTGAGTGTAAGTATGTGTGTGCGTGCGTTTGTATGAGTGTCTCTGTGTGTGTGTGTGTGTGTGTGTGAGGTAGGTAGGTAATTTTATCCCTTGATTTAACAACAGTCACAGCCAGTTAACTAATAAATTAAAAAATGTTTTTGTGTGTAGGGAGTTTTTTAAATATGTTTTTTAGAGTCAAAAATAAAAACTTTTAATTTCTTTGTTCTCACTTTGTGTTAAAAATATACTTTAATAAATTTTTATAAATTCAAGACAAAATAATGATTGTTCACATTTATATTACATCTTATTTAAAAAAAATGAAAACAACGTTTTTGTAACGATTTAAGAATCTTATATTTTGAAAAATTTTGGTCGCAAATATATAAATATTATTCTACATTCCTATATCTCTGAAATGTCTGACGAAGGCCTACCAAACACAGATATAGCACTAATTGTTAAGGTCTAAGGTACTTGCTTGACATACACTGCTACCAGATCAGTGGTGCCAGAGCTAGGATTTTCAACCTAGATCTAGGCTTTGTTATTTTAAAATCTTTTCTAAGCTTTTTATTTCATAAATAACCATAATTTAGGATTTTTCTTACAGAAAGTAAATAAATGATGATTAAATTTTAAAAAATTAATAAATATGTGCAATCAACATGGAAAATAAGTTCATATTTTCAACAACAAAAAAAAACACGTAAAACCAAAGTTTTTGGCTATAAATTCTTTATATTTGAGACATACCTAAAAATATTGAGTATGTTCAATATAATACGTACCAAGCGACAGACTAGCATAAACATTTACCATATTTACTCACATATAAGCCGAGTTTAGAAATATAAAATATAACACCGAAATCAGGGGGTTGGCTTATATGCGCATAAAACAAAATGGACACAAGGACAGACACTCAAATGTATAATTTTTTTCTAAATATATACTTTGTTAATCATCAGTTGTGAACAACTTATGGGCGGAGGTTCATATGGAGTAAAATTAGAAAATTGTATGCTCGGCTTTTATGCGGGATTTTGCTATTCTAAAGCAGTTTTAGGGGGTCGGCTTATATGCGATGTAGGCTTATATTCCAGTAAATGGTACAGATCGGGAAAATATTTATAAAAGTATGTTCAATATAATGCGCACCGCTCTTTCGATATATACTCACTGTGCGACATACTACCATAAATATTTACAATTTACATAGAGATACAAAGAGCAAAACTAGAAATTCATTAATTTTAAAATAGTTCATGCGATCGATGTTAAATTTCAAAACATTATTTATATCGTCGCCACAAGTCTGATTGCAAAATTTCAGCTGGATATTATACGGGGAAGTGGGTTAAAATTGATGCAAAATTTTTGTGGCAAGCAATCAAGTAGACGCCATGAGTTAATATAAAATATTTAATAAGCCGTAGATTGCAACAGTATCTTCAGCCCCTCTGGCATGTTACATCATGATATCTATTGCTCTATCATACTGATTTCGAAAGGTGGCGCTGTTGTGGTGTCATGTCTGAAGAAATCTGTTACAAGATAAACAAGTTTGAATGAGCTAGAATATTCAATTTTATTAGACTTGATGACAAACTTAACAGCTCTACCATTTTCTTCTGCCTGCGTTGAGAAAATATTCTCTCAAGTATACGTGACGTGGTATAGACCAAAGATAATCTAATACACATCGAGTAGAACATAGTAATACCTTAGGGCAGTGCTTCTCAAAGTGGTGGTCCGTGGACCGATGCCTGTCCGTGGGCCATCAGCCTCCGGTCCGCAAAAGATATCAGCATAGAAATAGAAATCTAATTAAACTCCTCCATTTGAAACAATTAATATTTTTTAAACAAGTAATGATAAATATGTAAATTTTTCGACACAAGCACATAATGTGAAAAAAATAATTTTCTATAAATTATATTAATTTAAACCAAATTTGTCTACATTTATTTCAAATCGTAGTCATAATCGTAAATCATGGTTATGAAGAGTGCTCGATCAATTTTTACAGGATAAAAAATCGCATTGTTGTTGAATATTTCGCAATTTGAATTGAACAGCCAAGTTGACTTACGTGACTGATGTCTTTGCCATTTTTAAATAAGCTCAATATCTGCATGCAAGGAAGGATGGTTCCATGACTTACAATGGCAGACAAGATTGATGGACATAAATGAAAGCTAGAAGCATACAGAAAAGATTGATGGACATAAATGAAAGCTAGAAGCATACAGAAAAGATTGATGGACATAAATGAAAGCTAGAAGCATGGAAGAGTCGAGTATCTGCAGATTGTTTAGTTATGTTTCACAATTTGGCAACATATTATCGATAATCCAGATGAAGAGTTTGATTTTTCATCTCTACAAAAAAGTCGTCATCGAGTACTTAATTCTACTTTCCATCGGAAAGGTACTGAATGGATTCGCAATCCATTTATTTGCATCGAAGGTTGATTTTTCTGGAATGTAAATTGCTGTAGTTATCAGCGGATGAAAAATATTTCAAATTAATTTCAAAACTACGACATCTTTTGCATGATTTTGGATTCATGTGAGTGCAGTATATCCTGAATTTGCCGAAATGGCTCTCAATGCTCTTTTTCCATTACCTTCATCTTACCTGTGTCAGACTGGTTTATCAATAATGAGGATTATTAAGACAGAAGTACAGGATCAGTATTGATGTTCGTTCTCCATTGCGTGTAATATTGTCCTCAATCAAGCCACGACTTGATAAACTTGCTAAAAATGACCAGGTTCATATAATCCATTAGTTGAAGTCTATCATTGAGCATAAACCTGTGGTAACTATATTTGATATATTATTTTTTAATAAATGTCAATCATTTTTTAATTTAATTAATTAATTATTTTATTTAATTTTTTTTACATCAGCTTGAAAAGATTTTAATATCAAATGAAGACGATCGTAAATTAGCAATCAAGGCTTAAGATTATTCTTTTCAAAATTGTTCGATGACATGTTGCATAAAACAAGCCGAGTTCATGCCAAATGTGTTAGGGCTGTAGTCCATGTAGGGGCACATTTCGCTACAACATCAATACAAGAAAAAATAGTGCACCGGTCCCTGGTACAATGTACCTCCCGGTCCTCCATACTACAGAAGTTTGAGAAGCACTGCCTTAATGTGTGTCATGTGCTGGTGAGAAACATTACCCGTGTGTCATGTGCTGGTGAGAAACATTACCCGTGTGTCATGTGCTGGTGAGAAACATTACCCGTGTGTCATGTGCTTGTGAGAAACATTACCCGTGTGTCATGTGCTGGTGCAGCACATTACCCGTGTGTCATGTGCTGGTGAGAAACATCACCCGTGTCATGTGCTGGTGAGAAATATCACCCGTGTGTCATGTGCTGGTGAGAAACATCACCCGTGTGTCATGTGCTGGTGAAAAACATCACCTGTGAGTCATGTGCTGTTGAGAAACATAACGTGTGTATCATGTGCTGGTGAGAAACATTACCCGCGTGTCATGTGCTGGTGAGAAACGAATGGCAGGATTTAACCCCCCCCCCACCTTAATTAGTCCCGGGAGTTAGTTCACACATGGAATGAAATTGAATAAAAATTAACAAGTGAATCTATTAACACCCCTCAGCTTCGCTCAGAGACCAACACACAAAACAACACAACAAAACATGTGTATCCATTGTGTAAGTGAGTAAATTATAATTTTCTTAATTTTTGGAGTTTTTAAAATTATTTTAAAATAGAGAATAATTCTCCCCCGGCTTTTGAGTTCCCCCCCTCCCCACACACGTGCCATCTTTTCTATAGTCGGCCACGACCAGGTGTCCCACGAATATAACCTTAACCACTATTCTCTGTCTTTTTCTCTGTCTTTACATCTTCTCTATGTATATTCATTTCTCTCTGGCTCTCTCTCTCTTTTTCTGTCTCTCCCTCTGTTCCTATTGCTTCAAATTTCTCAATGTCACTTTTTTTCTCTCTGTCTCCCTCTTTTCTTTCTTTCCTTCTCTGTCTCTCTCACTCTTTCTCTCTCTGTCACTATCTCATTCATTCGCTTTCTCTATATCTCTCTCTGTCTCGGTGTATATCTGTCTCTCTTGTCTCTTGCTCTGTCGCTTTTTCATTCACTTTCTCCCTTTCTTTCTCTTTTATACCGCTAAATCTCTCTATATATAATTTTATCTTTCTTTCTCTCTCTTTCTCTGTCTGTCTCTCTTTTTTTTTCTCTCTCTCCCCTTTCCTATCTCTACTTCATTCAAAGAAACTTTATCTCTGTCTTCGTCTATGGCACACTCTGTCTCTTTCTATATACCTTTTTGTCTCTATGTCTCTTTCTGTATATATATATATATATATATATATATATATATATATATATCATTTCCTCATTATCTTTATATTTATCTCTTCCCATTTGTCTCTCTCTCTCTTTCTCTTTGTCTCTCACCCCCAATCTTTCTGCTTATCTGTTCATCTCATTCTGTTTTTCTCCCCTTTCTGTATGTCTTCGTCTCTCTGTTTCTCTCTCTCTCTCTCTCTCTCTGTCCGGATGACTTCACATTGAATCTGACATAATTCTAGAACGAATTTTCTTCATATCAGCCCACGCCCCCTTCTTTCTAAGTAACTGTGTACAGTGTGTGTCAGTATGTGTATGAGTGTGTGTACATGTATGTGATAGGAAAGTGACAAGGTATCTCTATAATAAGGTGTACTGTTTGTGTCAGTATGTGTCTGAGTGTGTGAACATGTATGTGATAGGAAAGTGACAAGGTATCTCTATAATAAGGTGTACTGTTTGTGTCAGTATGTGTCTGAGTGTGTGTATGTGTATGTGATAGGAAAGTGACAAGGTGTCTCTATAATAAGGTTTACAGTTTGTGTCAGTGTCTGAGTGTGTGTACCTGTATGTGATCGGAAAGTGACAAGGTATCTTTATAATAAGGTGTACAGTTTGTGTCAGTATGTGTCTGAATGTGTGTACGTGTGATAGGAAAGTGACCAGGTGTCTTTATAATAAGGTGTACAGTTTGTGTCAATGAGTGTCTGATCATGTGTACGTGCATGTGATAGGAAAGTGACAATGTATCTTTATAATAAAGTGTACAGGGGGGAAGAATTCTCCGAAATCAAAGAATTACTGAAGTAACCTCATCACTTCGCGTGTATGTGTGTGTGTGCATATGTGTGTGTGTGTTAGGTAGATGTTGATAATCTCCTGTTTTAACAACAGTCACAGCCAGTTAACTACTGCATTATAAATCAAGTTATCATAATAACGGCGTTTCTCTTTCTTTTTTTCATTTCTTATCTTGTGTCCCACGAATATCACCTTAACCATTAACTTCCCTCTCCCTCTGTGTGTCTATCTCTTTCAGTCGCGCACTCTTCTCTCTTTCTATGTCTCAATCTCTCTCTCTTTTCTCCGTCTTTTTCTCTGTCTTTACATCTTCTCTCATTATGTATATTCATTTCTCTCTGGCTCTCTCTCTCTCTTTCTGTCTCTTCCTCTGTTCCTATTTCTTCAAATTTCTCAATGTCACTTTTTTCTCTCTGTCTCCCTCTCTTTCTTTCTCTCCTTCTCTGTCTGTCTGTCTCTCTTTCTTTCTCTCTCTCTATATCTATCCCTCTTTATCTTTCTTTCTCTTCCTATCTCGCTCCCTCTGACTCTCTCTGTAATATATATTTCTCTCTCTTTTTTTAAACCCCCTATATTAACTTCACCGCCATCTCTGTCTCTCTGTCGTGTTTTCTGTCTCTCTGTCTCTCTTCTTGGGCGAGCGGAAAAACAAAAGTAAAATATGACCCACTTCCCGTCAAGCCATCAAGCTGAAATTTGGCACGTGGGTCCGTGTCACCTAACTATGCATCATATCAAAATTTCAGATTAATCGATCGTACCATAATTACATTAATGCATTTTTACTTTATCTCTATACGAGGTATGTAATTCAATTTCACAGTTTGTTACTGTTTTTTTACCACGTTTTTATTAACTCGCTTTCGTTCCTGTTTGTTGGTTGGTTTGACCAAGATTTTTTCAAATCTGCCAACGTAAAATTGAACCACTTCTGATGATCATAGAGATCTGAAAATTTTACCACAGATAGATCTTGGATGACAATGCATTGTATCAAAATTTCAGATCGATCGAATGTCCGGTTATTAAATTTTGAACCCTTTAGTTTATCTATAGTCTATATATAAGCATCTGTACCGTCTGCTTTTGTTGACATCCGTGAGTTCACCCCGTGACCACATCACAATGTTTTTAAAACGTTGGGCGGACGCTTGTGGGGTGTTCGGTAAAAAAAATATAGGTAAAAAAATATTTTAAAAAACCAGGTTGTTATAAGTGGACTAAAAAGAATAAAATAAATAGAAGTAAAAAAAAGATGTTTAAAAACCATGCTTTTGTAAGCGGACTAAAAAGAAGAAAATAAGTTAAAACTTATTAGTTCAAGTACTTCGATTTAATATGACTAAAAACGTGGGGCGGGTGTTTGGTATAAAAATTAAAGATTTCTAATTTAGAAGGCAAAAGGGAGATCTATAAGTGAGAATATGAGTGAGCTGCATATGTTAAACCTCATTAGCACCCGCCCAACGTTTTTAGTCATATTAAATCGAAGTACTTGAACTAATAAGTTTTAACTTATTTTCTTCTTTTTAGTCCGCTTATAAAAACGTGGTTTTTAAAAATCTTTTTATTACTTCTATTTATTCTCGTGACAGCTCAGTTCGTGCATTGACGCGATGTACCGGGGTGCTTTTGTTTACATTTTACGTGTCACTGAGCTGGGTCCAGCGATCGGTGACCAGACCTTTCCCCCCTCTCTCTCTCTCTCCCCCCCCCGGTTAAAAGCAAAGGGGAGTTAAGACGGATTCAGTCTGTAAATATTTGTCGCGTTTGAACACAATCATTACTTTTATATATGTTTCATATATAAGGGATTTATAGTCAAGAACTTTGTTTTTACGGGTTTGTTTTTTTTTCCTTTTTTTTTGTCAGGACTACCATTTGCCTAACATAAACAGAAAGAAATGATTATTATGATACTAGGCTCCAAATTTAATTGCGATGGGACCAGATAGAGGCCCTATAAATTTCAATAATAACACTTGGCTGGTACTTAAACCTAAGAGTAAAGGGAATTATTGAATTAAATTGAAATGAAATTAACAAGTGAATCTATTGACACCTCTCGCCATCACTCAATGACCAAACAAGTGAATCTATTGACACCTCTCTCCCTCACTCAGAGACCAAACACGTGAATCTATTGACACCTCTCTCCCTCAATCAGAGACCAAACAAGTGAATCTATTGACACCTCTCAACCTCACTCAGTTACCAAACATGTGAATCTATTGACACCTCTCGCCCTCACTCAGAGATCAAACAAGTAAATCTATTGACACCTCTCGCCCTCACTCAGAGACCAAACAAGTGAATCTATTGACAACTCTCGCCCTCACTCATAGACCAAACAAGTGAATCTATTGACACCTCTCGCCCTCACTCAGAGACCAAACAAGTGAATCTATTGACACCTCTCGTCCTCACTCATAGACCAAACAAGTGAATATATTGACACCTCTCTCCCTCACTCAGAGACCAAACAAGTGAAACTATTGACACCACACTCCCCCACTCAGAGACCAAACAAGTGAATCTATTGACACCTCTCGCCCTAACTCAGAGACCAAACAAGTGAATCTATTGACACCTCTCTCCCTCACTCAGAGACCAAACACGTGAATCTATTGACACCTCTCTCCCTCAATCAGAGACCAAACAAGTGAATCTATTGACACCTCTCGCCCTCACTCAGTTACCAAACATGTGAATCTATTGACACCTCTCGCCCTCACTCAGAGACCAAACAAGTAAATCTATTGACACCTCTCGCCCTCACTCAGAGACCAAACAAGTGAATCTATTGACAACTCTCGCCCTCACTCATAGACCAAACAAGTGAATCTATTGACACCTCTCGCCCTCACTCAGAGACCAAACAAGTAAATCTATTGACACCTCTCGCCCTCACTCATAGACAAAACAAGTGAATCTATTGACACCTCTCGTCCTCACTCAGAGACCAAACAAGTGAATCTATTGACACCTCTCGCCCTCACTCATAGACCAAACAAGTGAATCTATTGACACCTCTCTCCATCACTCAGAGACCAAACAAGTGAATCTTTTGACACCTCTCGTCCTCACTCATAGACCAAACAAGTGAATCTATTGACACCTCTCGCCTCCTCAGAGACCGAACAAGTGAATCTATTGACACCTCTCGCCTCCTCAGAGACCGAACAAGTGAATCTATTGACACCTCTCGCCCTCACTCAGAGACCAAACAAGTGAATCTATTGACACCTCTCGCCCTCACTCAGAGACCAAACAAGTGAATCTATTGACACCTCTCGCCCTCACTCAGAGACCAAACAAGTGAATCTATTGACACCTCTCGTCCTCACTCAGAGACCAAACAAGTGAATATATTGACACCTCTCTCCCTCACTCAGAGACCAAACAAGTAAATCTATTGACACCACACTCCCCCACTCAGAGACCAAACAAGTGAATCTATTGACACCTCTCGCCCTCACTCAGACCCAAACAAGTGAATCTATTGACACCTCTCGTCCTCACTCATAGATCAAACAAGTCAATATATTGACACCTCTCTCCCTCACTCAGAGACCAAACAAGTGAATCTATTGACACCACACTCCCCCACTCAGAGACCAAACAAGTGAATCTATTGACACCTCTCGCCCTAACTCAGAGACCAAACAAGTGAATCTATTGACCCTTCTCGCCCTAACTCAGAGACCAAACAAGTGAATATATTGACACCTCTCGTCCTCACTCATAGACCAAACAAGTGAATCTATTGACACCTCTCTCCCTCACTCAGAGACCAAACAAGTGAATCTATTGACACCACACTCCCCCACTCAGAGACCAAACAAGTGAATCTATTGACACCTCTCGCCCTAACTCAGAGACCAAACAAGTGAATCTATTGACACCTCTCTCCCTCACTCAGAGACCAAACACGTGAATCTATTGACACCTCTCTCCCTCAATCAGAGACCAAACAAGTGAATCTATTGACACCTCTCGCCATCACTCAGAGACCAAACAAGTGAATCTATTGACACCTCTCGCCCTCACTCATAGACCAAACAAGTGAATCTATTGACACCTCTCGTCCTCACTCAGAGACCAAACAAGTGAATCTATTGACACCTCTCGCCCTCACTCATAGACCAAACAAGTGAATCTATTGACACCTCTCTCCCTCACTCAGAGACCAAACAAGTGAATCTATTGACACCTCTCGTCCTTACTCATAGACCAAACAAGTGAATCTATTGACACCTCTCGCCTCCTCAGAGACCGAACAAGTGAATCTATTGACACCTCTCGCCTCCTCAGAGACCGAACAAGTGAATCTATTGACACCTCTCGCCCTCACTCAGAGACCAAACAAGTGAATCTATTAACACCTCTCGCCCTCACTCAGAGACCAAACAAGTGAATCTATTGACACCTCTCGCCCTCACTCAGAGACCAAACAAGTGAATCTATTGACACCTCTCGCCTCCTCAGAGACCGAACAAGTGAATCTATTGACACCTCTCGCCCTCACTCAGAGACCAAACAAGTGAATCTATTGACACCTCTTGCCCTCACTCAGAGACCAAACAAGTGAATCTATTGACACCTCTCGCCCTCACTCAGAGACCAAACAAGTGAATCTATTGACACCTCTCGCCCTCACTCAGAGACCAAACAAGTGAATCTATTGACACCTCTCGCCCTCACTCAGAGACCAAACAAGTGAATCTATTGACACCTCTCGTCCTCACTCAGAGACCAAACAAGTGAATCTATTGACACCTCTCGTCCTCACTCAGAGACCAAACAAGTGAATCTATTGACCCCTCTCGCCCTCACTCAGAGACCAAACAAGTGAATCTATTGACACCTCTCGCCCTCACTCAGAGACCAAACAAGTGAATCTATTGACACCTCTCGCCCTCACTCAGAGACCAAACAAGTGAATCTATTGACACCTCTCGCCCTCACTCAGAGACCAAACAAGTGAATCTATTGACACCTCTCGCCCTCACTCAGAGACCAAACAAGTGAATCTATTGACACCTCTCGCCCTCACTCAGAGACCAAACAAGTGAATCTATTGACACCTCTCGCCCTCACTCAGAGACCAAACAAGTGAATCTATTGACACCTCTCGTCCTCACTCAGACACCAAACATGTGAATCTATTGTCACTGCAAGCCCTCACTCAGAGA
Source organism: Ampullaceana balthica (assembly GCA_944989445.1). Taxonomy (NCBI): domain Eukaryota; kingdom Metazoa; phylum Mollusca; class Gastropoda; family Lymnaeidae; genus Ampullaceana; species Ampullaceana balthica. Next base: position 226,610 of record CALYLW010001072.1, read on the forward strand.
CCAACACACACAAAAACATTTGTATCCTATGTGTGATTGAGTAAATTCTATTTTTCTTTATTTCCGAATATTTTTTAAAAACAATAACCGGGTATCACTTGAATATCATCCTAAAATATAACTCTCTCTCTTTCTCTCGCTCTCTCTCTCTCTCTCTCTCTGTGTCTCAGTCTCTCATTTTCTCCACCTTTATTTCTCTCCTTCTGTATCTCCCTTCCTCTGTCTTTCTTTATTTCTCTCTTTCTCTGTCTAGCTCTTTTTCTTTATCTCTCTCTCTCTCTCTCTCTTTCCCCCTGTATATCTCTCTTTCTCTCAACGGTACTTTCTATCTTTTTTCGTCTCTCCCTCTCCCTGTCTTTCTCTTTATATTTGTTACTCTCTTTGTCTCTGTCTTTAAATTTCTCTCTTTCCCTCTAATTCTCAATCTGTTTCTCTCTGTCGGTCTCTTTCTTTCCCCCCCCCCTCTACCTCTCTCTGGTATTGTTTTTTTTGTTTTTCTTATCTTTTCACTATCTTTCTTTCTCTCTCTCTCTCTCTCTCTCTCTCTCTCTCTCTCTCTCTCTCTCTCTCTCTCTCTATCTATCTATCTCTCTGTTTCTCTCTGTCTTGATGACTTTATAATGAATATGGCATAATTCCACAACGAATTTTCTTAAAATCATCAACCTTCCGCCCCCCCCCCTTTTTTCAAACTAACTTTGTACAGTGTGTGTAACTGAGTGTCTGATTGTGTGTATGTGTATGTGGCAGTAATGTTACCAGGTATCTTTATAATAAGGTGCAGAAAATCAGCAAAGAATGTTTTTACTGAAGTAACCTCATCACTTTTTGCGTGTGTGTGTATATTTGTGCTTGTGTGTGTGTCAGGTAGGTGTTGATAATCTCTTGTTTTAACAACATTCACAGCCAGTTAAATAATACATTAAAAATCAAGTTATGAAATAATGGACCTCAAATTATTATTTTAAAATTGGTTTTTTTTAAGCGTAAAAATCTTTCTTAAAAAGTTTTTGTTCTTACTTTGTATTGAATAAACAATTTAATGATAAAATGTAAAACTTAATCCAAAATAATGATGACTCACATATATAATATATCTTATTTAGAATAATTTAAAAAACAGCGAGTTTATAACAATGTGATACGTCTATAAACAGAGAAAATCAATTTCTAACCACGTCATATTTACGGACATGTTATTGTTCACATTTTATCAGGTCTACTGATGGCCTACTATAAACAGATTGCAGCAGTGCTGCCAGCGCTAGGTTCTTCAACCTAGATCTAGGTTTTTTCGACCTTGTCTAGGTTTCTAGGTTTTTTATTTCAAAATTTGTCATAACCTAGGTTTTTCTTTAAAAAATGTAATTAAACTATGTTAAAGTACAAATATTATCAAATTTGTGCCAATAAATCCTAAGTAAATTCAATTTTTCAATAATAAAATTAAGCAGCAGGTGGCAACAGTTTTTTCAGCCGCTCTGGCATGTTACATTATGATCTCTATGGCTCAATTCCACAGAATTTGAAAGGTGGCACTGCTGTGGTGTCATCTATCTAAAGAAATCTGGTACACGATAAAACAGCTTGAATGAGCCAAAATATTCAATTTTATTAGACTTTATGCAATCTTAATCCACCCCTGAAATCGCTTTTAAAGGGACAAATGAAAAATTTGGATCTTTACAAAATTGAATTTTTCTAGGGTTGCTGGAGTTGGTCAGTCAGTTTGATCCATTTTTAGCATCACACATTGCGAAATAAGAAAATTCTGGAAAAGTAAATCCTTCTTATGTATCACAAACTATATGTGAAGAACTGATTAAAATTATGTCCACCAAAAGTCCATCAAGTAATTATAGATGAAGTAAAGGTTTCCGGTTATTTCAGCTTGTCAATACCCGATATTTCACTTATAGATCAGTTAAGCGTTGTTCTTCGATATGTGGTAGATGGAGAGCTCATTGAGCGCTTTTTGACTTTCTTGGAGCTGCAAAGTCACACCGGTGAAGGTATGGCTAAGCAAGAGTTGCAATAATTAAGTGAAGTTTGTAATATTGATTTTGCGAAATGCAGAAGTCAGTCCCGGATAACGCAGCTAATATGTCTTGGTATTACAAGGGCATGTAGAACAAAATTATATAGGAAAATTAGTTTTCTATCTACATACCCTGTGCTACCCATTCACTAAATCTGGTAGACAGAAGTGCCGTTGACTCTTGTTTAGAAGCAGTAAACTTCTTCCATACAGTTCAACTGATCGACACTTTTTTCTCAGCTCTACCATTTTCTTCTGCTTGCGTTGAGAGAATATTCTCTCAAGTATACATGGTATAGACCAAAGATAATCTAATACAACGCTCAGTTAGACATAGTTATTAAAACACTTTTTCCTATTCCGTATGCAAGAACAAACACTTACAAATTCTCGTTCTTCCGTCCGGAATTCGGAAGTTGAATGAATCGCCTGATCAACGAGGAAAACCAACACTCTATCAACATTTAAAACTCTATCAACAATTAAAACTCTATCAACATTTAAAACTCTATCAACATTTAAAACTCTATCAACATTTAAAACTCTATCAACATTTAAAACTCTATCAACATTTAAAACTCAAATGTGAATGCAATACGAGACATAAACAATGGATACAGTTATAATTCAATAAACTTCTGTATAAAAAAGGACCGTTTGTATTTGATAAAATACGAATGGTTCCAAGAATGCTGATAAGATGGTCATTTATAAGGAAGATGACATAAGTGATGAATAAATGCAGGTAGTATAATTTACAAATACTTGTAGTACAAACTAATACCTTAGGGGCCGTTCATAAAAATGACGACATGCATCTAGGGTAGAGCGAGGGGGGTACACTTTGTGAGATGTGTGATAAGGGGAAGGGGGTGTTTAAGAACTGTGACGTCACATCAAAAAATGCGAAACTCTAAATGAAAGCTCCACTTAAATATTTGATTGCTTAGAATTAATTTAATGAAGTTTTAAATTGCCTCCCACGTGTAACGATATTAGACTGCAGCTTCACGCTAAATACATACTTAAATGACAATAAATTGATTTGAAACATGCTCATTTTCAAATAAGAAATACGGTTGTTGTTTTTGTTGTTGTTTTTTTTTGGGGGAGGGGGGAGAGAGAAGCTTTGTGACGTCATATTTGTTTATTTTTAGCGTGTCTAGGTTTTTTCTTTCGGATCTAGGTTTTTTTGGACGTGTTGGCTAGGTTTTTCCCAAAATTATCACTGGCAGCACTGGACTGCAGTTATCACAGGGAGTCGAGTCCACGGGTTACGCAGGTCCCGACTAACGCTGCTTCGTGGTTACGAACTCATCCCCCCCCACCATAAAGAATACATAAAATAATAATACTAGTCTTAGGCCTTTAATATTTACTCTACTTCTTGTTTTAAAGAATAGTTCACTCTTTTTTTTTAAATACACCTTTTATGTCACAAACTGTTACATTTATTATAGTACAGTCCCTTACAGCAGTGGTCCCCAAACGTATTATAGCACTGTGTCAGGGAAATGTTATAGTATAATGGGGTTTTCCCGCCTTGGGAATGTTAATGTTAGAATGTTGCGCCGGTGCGCACTATTTTTGACACATGTTTTAGTGTGACGTAGTGTGGGAGAGATGACGTAAAGAGAAGATAGGCTAGAGGGACGGTTTTTGGTAGTGTATGAAATGACAGTGTTGTTATTATGTATTGGAGGATTCCTGTTTCAAATAAATGATAGATTCATCTAATGGTGTTCTGGTTTATTGAGTGCAAGCCTTGTGAGTCAGCAATACCCTAGAACTCGACATTGGGGGCAACGTTCGGGATAATTTGTTGACCGAGGCAGCAAGCAATTCAAGTTCAAAGTCAACATCAGACATCCAGAACAGAGGGAATCGATTCTAAGGCTAGTCAGTGTATTAACAGACAACACGTTTTGATGAGTGAGACGTGTATGGTGGTCTTATTTCAAACAATGCTGGTGTTATAATTCGCTATACCTTGCTCGGTGATCATCGCGACGTGGCCCTGTGCTGTTTACATCCCGTGTGCTTTCGGGTTGCTGTTCCCGTTGATCATCGCGACGTGGGCCTGTGCTGTTTACATCCCGTGTGCTGTTGGGCTGCTGTTCCCGTTGATCATCGTAACGTGTGCCTGTGCTGTTCATGTACAGTCTGCTGTCGTTTTGCTTTTCCTGTTTTTATCACAACGTAGGCCTGTGCTGTCGGGTCCCATCAACTGGACTATCATCATCCAGTGAGCCGTGAACTGTGTACTTGCCTTCAGATGTGCTGTGCTGTCGGGTCCCATCAACTGGACTATCATCATCCAGTGAGCCGTGAACTGTGTACTTGCCTTCAGATGTGCTGTGCTGTCGGGTCCCATCAACTGGACTATCATCATCCAGTGAGCCGTGAACTGTGTAATTGCCTTCAGATGTGCTGTGCTGTCGGGTCCCATCAACTGGACTATCATCATCCAGTGAGCCGTGAAATGTGTACTTGCCTTAAGATGTGCTGTGCTGTCGGGTCCCATCAACTGGACTATCATCATCCAGTGAGCCGTGAACTGTGTACTTGCCTTCAGATGTGCTGTGCTGTCGGGTCCCATCAACTGGACTATCATCATCCAGTGAGCCGTGAAATGTGTACTTGCCTTCAGATGTGCTGTGCTGTCGGGTCCCATCAACTGGACTATCATCATCCAGTGAGCCGTGAAATGTGTACTTGCCTTCAGATGTGCTGTGCTGTCGGGTCCCATCAACTGGACTATCATCATCCAGTGAGCCGTGAAATGTGTACTTGCCTTCAGATGTGCTGTGCTGTCGGGTCCCATCAACTGGACTATCATCATCCAGTGAGCCGTGAAATGTGTACTTGCCTTCAGATGTGCTGTGCTGTCGGGTCCCATCACCTGGACTATCATCATCCAGTGAGCCGTGAACTGTGTACTTGCCTTCAGATCTGGTATCTGCTGAAGATCGACAACGACAACCAGAACATCGCACCGCGCAGAGAACAATTCATTGTGCAGGACTGTAAACGTACTTAATGGGTTGCTGACCAGACAACGAAGATCAGACATTGTGGAATTATTAGCAGTGTTTAATATTAACAATTCTTGAGAACAGTGACATTGTGATTGTATATTTTTTAATTTTATGGACACTTGGATGGTGATATTCATTACATCAGGCAAATTACGTAGGTAGTTACTTTTATATTGAAAAAAAATTGTGTAAAGTGTTGTTGAAATAATAATATTTTCTGCTTGCAGGGAAAAAAAATTCCTGTATAGCAGTGTACGTACAATCAATTACAGCAGTGGTCCCCAAACTGTGTATAGCCTTGGACCGGTTAAAGTTCAATAATTTTACCGCGGTCCACTGACCGGGGTGGGTGTGGGTGGACGGCGGCGTTGATTCTTTATAAAAGTACTTTAGATTGTTTATACAAGTACTTTAGATTGTTTATACAAGTACTTTAGATTGTTTATACAAGTACTTTAGATTGTTTTGATGCCTTTAAAAAGAAGTAATAAAAACTGAAATGAGTATTTAAACGGAATTTCCAACAAAAAATTTCCGTTTTTTTTTAATTCAAGGAAAATTATTCTAGATTACATTAAAGGTCATTTCAAACTAAACAAAACAATTGCTTACAATTGCTGACTATTGCAAATTTTCTCTTTGGCATTAAAGCCCCTTACTAAGAATGCGCACGCACCGAGAAACAGTCTAGCATTAGTATTCACAAAGCGGAAAACCCCATTAACTATCATTCTAGATTACATTAAAAGTCATTTCAAATCAATAATTGTGCAACTATATGCAAAAATTTCTAGCTAAAAATTGCTGCTAACATTACTGGAGTCGAACGAAAAAGGAATTTAAAAAAAAATTCCTTCTCCGTTTATTCAATTGTTTTGCTTTAGTTGCTGTCACTGCAGAAACCCCGATTCACACATACAAGATGTTGGAAATCGCCCCCCTAGAATAACAAGGTTCTATGTGACCTTTTTGTCGAACGGAGATATTCGCGTTTGAAAATTTGATGTTTGGGTACGACAAACTATACATGTTTTTGCCAAAGTTGTTATTGCATTCTGTTTGTACTATCAATACAAGGTTTTACCATTTAATATAATTTTTTGGCGTTAATTTAGATTTTATATGAATTTTTTAAATTTTCAATAGAACCTTTTAATTCTGAAAATGCAATTTCAATTAATTATAACAAGTTTCTATTATTTTTTACACTATAATTTTACTAGTTTATTTATAGAAAAAGTACGTATTCTTAATTAAGAGCTCTAATACAGATAAAGACAACAAAAATAACAACAAAGGATTATATTTAATCAAAGACAGACAATATTTGTTTATATTTTTCAATGTATTTTTATTTATTTATTTGTACTAACATTAAAACTGTAATTTTTATTGTAAAAATAAATGTTTTTTACACACAGCAAAAACTGTTCTTTGACTTTCTACATTTTAACATGTTACTGTCAGAGAAAAATGCTATCATTTGTATGTTACTTAAGTGTGTTACTGTAATACTGCCTGTCTATTTCTGGCATGTATTTTAAAATTTCTGTTAAGTTTGATTTCTTTGCCTCAGACAGTTTATTAGAAGAAATTGCAATCTTTGGCACAGGCATCAATACTTGAATGGGTTGAATAGTTGTGACACAACTTCTTGTCAAAATAGGTTATCTTAAATTTATGTTTTCAAATGTTATGTCTTTATGGCTAAATTTGCAACAAACCATTGGCTCATTATTAAATTTTATAAAAGATACTTTGGAATATTTTACACATTGAAAGTTAAATATCTCAGCACATGCTTTAAAATCTTTAAAGTCATTTGCCCTCATCTGAATAATTATAAAAGGTTTTTTTCTGTTTACAGTTTTAAGGACTCTAATTAGACTGATTGGGGAAAACACTTCATGTGCTTTTAAGGCTTTCTCAATATGTGAATGCATATTATCAACAACTTGAACTCAAGAGTGACCAGAAACACTAAATTTCATGGTGACTGACTCAATGTGTGGATGTGTGTTCAAAAAATGAAGAACTGCATATGATATTATGATATTTTTATTTTGAGGTACACATGAATCACTCCATGTTACGATGTTTTTAATGTCCAAATCTGATTCAGTTATCCTTTCAAGGATTTTAACAAAAGCTGAAGCTATATCATTGCCAGCTCTCCCAGATAAATTCTCTGACCATATTACACAATAGCCTTGTTTACTTTTAGAAGAATATCCAGTTAAATTATAAACATTTACTTTTCTTCTGTAAAAAAAAAGAACTGATGTCAGCCCTGGGGAGAGAAATGACATTTTGCAAATCAAAGCTTATAACAACATCAACATGTTCATCTTTCAGGTCATTCTGAGCTGCTATGCGCATTGCATTTTTATTCTCAATGTGAGAAGCATAGTTTTCTGCCTCTTTTTATGTTAAGGTATTTTGCTCTTGTGCCACTTTGACACTTTCACAGAGATCACATCGATCCTTCTTTCTAGTGTGAAAGTTAATATTAAACTCTGTGTTAAAAATGTATCTATATAAGAACCTTTTACAGGTGTTTGACCTTGTTCAAGTGACTGCTCTACAAATAGATCATACATTTTATTTATATTAAGGTCACCCTGTAAAAACTCTTTTTGTGTAGATTTCCTACAGTAGTTTGATTCCACACGAGGAAAGCTATTAATATGATCAATCAAAGCAGTGGCCTATTTTTAATGGATACAAACAAATAATTATAAAATTATCAACTGAGCTTTATATATTACATATGCGTTTAAATTATTTTATTTCAATTATTTTCACGATGCATTGTATGCATATTTTACATGCAATGAATAAAATTGGGATATTATAAAATTTAATTCATAACTCGACAATTAATTAAAAACCATAGATGTAGCGAGTTTATTTTATGTTGAAAGTGATGGCCTATGTCAAATAAACTTACACTTTAAAACAGTTTACTTAAGCTTTATATACACTATACATTATAAACTTTCGATACCAAATTTATTAACAAAACTTGACTAAATTTAATGAAGTGATCCTGAAAACGCTTTATTAATATGAATTGCGAATTGAATATGTTTCTATGTTCATTCCTTTGTATTCAGAATAGCATAGGCCATTTCTAAAATTGCCTTTTAATCATTTTAAAGATGCACTTATGAACAGACGGTTGAATCTTTTTTTTCATTTTTATTTTATTTTACAGATATTAAATCTGGTGTGTGTGTGTGCATTGAATATAATTTACAAAATATGATGCCTTATCCGAAATAGGGAACAAAAAAATTATTCCTTTTTGAAATAATAAACATTGCTTATAAACAGTAAATATAAATAGTAAAATATAGAGACATAAAAAATGTTAAATATTATTTCCAAGTGAAAACAATTGTAAATACGTCAAAAGGAGGAGTTATTTTGGTCCAGTACATTTACTTTATATCAAGACTTTATTTTATGCGGCCAGCTTTCTATATTGTCTAAATATGGTGTGCACATTTTTTTGATATCATTTTAATACGACAGGTTTTTAAAAAAAATTATTTTAGAAAGTGCATTTATAATTTTGTTTATTTGCGCTATGAGTCACTTAGCTTTTGCCTTTTAAAGGGATAGTGCCACATGTTCTTTATCTCATAGACGTGGTTACAAATATTATATAACTTACAATTGTGATACGATGCTGTTTCGTAATTATATATTAAATTTTTGAGTGACGAGGGTGGTAGAGCTCTTTCGGAAAACCTATAAGTTATGTTAATTTTGTACAAGTGGGAATGAAATTGTAAATTTAGTTATTATGGTCGGCAAGAATCATTATTTAATAAATCATATCTTTTAAATAGTAAGGTTATGTTAAAACGCACTACATTAAGTGAAAACAACTCACGCGGTAAAATGGCATATCTCTGCTTCTCATAAGATTTTAACTAAATAGATGATTCAGAAATTTAACTTGGCAAATAAAAATTGTAATAACCAGCAACTAATACTTGGATAAAGGGTCAGCACACTCCCGCTACAAAGTGCGGGTATTTTTCTAGTGTCTCATATATAAAGGATTTATAGTCAAAAACTTTGTTTTTACGGGGTTGATTAATTATTGTAATTAACTTTGTACAGTGTGTGTCACTGAGTGTCTGAGCGTGTGTATGTGTATGTGATAGGAAAGTGAACAGGTATTTTTAATAAGGTGTGCAGTGGGGTACGAATTCTCCAAATAATGTTATTACTGAAGTAACCTCATCACTTTTTGGTTCTTTGTGTGTGCGTGTGTGGGTGTGTATGTCAGGTAAAAGTTGATAAACATCTTGTTTTAACAATGGTCAAAGCCAGATAACTACTGCTTCATAAAAATCAAGTTATCGTATACAGGGAGTTCATTAGTTTTATTTAAATTTTGTTTTTATTAGTCTCAATAATATGTATTAAAATTTATTTGTCCTTGTTTTGTATTAAATATAGAAATGAATGATAATTTGTAAATAAAACAAACCCGTAAAAACAAAGTTTTTGACTATAAATCCCTTATATATGAGACATAACTAACAGTAGTGATTATTTTTAAACATTTACAGACTGACACTGAGTGATGTCCCTTGTCTTTAATAAATGGGGGTGGGATGTGAGGGGGTGTCGGCACGACGGTCGTCGTCAACACGATGGTCGGCGTCAACTCAAACTCACGTGGAACTGGAATTTAAAAAAAAATAACAAACAGTGAATTTTGAATTACATACCTCATATAAGGATAAACTGAAAATGCATTAATTTTATTATGGTACGTTCGATCGATCTGAAATTTTGATACGATGCATTGTTAGGTTTGACGGGTCCGTGTGCCAAATTTCAGTTTGATCGGATCATGGGAAGTGGGTCATTTTTGAAATCTGTTTTTCCGCCCGCCGAGCCCAAGACAGACAGACAGAGAGAGAGAGAGAGAGAGAGAGAGAGAGAGAGAGAGAGAGAGAGAGAGAGAGAGAGAGAGAGAGAGAGAGAGAGAGAGAGAGACGCCGGTGAAGTTAATATAAGGGATTTAAAAAAAAGACAAAAAATTGATGATTAACATATATAATATATATTATTTAAGAATTTTGAAAACCTCGTGATTCAAACAATCTTATTTTTATATATACAGAGAGAGTGTGAAAACCACATAGCGTATTACTATTGTTTTTACCTTTTCCTATTATTTGTCAGGTCTACTGATGGCCTACTATAAACAGACACAAGTACAGTGAGTCCACTGGTTACCCCCGTTCCTACTTACGCTGCTTCGTGGTTTCAAACTCACCCCCTTAATAAACAACCTTAGATACAAAAATTAAACTCTAAATCGCTTATGTGGGTATTTTTCCAAAAAAATATAATTTTTATGTCCCACGCATATAAAGTTTGGTAATTGTTGAAGTGGGGCACATTTATTTTTTGAGTGGCTTGTATGTTTTAAAGAGCATTCATTTCTGAGTATTAAAATGTATGATATTTCAAAATTAGGCGTATGTGTGTTTTTTATTGAATATTTAAAAATGTGTCTTTTTGAAAAAGAGCATGTCGCCAACATAAAACCCATTCACAATTACATCATATAAACAATTAAAATATCAGTTTTAGTATTATTATTGTTTCAATATGTTCATATGTGTTTGGGCACTATCTAAAACCATATCAATGGGTATAAAAAGTAAAATTTTTGTTTTTGTTAGGCAAAATAAACATGTCCCGTGTTTTGAACTCACTGGTGTAACAACTTGATATTGAACCAAAATAAACATGTCCCCTGTTTTAGACTGACTGGTGTAACAACTTGATATTGGACTAAAATAAACATGTCCCCTGTTTTAGACTGACTGGTGTAACAACTTGATATTGGACCAAAATAAACATGTCCCCTGTTTTAGACTGACTGGTGTAACAACTTGATATTGGACCAAACATGAACCGTGTGTAATGTGCTGGGCTAGAAACATCACTCGTGTTTCATGTGCTGGCTTAGAAACATCACTCGTGTTTCATGTGCTGGCTTAGAAACATCACCCGTGTTTCATGTGCTGGTGAGAAACATCAATCCGTGTTTCATGTGCTGGCTTAGAAACATCACCCGTGTTTCATGTGCTGGTGAGAAATATCACCCGTGTTTCATGTGCTGGTGAGAAATATCACCCGTGTGTCATGTGCTGGCTTAGAAACATCACCCGTGTTTCATGTGCTGGCTTAGAAACATCACCTGTGTTTCATGTGCTGGTGAGAAATATCACCCGTGTGTCATTGTGCTGGTGAGAAACATCACCCGTGTGTCATGTGCTGGTGATAAACATCACCCGTGTTTCATGTGCTGGTGAGAAACATCACCCGTGTTTCATGTGCTGGTGAGAAACATCACCCGTGTGTCATGTGCTGGTGAGAAACATCACCCGTGTGTCATGTGCTGGTGAGAAACATCACCCATGTGTCATGTGCTGGTGAGAAACATCACCCGTGTGTCATGTGCTTGTGAGAAACATCACCCGTGTGTCATGTGCTGGTGAGAAACATCACCCGTGTGTCATGTGCTTGTGAGAAACATCACCCGTGTGTCATGTGCTGGTGAAAAACATCACCCATGTGTCATGTGCTGGTGAGAAACATCACCCGTGTGTCATGTGCTTGTGAGAAACATCACCCATGTGTCATGTGCTGGTGAGAAACATCACTCGTGTGTCATGTGCTGGTGAGAAACATCACCCGTGTGTCATGTGCTGGTGAGAAACATCATCCGTGTGTCATGTGCTGGTGAGAAACATCACCCGTGTGTCATGTGCTGGTGAGAAACATCACCCGTGTGTCATGTGCTGGCTTAGAAACATCACCCGTGTTTCATGTGCTGGTGAGAAATATCACCCGTGTTTCATGTGCTGGTGAGAAATATCACCCGTGTGTCATGTGCTGGCTTAGAAACATCACCCGTGTTTCATGTGCTGGCTTAGAAACATCACCTGTGTTTCATGTGCTGGTGAGAAATATCACCCGTGTGTCATGTGCTGGCTTAGAAACATCAACCGTGTGTCATGTGCTGGCTTAGAAACATCACACGTGTTTCATGTGCTGGCTTAGAAACATCAGCCGTGTTTCATGTGCTGGTGAGAAATATCACCCGAGTGTCATGTGCTGGCTTAGAAACATCAGCCGTGTTTCATGTGCTGGTGAGAAATATCACCCGTGTGTCATGTGCTGGCTTAGAAACATCAGCCGTGTTTCATGTGCTGGTGAGAAATATCACCCGTGTGTCATGTGCTGGCTTAGAAGCATCAGCCGTGTTTCATGTGCTGGTGAGAAATATCAACCGTGTGTCATGTGCTGGCTTAGAAACATCACTCGTGTTTCATGTGCTGGTGAGAAATATCACCCGTGTGTCATGTGCTAGCTTAGAAACATCACGCGTGTTTCATGTGCTGGCTTAGAAACATCACCCGTGTGTCATGTGCTGGCTTAGAAACATCACTCGTGTTTCATGTGCTGGCTTAGAAACATCACCCATGTGTCATGTGCTGGCTTAGAAACATCACCCGTGTTTCATGTGCTGGTGAGAAACATAACCCGTGTTTCATGTGCTGGTGAGAAACATCACCCATGTGTCATGTGCTGGTGAGAAACATCACCCGTGTTTCATGTGCTGGTGAGAAACATCACCCGTGTTTCATGTGCTGGTGAGAAACATCACCCGTGTTTCATGTGCTGTTGAGAAACATCACCCGTGTTTTATGTGCTGGTGAGAAACATCACCTGTGTTTCATGTGCTGGTGAGAAACATCACCCGTGTTTTATGTGCTGGTGAGAAACATCACCCGTGTTTCATGTGCTGGTGAGAAACATCATCCGTGTTTCATGTGCTGGTGAGAAACATCACCCGTGTTTCATGTGCTGGTGAGAAACATCACCCGTGTGTCATGTTCTGGTGAGAAACATCACCCGTGTGTCATGTTCTGGTGAGAAACATCACCCGTGTGTCATGTGCTGGCTTAGAAACATCACCCGTGTTTCATGTGCTGGTGAGAAATATCACCCGTGTGTCATGTGCTGGCTTAGAAACATCACCCGTGTGTCATGTGCTGGTGAGAAATATCACCCGTGTGTCATGTGATGGCTTACAAACATCACCCGTGTGTCATGTGCTGACTTAGAAACATCACCCGTGTGTCATGTGCTGGTGAGAAATATCACCCGTGTGTCATGTGCTGGCTTAGAAACATCACCCGTGTGTCATGTGCTGGCTTAGAAACATCACCCGTGTGTCATGTGCTGGTGAGAAATACCAGCCGTGTGTCATGTGCTGGCTTAGAAACATCACCCGTGTGTCATGTGCTGGCTTAGAAACATCACCCGTGTTTCATTTGCTGGCTTAGAAACATAACCCGTGTGTCATGTGCTGGTGAGTAACATCACCCGTGTTTCATGTGCTGGCTTAGAAACATCACCCGTGTGTCATGTGCTGGCTTAGAAACATCACCCGTGTGTCATGTGCTGGCTTAGAAACATCACCCGTGTGTCATGTGCTGGCTTAGAAACATCACCCGTGTGTCATGTGCTGGTGAGAAATATCACCCGTGTGTCATGTGCTGGCTTAGAAACATCACCCGTGTGTCATGTGCTGGCTTAGAAACATCACCCGTGTGTCATGTGCTGGCTTAGAAACATCACCCGTGTGTCATGTGCTGGTGAGAAACATCACCCGTGTTTCATGTGCTGGCTTAGAAACATCACCCGTGTGTCATGTGCTGGCTTAGAAACATCACCCGTGTGTCATGTGCTGGCTTAGAAACATCACCCGTGTGTCATGTGCTGGCTTAGAAACATCACCCGTGTGTCATGTGCTGGCTTAGAAACATCACCCGTGTTTCATGTGCTGGCTTAGAAACATCACCCGTGTGTCATGTGCTGGCTTAGAAACATCACCCGTGTTTCATGTGCTGGTGAGAAACATCACCCGTGTTTCATGTGCTGGTGAGAGACATCACTCGTGTTTCATGTGCTGGTGAGAAACATCACCCGTGTTTCATGTGCTGGTGAGAAACATCACCCGTGTGTTATGTGCTGGTGAGAAACATCACCCGTGTGTCATGTGCTGGTGAGAAACATCACCCGTGTGTCATGTGCTGGTGAGAAACATCACCCGTGTGTCATGTGCTGGTGAGAAACATCACCCGTGTGTCATGTGCTGGTGAGAAACATCACCCGTGTGTCATGTGCTGGTGAGAAACATCACCCGTGTGTCATGTGCTGGTGAGAAACATCACCCGTGTGTCATGTGCTGGTGAGAAACATCACCCGTGTGTCATGTGCTGGTGAGAAACATCACCCGTGTGTCATGTGCTGGTGAGAAACATCACCCGTGTGTCATGTGCTGGTGAGAAACATCACCCGTGTGTCATGTGCTGGTGAGAAACATCACCCGTGTGTCATGTGCTGGTGAGAAAACATCACCCGTGTGTCATGTGCTGGTGAGAAACATCACCCGTGTGTCATGTGCTGGTGAGAAACATCACCCGTGTGTCATGTGCTGGTGAGAAACATCACCCGTGTGTCATGTGCTGGTGAGAAACATCACCCGTGTGTCATGTGCTGGTGAGAAACATCACCCGTGTGTCATGTGCTGGTGAGAAACATCACCCGTGTGTCATGTGCTGGTGAGAAACATCACCCGTGTGTCATGTGCTGGTGAGAAACATCACCCGTGTGTCATGTGCTGGTGAGAAACATCACCCGTGTGTCATGTGCTGGTGAGAAACATCACCCGTGTGTCATGTGCTGGTGAGAAACATCACTCGTGTGTCATGTGCTGGTGAGAAACGAAGTGCAGACTCCAAAGTCCTTCTCCGCCCACCCCCTTCCTAAATAAGTCACGTGATTTAGTCATTATATTGAATGGACTGGAACTGAAATTTACGAGTGAATCTATTGACCTGCCACGCCCTTTATCAGAGATCAAAACACCTCTCATTCTCTTTGTCTCTCTCTCTCTCTCTCTGATTCTCTCTCTCTGTTTCTCTCGGTTTCTTTCTCTCTGTTTCTCTAACACTTTTCTCTCTCTCCCCTTCCCTCGCTCTATTTGTTTCTCTCTCTCTCTCTCCGGATGACTTTATAATGCATGTGACATAACGCCACATCGAATTTTCTTCAAATCACCTACCCCCAGGCCCGGATTTTCCCCAGGCCTACAAGGCCGTGGCTTAGGGCCCCAGCCAGCCTAGGGCCCCTATGTTGGAATATTTAAATAAGCTCAATAAAAATTTACTTAAACTAAGAGAAAAAAATCTTTAATAAAGAAAATTTGAGGAAAACCAAAATTGTCTTGAACAAATAAACAACTAAAAAACCAACTGAAACATTAAAATATTATTCAAAATTATTATCAAACAAAGTTCTATTATTTAATAACCCTCTCTTTTATATTCGTAATAGAAATTACAGGCGTCACGATATCTGACATCAATTAAAATCTAATCGGTTTCCCGAAAAGAAAACAGGACAAAGAGGAAACGTAAGCGTAAAGTCCAGTTCGACGTAGTAAAAGGAAACGAGACCGAACTCTCTGGCAGGGAAATATTTATAGGTACCATTTTTAACGTCATTATTGATAGACTAATTACAGATACGGCGACGCGGATCTCATTATGAGGAGTTAAGTAAAAAGTTTGACTTTCTTACGAAACTACATCATTTGGAATCTAAAGACATCCGGAATCGCGCTCTGAATGCCGTTGTATACAACAGCGTCAAATCGCTCGTTTTCAGCACTAAAGAGAGCAAAGAATTATTTAAGGTCTAACATAGAAGAGAACAGGCTCAATTTACTCTCTGCAGTGTACATAGAGTCAGAAATAATGCAGTCAATTGTTGACGTCATTCGTTCTTTTGCACAGAAGAAGGTTCATAGTAAGATTATACAAATTTTATAGAATAACGTAACTATGGTAATATAGAGTGTATTATTCTAATGTTTATCAAAGTCATTAAAGGCAGTAAACAAAGTTTATGTTCTGTACTAGTAGATCTACATTTAATTTGCTAAATTTCCAAAATAGTTTCGAGGTGGTCGGGGAACCCACATGTCAAAAGTAACTAGGGCCATGGGTCTCTTAAGTCCAGGCCTGCCTAGCCCCGCCCACTTCTTTTTTTTTCTAACTAACTTTGTTCAGTTTGTGTCACTGAGTGTCTGAGTGTGTGTATGTGTATGTGATAGGGAAGTGACCAGGTGACTTTGTACAGTTTGTGTCACTGAGTGTCTGAGTCTATGGCGGATTAAGGGGGGGGGGCTGAACGGGCTAAAGCCAGGGTGCCCCCGATGATTTAGGGCCCCCAAACTTAGCATATTTTATAATAAATGTTTGGACAAATGTATACATGAATTGCTGAAAATATGATAAATTAATAAAATCTCATCTATTAAAATGATCTCTTTTCCCACACGATAGTCTTAGCAGTCAAAAAACCTGATTTGATAGGGCTCAATAACAGAAATTATTAAAGAATATTATATATATATATTTTAAATTGACAACCCTAAATGAGCTCTCGTGGCCGAATGTGAAGTACTAAGGCTTATGGTGCAAGCGGTGGCGGGTTCGATCCCCGGGTGGGTGTGAATTTTTTTTTCATGTGTTTTTTAATTTTATAAATTGTCTTTTACACTCAATTTTAGGATACCGGCAAAAAGTTATTTCTTCGAATTCGGTTTTTTCATGAATAATCATTTTGGATGAATATTTACAAGTTACAGTCTTATATTAGCTGCTAGCAATCATTTTATCTAAAGGTACACTGGCTGGATAGGGCCCCAGTTTGAATTGCAGCCAGGGGCCCCGTGCAGTCTTAATCCGCCCCTGGTCTGAGTGTGNCAGTGGCGGATTTAGCTATAGGGCAGGGGGGGCGGCTTGCCCCCCCGCGCCCCTGTTGGGTCTGAAATGGCGCCCCCTAAAGACGCCCTCGATTAACACTAAAAAGGTGCCACAAGAGCAGAAAAAAAGATTGCTATAGACGAAACTTCTAATCAACACCAAACTGCTTGCTAAATATCGTATTTAAAATGACGAAACTGTAATATCTAGTTTAAATCAATCACTCGCATCTGAATTATCGGCGACAATTGATAATTAGGTTAAGTCTGCACAATTCTTTTCTTTAATTATTGATTCAACCATTGATATATCTAGAATTGATCAGATGTCAGTTTCTTTACGTTAACTTTTTAAAATCAGGACATGTTGTGGAAAGATTTATAGGCTTTTATACTTTGGTAAACAGCGGCTGGATAGTGAATAGTGCGCTCGCCTCACAAGCAGAGGGGCGTGGGATCTAGCCCAAGTTAAAGCTACAATACAAATGGAATGACTAATTATAAGAAAGTCCTCCACTGACCTGGAAGGGACATGGGGCGCCCACCAAGGTCTACCAAGCACAACCCCTAGTAGGTTCTAATGGAAATATTAGGACCCCCTACGACCACCGTTTATGGGACTTTAAAAAAAAATGCTGCCGCATTTGCTGAGAAGATTTTAACGAAACTACAAAAGCGAAAAATTGATTTCACACTCTGTCGAGGACAGGCATACTCTGGAATTAAGAGTGGCCTTCAAACTCAGATAAAGAAACTTTCACCCAATTGTTGTGCCCATGTTTCGAATTTGGCTACTATGGAAGCAAAGTCTGTAAACAGTGATGTGCAGTTGTTTTTTGGCACAGATTTAAAGTTGTATGCATTTCTTACGTCTAGTTTACCACGTGTACATACTCTTAAAGAACACCAGAAATCTCAATATGAATCAACAGCAGATACTCTGCTATTCTAGCCACACTTGATTCAGGGAAATCAACAGAATATAAAGGAAGTGTCAGAGCAGAAGCTATGGGACTATCTGTTTTAATTAAAAAAATATTCTTTTGTTTTTCTGATGCTATTTGTACAAAAATTATCTTCGTGCTATCAAACTACTTGGAACGCATTTGCAAAACAATTGATCGATGTTTGAAGAAATAAGTTTGTTGAAATGAGAAACGATGAAGCTTTTGAAATTCTGAATGTAGATGTATAATCATTTATTAACGAAAATGGCTCAAAACTAGATGTTAAATCAGAATCTAAAAGTGAATTGTAATAAAATAATCTAAAAGTTCAATAATTTAATTACAGTAAATGCGATCGATCTGAAATTTTTATTCATCATTTTTATCATCGGCACGAGTCTGCCTGCAAAAGTTCAGCAAGCTTGCTTACGAGGAAGTGGGTTAAAATCGCTCCAAAGTTTTTTTCGACAAACAAGCAAGCAATCAACCAGACACCACGAGTTAATATAAAGGATTTAATTTTTAAAAAAACGTTAAAAAAACCTAAGTTTTTGACTATAAATCCTTTATGTACGAGACGTAACTAAAAGAATGTTCATTATAATACGCAGCGCAAGACCATCCAGAATACAAAGTTGTAGTTGTGTCGTAAAACATGTTTAATATAATGCGCACCGATCAGGAATATGCTTATAAAAAGTATTGTCAATAAAATACGCACCTTATTGCGCGACAGGAAAGGCTGTTCAATATAATACGCACCGCGACACTCTATATACAAAATTTAACATGATAAATAGAGATAAATATAATACACAAAAAATTCAATAATTTAATTTCAGTATATGCGATCAATCTGAAATTTTGATACATCGATTTTATCATCGGCACGAGTCTCTCTGCAAAATTTCAGCTCGCTAGTTTACGAGGAAGTGGGTTAAAAATCAATCCAAAGTTTTTTTCGGAAAGCAAACAATCAACCAGACACCACGAGTTAATATAAAGGATTTTAAAAAAGAAAAACATGGCAGGCGAACTTAGTAGAGATAAAATGGCTGATGATCCAACAACACGCTTTAAATCTGAAACGTACTTCACTATCATGGATACACTTTAAATACAAATAGATAGTCGACTTAATGACTTTTGGGGCACAGTTACTTATTTCTATTGTAATGATCCATCACAAATGTCGGAAGAATATTAAATAAAGATTCTTTTCGAAGTTTATGCAAAATTTACAAACACGACATTAACCTTGAAGAAGCAATCAGGAAATATGATACCTTCAAAGATTTGTATGCATCAATACATTCATCACTATCTAGTGAACTACAGCTTAAAAAGGTTCAGCCATTCTTGACTGAAAAACAAATGGCATCAGGTCTCCCGAAATTGTCAAAACTCTATAAAATTTATTTGACTCTTCCTGTTAGCAGTGCTATTGCTGAAAGAAGTTTCAGTAGATTGAAACTCATCAAAAATTATTTGCGCTCAACAAGGACAAACGAACGTCAGTCTGGATTGGCATTAATTTCAATCGAACGTGATCTAGCTGAGAACTTTGACTTTGAATCAACGATAAATCGTTTTGCTTCAATGAAATCACGTAGAAAGCAATTTATATAGGGCTCAGGGCTCTATCTTATCGTATCTTATCTTATCTGTTACAGATGCTCCTTCTATACAGAAGAATATTGCGTCCTATGCTTATCCATGGTTTGTGTTTAGTCCTGCATTCTTATTAGATGCTAAACATTATTAAATGTTTATTTAAGGAAATTACAATAATTGATTGTGTAAAGTTCATTGATTTTCCCAAAGTTTGATGCTCAAACTTGCAATGATGGATTATTTTGTTTATAATTCTGAAGTAAATTGTTTAGTTTATTTACAACTATGATATTATTGGCACTCTTTGTGTGTGTGTGTTACTAATCTTGACCAATCCGCTCCACCAAAGTCTCTGTGTTTTTCATTATTTGTAGCATCAGATTTACTATAAATCCCAACGCGCATAACTCAAAATAAAGTCTTGGAAGAAATACTGCACCAAAATAACTCGTTTTGAACGTCCGCGTAAACGTTTTCAATATGATTGGCTGTAAGAGTCATATGTGTTTGAGGGACCAATCGCTATCGATGACCGGACAGAACATTGCCTTTTCTTATATAAGGATTAACAATTTTTAAAATACATTATATTTTGTTTGTATTTGTGACCTATTACTCTCCTGAATATAAAGCAATTGTTTGTATATTGAAGAGATTTATTGCAATGGTTTGATGTAAACAAAAAGAATATTAAATAATTTACTTTGAAGAATCAACGCAGCATTTATTATTTAACACTTAGTTATTTGTTTGAGTTACTTTCACTGCTATTTATGGCAAGCTGAACAAACTGATGAATCTTGCAGATAGTACAAGAAACTATTGGAGGCCTATAAAAAATTTAATCAAATTCTACCTCATTATCAAAACATTTTAGAAGTTTTAATTAGCCAAAAGACTATAAACTTATTATGCTGAGTTTTCTATGTTAAAGTCTGCTAGGATATTCAGCAATTGAAAGTGAACACAAAGGATTATGAAATATTTAGATTTTGTCACATATAACAGCTCCCAAATTAACTACCATTTTCATAAATTCAATTGATTAACCATATCTACTTAAGACTAGATGTTTCTTTTTGTCTAGCAAGTTGCCACAGGGTATCTCTAAAAATGCATGTAACATAAACAACACACCTTAGATTTCATATTTGAGACTGTTGCAGTCTCTTAAGATGAATACTTATTAATGTAAATCTCACATTTAAAGTGAGCAGAAATGTTTTTTTCAAAATAAAATATAGCAATAAGAGTGAATCTCATATCAAATTGCTAATCTTCATTGCAGAACAAGCCATTTAGACAAATTAATTTATTTCATCACCTAGAAATATTTATACTAAGTGAATGAATAAAAAAAATTTTTGCGGCGCCCCCCCGAAATTCTGCTGGCCCCCCCACGCAGACAAACCTAAATCCGCCACTGGATATGGGCCTGTAATTTTATAGTCTGTGTTGAGTAATGATATGGGCCTGTAATTTTATAATCTGTGTTGAGTAATGATATGGGCCTGTAATTTTATAGTCTGTGTTGAGTAATGATATGGGCCTGTAATTTTATAGTCTGTGTTGAGTAATGATATGGGCCTGTAATTTTATAGTCTGTATTGAGTAATGATATGGGCCGGTAATTTTATAGTCTGTGTTGAGTAATGATATGGGCCTGTCATTTTATAGTCTGTGTTGAGTAATGATATGGGCCTGTAATTTTATAGTCTGTGTTGAGTAATGATATGGGCCTGTAATTTTATAGTCTGTGTTGAGTAATGATATGGGCCTGTAATTTTATAGTCTGTGTTGAGTAATGATATGGGCCTGTAATTTTATAGTCTGTGTTGAGTAATGATATGGGCCTGTAATTTTATAGTCTGTGTTGAGTAATGATATGGGCCTGTAATTTTATAGTCTGTGTTGAGTAATGATATGGGCCTGTAATTTTATAGTCTGTGTTGAGTAATGATATGGGCCTGTAATTTTATAGTCTGTGTTGAGTAATGATATGGGCCTGTAATTTTATAGTCTGTGTTGAGTAATGATATGGGCCTGTAATTTTATAGTCTGTGTTGAGTAATGATATGGGCCTGTAATTTTATAGTCTGTGTTGAGTAATGATATGGGCCTGTAATTTTATAGTCTGTGTTGAGTAATGATATGGGCCGGTAATTTTATAGTCTGTGTTGAGTAATGATATGGGCCTGTAATTTTATAGTCTGTGTTGAGTAATGATATGGGCCTGTAGTTTTATAGTCTGTGTTGAGTAATGATATGGGCCTGTAATTTTATAGTCTGTGTTGAGTAATGATATGGGCCTGTAATTTTATAGTCTGTGTTGAGTAATGATATGGGCCTGTAATTTTATAGTCTGTGTTGAGTAATGATATGGGCCTGTAATTTTATAGTCTGTGTTGAGTAATGATATGGGCCTGTAATTTTATAGTCTGTGTTGAGTAATGATATGGGCCTGTAATTTTATAGTCTGTGTTGAGTAATGATATGGGCCGGTAATTTTATAGTCTGTGTTGAGTAATGATATGGGCCGGTAATTTTATAGTCTGTGTTGAGTAATGATATGGACCTGTAATTTTATAGTCTGTGTTGAGTAATGATATGGGCCGGTAATTTTATAGTCTGTGTTGAGTAATGATATGGGCCGGTAATTTTATAGTCTGTGTTGAGTAATGATATGGGCCTGTAATTTTATAGTCTGTGTTGAGTAATGATATGGGCCTGTAATTTTATAGTCTGTGTTGAGTAATGATATGGGCTTGTAATTTTATAGTCTGTGTTGAGTAATGATATGGGCCTGTAATTTTATAGTCTGTGTTGAGTAATGATATGGGCCTGTAATTTTATAGTCTGTGTTGAGTAATGATATGGGCCTGTAATTTTACAGTCTGTGTTGAGTAATGATATGGGCCTGTAATTTTATAGTCTGTGTTGAGTAATGATATGGGCCGGTAATTTTATAGTCTGTGTTGAGTAATGATATGGGCCTGTAATTTTATAGTCTGTGTTGAGTAATGATATGGGCCTGTAATTTTATAGTCTGTGTTGAGTAATGATATGGGCCTGTAATTTTATAGTCTGTGTTGAGTAATGATATGGGCCTGTAATTTTATAGTCTGTGTTGAGTAATGATATGGGCCGGTAATTTTATAGTCTGTGTTGAGTAATGATATGGGCCTGTAATTTTATAGTCTGTGTTGAGTAATGATATGGGCCTGTAATTTTATAGTCTGTGTTGAGTAATGATATGGGCCTGTAATTTTATAGTCTGTGTTGAGTAATGATATGGGCCTGTAATTTTATAGTCTGTGTTGAGTAATGATATGGGCCTGTAATTTTATAGTCTGTGTTGAGTAATGATATGGGCCTGTAATTTTATAGTCTGTGTTGAGTAATGATATGGGCCTGTAATTTTATAGTCTGTGTTGAGTAATGATATGGGCCTGTAATTTTATAGTCTGTGTTGAGTAATGATATGGGCCTGTAATTTTATAGTCTGTGTTGAGTAATGATATGGGCCGGTAATTTTATAGTCTGTGTTGAGTAATGATATGGGCCTGTAATTTTATAGTCTGTGTTGAGTAATGATATGGGCCGGTAATTTTATAGTCTGTGTTGAGTAATGATATGGGCCGGTAATTTTATAGTCTGTGTTGAGTAATGATATGGGCCTGTAATTTTATAGTCTGTGTTGAGTAATGATATGGGCCTGTAATTTTATAGTCTGTGTTGAGTAATGATATGGGCCTGTAATTTTATAGTCTGTGTTGAGTAATGATATGGGCCTGTAATTTTATAGTCTGTGTTGAGTAATGATATGGGCCTGTAATTTTATAGTCTGTGTTGAGTAATGATATGGGCCTGTAATTTTATAGTCTGTGTTGAGTAATGATATGGGCCTGTAATTTTATAGTCTGTGTTGAGTAATGATATGGGCCTGTAATTTTATAGTCTGTGTTGAGTAATGATATGGGCCTGTAATTTTATAGTCTGTGTTGAGTAATGATATGGGCCTGTAATTTTATAATCTGTGTTGAGTAATGATATGGGCCTGTAATTTTATAATCTGTGTTGAGTAATGATATGGGCCTGTAATTTTATAATCTGTGTTGAGTAATGATATGGGCCTGTAATTTTATAATCTGTGTTGAGTAATGATATGGGCCTGTAATTTTATAATCTGTGTTGAGTAATGATATGGGCCTGTAATTTTATAATCTGTGTTGAGTAATGATATGGGCCTGTAATTTTATAATCTGTGTTGAGTAATGATATGGGCCTGTAATTTTATAATCTGTGTTGAGTAATGATATGGGCCTGTAATTTTATAATCTGTGTTGAGTAATGATATGGGCCTGTAATTTTATAGTCTGTGTTGAGTAATGATATGGGCCTGTAATTTTATAATCTGTGTTGAGTAATGATATGGGCCTGTAATTTTATAATCTGTGTTGAGTAATGATATGGGCCTGTAATTTTATAGTCTGTGTTGAGTAATGATATGGGCCTGTAATTTTATAATCTGTGTTGAGTAATGATATGGGCCTGTAATTTTATAATCTGTGTTGAGTAATGATATGGGCCTGTAATTTTATAATCTGTGTTGAGTAATGATATGGGCCTGTAATTTTATAATCTGTGTTGAGTAATGATATGGGCCTGTAATTTTATAATCTGTGTTGAGTAATGATATGGGCCTGTAATTTTATATCTGTGTTGAGTAATGATATGGGCCTGTAATTTTATAATCTGTGTTGAGTAATGATATGGGCCTGTAATTTTATAATCTGTGTTGAGTAATGATATGGGCCTGTAATTTTATAATCTGTGTTGAGTAATGATATGGGCCTGTAATTTTATAATCTGTGTTGAGTAATGATATGGGCCTGTAATTTTATAATCTGTGTTGAGTAATGATATGGGCCTGTAATTTTATAATCTGTGTTGAGTAATGATATGGGCCTGTAATTTTATAATCTGTGTTGAGTAATGATATGGGCCTGTAATTTTATAATCTGTGTTGAGTAATGATATGGGCCTGTAATTTTATAATCTGTGTTGAGTAATGATATGGGCCTGTAATTTTATAATCTGTGTTGAGTAATGATATGGGCCTGTAATTTTATAATCTGTGTTGAGTAATGATATGGGCCTGTAATTTTATAATCTGTGTTGAGTAATGATATGGGCCTGTAATTTTATAATCTGTGTTGAGTAATGATATGGGCCTGTAATTTTATAATCTGTGTTGAGTAATGATATGGGCCTGTAATTTTATAATCTGTGTTGAGTAATGATATGGGCCTGTAATTTTATAATCTGTGTTGAGTAATGATATGGGCCTGTAATTTTATAATCTGTGTTGAGTAATGATATGGGCCTGTAATTTTATAATCTGTGTTGAGTAATGATATGGGCCTGTAATTTTATAATCTGTGTTGAGTAATGATATGGGCCTGTAATTTTATAATCTGTGTTGAGTAATGATATGGGCCTGTAATTTTATAATCTGTGTTGAGTAATGATATGGGCCTGTAATTTTATAATCTGTGTTGAGTAATGATATGGGCCTGTAATTTTATAATCTGTGTTGAGTAATGATATGGGCCTGTAATTTTATAATCTGTGTTGAGTAATGATATGGGCCTGTAATTTTATAATCTGTGTTGAGTAATGATATGGGCCTGTAATTTTATAATCTGTGTTGAGTAATGATATGGGCCTGTAATTTTATAATCTGTGTTGAGTAATGATATGGGCCTGTAATTTTATAATCTGTGTTGAGTAATGATATGGGCCTGTAATTTTATAATCTGTGTTGAGTAATGATATGGGCCTGTAATTTTATAATCTGTGTTGAGTAATGATATGGGCCTGTAATTTTATAATCTGTGTTGAGTAATGATATGGGCCTGTAATTTTATAATCTGTGTTGAGTAATGATATGGGCCTGTAATTTTATAATCTGTGTTGAGTAATGATATGGGCCTGTAATTTTATAATCTGTGTTGAGTAATGATATGGGCCTGTAATTTTATAATCTGTGTTGAGTAATGATATGGGCCTGTAATTTTATAATCTGTGTTGAGTAATGATATGGGCCTGTAATTTTATAATCTGTGTTGAGTAATGATATGGGCCTGTAATTTTATAATCTGTGTTGAGTAATGATATGGGCCTGTAATTTTATAATCTGTGTTGAGTAATGATATGGGCCTGTAATTTTATAATCTGTGTTGAGTAATGATATGGGCCTGTAATTTTATAATCTGTGTTGAGTAATGATATGGGCCTGTAATTTTATAATCTGTGTTGAGTAATGATATGGGCCTGTAATTTTATAATCTGTGTTGAGTAATGATATGGGCCTGTAATTTTATAATCTGTGTTGAGTAATGATATGGGCCTGTAATTTTATAATCTGTGTTGAGTAATGATATGGGCCTGTAATTTTATAATCTGTGTTGAGTAATGATATGGGCCTGTAATTTTATAATCTGTGTTGAGTAATGATATGGGCCTGTAATTTTATAATCTGTGTTGAGTAATGATATGGGCCTGTAATTTTATAATCTGTGTTGAGTAATGATATGGGCCTGTAATTTATAATCTGTGTTGAGTAATGATATGGGCCTGTAATTTTATAATCTGTGTTGAGTAATGATATGGGCCTGTAATTTTATAATCTGTGTTGAGTAATGATATGGGCCTGTAATTTATAATCTGTGTTGAGTAATGATATGGGCCTGTAATTTTATAATCTGTGTTGAGTAATGATATGGGCCTGTAATTTTATAATCTGTGTTGAGTAATGATATGGGCCTGTAATTTTATAATCTGTGTTGAGTAATGATATGGGCCTGTAATTTTATAATCTGTGTTGAGTAATGATATGGGCCTGTAATTTTATAATCTGTGTTGAGTAATGATATGGGCCTGTAATTTTATAATCTGTGTTGAGTAATGATATGGGCCTGTAATTTTATAATCTGTGTTGAGTAATGATATGGGCCTGTAATTTTATAATCTGTGTTGAGTAATGATATGGGCCTGTAATTTTATAATCTGTGTTGAGTAATGATATGGGCCTGTAATTTTATAATCTGTGTTGAGTAATGATATGGGCCTGTAATTTTATAATCTGTGTTGAGTAATGATATGGGCCTGTAATTTTATAATCTGTGTTGAGTAATGATATGGGCCTGTAATTTTATAATCTGTGTTGAGTAATGATATGGGCCTGTAATTTTTAAGTTGTGTTTTGTCTGTGTCTTTCTTTGGTAAAAGTGTGATGTATGAAGTGTTCATTGAATTTGGTAGTTCCCTATTGTTGTAAGCTTCTTCTAAATTTGCATGTAATATTGGGCCCAGTGTTATAAAAATGAAGTTGTAAAACTCTGTAGTTAATTCATCTGGCCCAGGTGATGGTTTTTTATTCATGGTGGGTGGTGACCCTTTTATGTCTTGTAATGTAAAAGGTTTGTTCATTTCTTCGGTTTGATTTTCTTGTAGTGCTTCAGCCATATTTGTGTACTTATCCTGTATATCTTAATCAGTTTGTTCATTTGTAAAAAGATATGTGTAGTATCTTTCAAATGTGCCTACAATCTCCTTGTTGTCAGTTTGTCTTATCTTCTCTTATCTGTTTACAGACGCTCCTTCTATACAGAAGATTATTGAGTCCTACGCTTATCTATGGTTTGTGTTTAGTCCTGCATTTTTATTAGAGATTTAAATGTTGATAAAGTGTTGGTTATCCTGGATTCTTCAGGCAACCCATTCCACGCCCGAATTCCGGACGGGAAGAAGGAAAAGTTGTATGTGTTTGTTATTGCATACGGAATAAGAAAGGTGTTTTTATCCTTATGTCTATCTGAGGGTTGTATTAAGTTATCTTTGTGTTGTATTTCTAAATTAGAATTAATTGCTTTATGTATGATTACTACTTTGCTTTTGGTTCTTCTATCCTCTAGTGTTTCAAGGTTTAATGATTTAACTAATGGTGTTATTCTTGTCAGTTTCGAATATTCTCCAGTAATGAATCTGGCAGCTCTTGTTTGAATTTGTTTGTGTTGCTCAATCTGTGTCTATTATTTGGCTTAGCTGTCTGCTTTTTTGTATGTTTTGTTCTATTGTTAGGAAATGTATTGTTGGTGCTTCTGTATAGTTTGTGAGTAGTCTACTTCTAACTAGGGCACCATTATATTTATGTTGCTGTATTGTTTCTAATTCTTCCTCTAAATCTTGTATGGCCTGATTTGTTGGGTTATTGTATTCTTCTATTGATATTAGTACTTTTAGTTCATCTTCTCTTTTTCGAATTTGTCTGTGTAGCTGAGTTGCAAAATTTTGTGTGATGAGTTTAATTGTGGATTATAAAAGTTCCCAGTGTTGGCCTATATTTGTGGTTGGTAGTATGCTGTGTTGTTGAACTATTTTACTAATTATTTCCGTGTACTGACCGTTTTCTAAGAGTGCATTATTAAATGTCCAATGAGGTGATTTTTTATGCAATTAATCTTTGTCGTGTTTAGTTTAATTTTTACCCCTTTGTGGTCTGTAAAGGTTAGGGTTTCTGGAACATGTTTTGCTTCATAAATTGTATCTGTATTTGGGGTGTAAAATCTATCTAACCTTGATTGACTGTTGAAAATGTTATTTTTAAATGTAGTTTCTTTTCCTTTTTTATGAATTGTTCGGTATGCGTCTACTAATTTATAGGTATCCATTATGTACTGTAATACGTCTATCCCCGTATGAACTTTTATTATTTTCCCTTTCCTTTTGGGGTTGGTTGTATCAAGAGGGCTCGTAACATAATTGAAATCCCCTCCTAAAATGACCTTCCCTCTCTTATATAAATTTTTCAAATTTGTTACTAGTTTTTGGTAAAACAGTGGTTGTTCTTTGCGTTTAGCTGTGGCGTATATATTCATAAGTGTGTAATTGTCTTTCTTGTCTGTAATGTTCATTGTGACCATCCTTCCCTCGCTATCTCTGTCCTTATATATTTACAAGTGTGTAACTGTCTTTCTTGTCTGTAATGTTCATTGTGACCATCCTTCCCTCGCTATCTCTGTCCTTATATATTTACAAGTGTGTAATTGTCTTTCTTGTCTGTAATGTTCATTGTGACCATCCTTCCCTCGCTATCCCTGTCCTTATGTGTTATTTCCCATCTATCGGATGTCTGTACTATTCCCACCCCTTTAAATCTCTCTAAGCTAAAGTGACTGCTTTTCATCACTAAAGTCTTTGTGTACCTATTTGCGTCGTGTTCTGTTGTTATATTTGTTTCCTGTAAAAAAGTAAAATCTATCTTGCGCTTTTTAAACATGTTAATGATGTGTTGTTCCTTACGTGTACAAATCTTAATATGGAGTGATAGAAGTGTGAGCTGTGTAGTCTCGGTGTTTGTTATGATAGTGTCTCGGGGCTCAGCGTCGAGGTCGCGTAATGTTGTTTTGTTGGAGAATGGTACGCTTGACTGCACTCTACAACCCTTCTCCCGTGTATGTGAAACATTCTTAGCCATGACATTAATAGATGTTTAAAATTAAAAGGTTACATTTCTTTCATTCTTAAAAAAACACTACGACTAATCACTGTCTTCTGTTGACTCGTCCTCGGGAAACTAGTCATACTTCTTATATTTGATCTCATCCGTCTCTGAGTCTTCGTCTTGATGTTGTCTTTTAGTAGCCGTCCACGCTTTCTGGAGTGGATCGCTTGTACTGGGAGGACTCCCATGGGAGACAGCGTCGGCGTACGACCTTCTCTTAGGTGAAATTCCTCCTTCTGTCATCTCTGTTGTTTTTCTGTTTTTGTTCTTTTTATACATTTTAATTTGCCAGCCCTCATCGGGGGTGGCACTCCTTGCTTCTCCGAGAACCGGAGTGGGGCCTGGCAACGCCTCTGCCGTTGAACCTTTAGCTGGGGCCGTCACGGTGACAGACAAGGGGGCCACCATTGGGACCGCCACGGGGACTGTAACGGGGGCAGCCAGGGGGGCTGTAGCGGGGGCCGCTAATGGGGCTGCAACCGGCTTTGTCGCTGGGACACCTGGCTTGTCTTTGTGATCCCTCGCACCTTCTCCTGTCTTATCCCCCACCCCCTCTCCCGCTGATGTTTTCCTGCCACTCTTGCTGGTCCAGTGGTCCTGCGAGCCGCACAGAAAGCAGGCCTGCCTTCTGCCAGGGACCAGGAGAAGGACTCTCTTATTTTTCACCTGTCCACAATCTAGGTAAATATAGTATGGAACACTAGTTTCATTGTACGGTCTGTAAAGGACTGTCCACCGGTACGGTCTACCTTTATGAGGGTGTGCCTCTACTTTTTCTTTGCTCAGAAACGAGAGCATTTCTTCCACCCCCTCCGTAGGCATGGTTGGGGGGACCCAGTGGACAATCACCTTCCTTCTTTCTCTGCCTACATGTTCAAAACTAATTTGCTGTGCGACTCCAACCAGAAATGTTTTGCAGTGCAAGTTTTCGAAGTGCTTCTGTTCTGCTTCTGGTCCAAGTTTGAGGAACCACTTGAGTGGATCCTCGAATTGGTAGAGAGCCTTTACGTCCCTTCATGTTATTGTTATTTCTTTTATTAAACAGTCTATTATTTCTGGTGGCGTAATGTTATAAGCTTCTTTTCCATAAATTGTTAGGGAAAGTGTGTTGGGGTGGTGTGCACGTGAAAGTGACACACCCTTTACCGTAATTCTTTTAAACATTACTCACATGTAGCTGAAAAACTTCACACATGCACAATCCTCTGAATGCACTTATGACTTCAAAGTCTCACCGAAATCTCAGATAAATCTTTAGTAAAAGGCGAAAGATTTAATCGATGCGAAGAGAAACCAGAGTGAAGAGCACCATGGCGCCCACGGAACGATTCGTATGTGCCCGCCACAGAGACATAATTTTTTTCATAAACATTAATTAAAAATGTGAATTATGTTTATTTATTTGTTAGAGTTTTAATTTTTTGAGTGCCTAGGTTTATAAAATACGTTCGTATGTTTGCGATTTTGTATGTATGAGTGGTTCCTTTGCTGACAATACTTTTGGCAACTTGTCTAGCGGCGAGCCAGACTACACTCTTCACACTAGCCTGGAACACTCCTGGAACAAGGAGTGATGTGCAAATAGCATTCCTTGCCTGGAACCGCGTTGTTGTCATTGTGATGCGTTTGCTGCCCAGTTCGAGTCGCGACAGTTAGCCAAGAGACATATTCGTCTGACGAAACACAAAGTAGGAGTTTTGATATTCCTTCTGTAAATTTATAACGGGGTAAAAGCGAGGTGCGTAATCTATTATATTAACAAGCGATATAATCTATCATGATTGTGGGGGTAGTTATAGTCCTTGTTATAATACATTTGTTGTTCGTCCGTCGATTCGACGAAGACCACTCTAGTCATCCGAGGGTTGCTGGGACTGGCTTTGTTTGTGTGTGCGCAGATGGCTGATGAGGCCGATCCTTGCACGGAAGGTTCGGGAACAGAAGGGACAAGGGACGAGTGGGACATCTCCAGGAGGGTTCACAGCACGGGCCTTTCGGGCTTGCCTCTTTTTTTCAGCGGAGGTGATCCTGTTTGCCTCACATGACTTGGCACCTTCGTGGATGGAAGAACGCCAGGTGGAACGGTCCTTTGCAGCAAGTTCCCACGTATCTGGGTTGATGCCAAACGCTTTCAGTGAGACTTTCAGTGTGTCTTTGTAGCGTTTCTTTTGCCCACCGTGGGACCGCTGGCCATGCTGGAGCTCGCCATAGAAGAGTCTCTTTGGCAGTCTCTCGTCTGGCATTCGGACCACGTGCCCTGCCCAACGAAGCTGGGACTGCATCAGGAGTGTGAATACGCTGGGGAGACCTGCCTTGGTCAGTACCACTGTGTCTGGTATTTTATCCTGCCACTTTATGCCGAGGATCTTCCTGAGGCTTGTTGAATGAAAGTGGTTGAGCTTCCTGGCATGGCGCTGATACACAGTCCATGTTTCACACGCATATAGCAGTGTGGGGAGCACCACCGCCCTGTACACTTTCAGCTTGGTCTGGATGGTAATGCCTCTTCTGTTCCAGACATTTGGGTACAACCTGCCAAAAGTGGAGCTGGCTCTGGCAATTCTGACGCTCACTTCGTCATCGATGGTGGCATTTTGCGACAGTGTGCTGCCTAGGTATGAGAACCGTTGCACTGTGTTGAGTCTCTGGCCGTTGACAGTGATGCTGGGCTCAACGTAGGGCCTTCCCGGCGCAGGCTGATGGAGGACTTCAGTCTTCTTGGTGTTGATCGTCAGACCAAAGTTTGTGCAGGCGCTGGAGAACAGGTTAACGCTGCATTGCATGTCGGCTTCTGAGGCAGCATTGAGGGCACATGTCATCAGCAAACAGGAGGTCTCTGATGATGTCTGTCATAACCTTGGTTTTTGCATGGAGCCTCCGAAGGTTGAACAGTTTGCCATCTGTGCGGTACCTCAGGTTAACACCAACACCCTCGTCTCTGAAGGCCTCTGTCAGCATGGCGGAAAACATGAGGCTAAATAGTGTTGGTACCAGGACGCATCCCTGCTTGACCCCGTTTGTGACTGTGAAAGGATCAGAAAACTCTCCGCTGTCCTGGACTCTGGCCTGCATGCCCTCGTGGAATTGTCTCACCAAGACGATGAATTTCCTTGGACAACCGTACTTGGCCATTATCTTCCACAGACCCTCTCTGCCAACGGTGTCAAAAGCCTTGGTCAGGTCGACATAGGTGGAGAACAGGTTGACGTTCTGCTCCTGACATTTCTCTTGTAGCTGCCTGGCAGCGAACACCATGTCGATGGTCCCGTCGCTCTTTTCGGAAGCCACACTGACTTTCAGGCAGGAGTCCTTGGTCAAGGTGGACCGTGAGGCGGTTGAGCAGGATTCTGGCAAGGATCTTTCCTGCAATAGATAGCAGTGATATGCCTCTGTGGTTGTCACAAGCCTGTCTACTTCCTTTTTGCTTATAAAGATGTATGATGGAGGCATCTTTGAAGTCCTGCGGGATCGTCTCTTGCTGCCACACGAAGAGAAATAGATGGTGGAGCCTTTCAGTCAGGGCTGTTCCTCCCTCCTTGTAGACCTCAGCTGGTATGGCGTCAGAACCAGGTGCTTTGCCACTGGAGAGAAGATAAATTGCTTTCTGGGTCTCGAGCAAGGTTGGGGGGTCATCCAGTGCTTTGTTTGTGGGCACTTGGGGAAGACGATTGATGGCTTCTTCGTTGATTGTCGAAGGGCGATTTAGGATGCTTTCGAAATGTTCGGCCCACCTCTTCAAGATCTTCTCTTTGTCTGTGATGAGAGTGTTACCGTCTGCGCTGAGGGAGGGGGGGTTTGAACCTGAGGGCGTGGGGCCATACACTTCTTTCAAAGCGTTGTAGAAGTTTTTATAGTCACGCTTGTCTGCATAGCCTTGGATCTCGTCGGCTTTGTTGCTGAGCCAATCGTCCTGCATCTGACGGAGCTTTTGCTGTACAGTCCTGCGTATGTTGTTGAGTGCAACTCTCCTTGCCGTGGACCTGGGATTATTGAGGTAAGCTTGGTGTAGGAGGTGTTTCTCATCCAATAACTGCTTGATGTCTTCGCAGTTCTCATCGAACCAGTCCTTATGTTTCCTGGTCTGGTGCCCCAGAGTCTCTGAAGCTGTGGTGTAAATCAGCTCTCTGAGTGACGCCCAGTCTGCCTCCACGTTCTGGTTGCCTGGAGAGGTAGATTTCAAGCGCTCTTCCAGAGCATCCACCAAGGACTGCTTGCAGCTGGCGGTCATTAGTTTGGCAACATTTAGCCGTTTGGGGGCTTTCTTCCCTTGTGGGCGCCGTTTCGGCTGAATGCGGATGTTGAGCTTGGTGATGATGAGGCGGTGGTCTGTCCAGCATTCAGCCCCGCACATGGACTTGGTCACTCGTACATCCTGCCTGTCCCTCTTCCTCACGATGGCGTAGTCAATAAGATGCCAGTGCTTCGAGCGGGGGTGCATCCATGACGTCCGGTTACGGGTTGGGAGGCGGAAGATCGTGTTGGTGATCAGCAGTTCATGTTCAGCGCAGGTCTGGAGTAAAAGAAGACCGTTGCTGTTGCAGTGTCCCACTCCATGATGACCAAGGACTCCTTCCCAGGCAACGTTGTCTTTGCCAACTCTTGCGTTGAAGTCGCCTAGCAAGATGAGTTTGTCCGCCTTTGGAACGTCGGCAATGACAGTGTGAAGTTCTTCATAAAACTTTGCCTTCACTTCATCTGTATTGGTCATGGTTGGAGCGTAGGCACTGATAATGGTGAGGTGTTTCTTTCCAGCCAGTGGGAGTTTCATGGTCATGAGCGTGTCGTTCACTCCCTTGGGAAGTCCAGCCAGCTTTCCGACAAGAGTTGTCTTAACTGCAAAACCAACGCCTGCTTCACGCCTCTCCTCGCTTGGTCTGCCACTCCAGTAAAAAGTGTAGCCAGATCCTCTTTCACAGAGCTCTCCTTCTCCCGCGAGCCTGGTCTCGCTCAGGGCTGCGACGTCGATGCCGTATCTAGCGAGTTCTTTTCCAATCAGGGCTGTTCTCCTCTGGGGTCTGTCCGCATCGTCCCTGTCCATGAGTGTGCGCACATTCCATGCGCCCAATATAAGAGGAACTATCCTCGTTTGCTTTTTTGTTTGGTTTCGACCGCTGGTATAGGGTCCCCACCAGCCGCGGTATGCTGGCTAGGGTAAGCTGGAGCAGGCAATGTTTAGGGCACCTTTTCTAGCCCCTTCCTTATGCCATGGAGGTGAGCAGTGCATTCCTGAAGAGGGCTGCTCAGTCGCCCAGGGGGCTGCCGGACTCCACCGCTGCTCCGTGTCAGCGAAGAACGACCCAATGCCCTGGACCGCCTGTGTTTATGCATTTAATGTAGAACAGACTTTTGCTATAACATTGATATTATATTGTAGTCCAAATACTATTTATTTTTTTATTTTTTAGCCCTAAAATTAGTGGACCGAGTATAAGACAACGAACCTATATTTTTTAACACTGACTGGGAGGATTCATATTGTTTCGTTAATCTGAAAAATACATGCGTTTGTTTGTTGTGTGGTAGTATCATTGCAGTGCCAAAGAAACATAATTTTGAACGACACATTCAGACAATTCATGCCACTTTTGATGTGAAATATCTCCACTTAATTCTGAAGTAAGAAAGAAAAAAATATGTCAACTAAAATAAAGTCTAACTGCACAACAGACTTTTTTCATTAGACATGAGGAAAATTCTAAAAAGGCCACCATTGCTTCTTTCGAAATTTTTCACATGCTCGCACAAAAGAAGAAACCTTTCATTGATTGTGATTTGTTTCAGGAACTATTTTTGACTGGTGCCGATTATTTGTTTGATGGATTTTCTAAGAAACATGAGATTGTATCAGCAATAAAAGACTTACAGTTGTCAAATAACACCGTCACAAGTAGAAAAAATGCAATTTCAACTGACATACAAATTCAGTTAAAGACTGACTTGGAAATATGGGACTGGTTCTCGCTACAATTTGACGAGTCAACAGATATATCAGACACCGCACAGTTAGCAGTTATGGTGAGAATGGTATTTAGTAACTTCACAGTAAAAGAGGATATGTTACACATATTATCTATGAAAGGACAGACAAGGGATGAGGATATTTATAATACATTCAGAACATACGCCAAGTTAATATATGCCTTTACACAAGCTGTCTGTGATAACCACCGATGGGGAACAATCAATGGTAGGTAAAAACAAAGGATTTATTGCCCTCTGCAAGAAGGATGAATCATTTTCAAACTTAATGTCCTACTACTGTATTATCCACCAGGAATCTCTGTGTTGTAAAATAATGTCATTTGAACACGTTATGAAAATAGTTACAAAAATAATCAATTCTATTCGAGCAGCTCCTTTCCAACACCGACTTTTTCAAGGCCCTGTTAGAAGATACTGAAGATAAAGAACATGATCTTATTCTGCATACTGAAGTACGTTGGCTCAGTAAAGGAAAGGTTCTTACAAGATTTGTGTGTTTAATTGAAGAAATAACAACATTTATAAACGATAAAAAAGGAAAATTATGATGAACTAGCTGACTCTCGCCGACTGATTGATTTGAGATTTCTCACAGACATCAAGGAAAAATTGAATTCTTTAAATTTGGAGTTGCAGGGGAAAGACAAAAACATAGCTGAAATGATAAGCTCTGTAAAGTCATTTAAAGCTAAATTGGATTTGTTGATATCACATCTGCAGATCGATTCTCTCGTGCATTTCCTACATATGAAGAAAATACTAGGTAACAATGAACTAAGCGGGTCATTATTTATTAAGTATCTTCAAGTGTTACAAAACAGTTTGAAGAGAGATTTTTTACAGTTTACACATATTGAGCTAATTCTTTCCTTCTGTATAATCATTTTACTTGCGCAAATAAAAGTAATAGAAATGGCCGCATGTATTGCAGATTTTGTTCAAGGTAAGACAGAAGAACTAGAGTTAGAAATGTTGGACCTTAAGAATGACATTTTGCTAAAATCCTTAATATCAACGGACTTTTGGAATACACTGGACAGAGAAAAGTTCCCATTTTTTTAAAAAAAAAGGCATATAAAATTGAATAATTTTTCGGTTCGACATATTTATGCGAGTCGTTGTTTTCAAACATGAACTTAATCAAATCAAGATATAGATCTCGACTCAACTTTATGATTGTTTGCTAACAAGAGTATCGTCATACTCTCCTAATTATGAGGCACTGGCCAATGATTTGCAATGCCAAAAGATCACATTGATATTATTTTTTGTTAATAAAATGTTTTCTTTGCACTTGTGTTTTTTGTTTACATATGTAAATACATTTCTCTGTGTGTATGCAATTTGAATAATTATTTTAATATCTTGAAACATTTTTGTTTATTAATAAATTATAAATATAAAAGAGTGAATTATGGGAAGATGAGAGGTTATGGAAGGAGTTATTCGATTAAAAATAGGGTGGTGCCCGCTACCCTACTGATATTTTAGAATGTGGTCTAGAGTACAAAAAGGTTGGGAACCATTGATGCCATAAGAATGGTACCGGGGTAACCAGTGGACTCATTCAGTGAAAACTTCTGTCTGTTTATGGTAGGCCATCAGTAGACCTGTCAAAAATTATATTACAAAACCATTAAGATCAACGTTATTAAGGGAAGAATGCACTCTTTTAACATCAATAAATTACATTGTTTTCAACACGCTGTTTTAGATAATTTTAAATAATGTATATTATATATGTTAATCATCAATTTTTTGGCTTAAATTTTATAAGCCGTCATTATAAAAGATATTCAAAACAAATGAGGAACAAATAAATTTTAATACATATTTTTTGAAACTAAGATAGCTCCTTTATGCAATAACTTTGACTTTTAATGATGCTGTAGTTAACTGGGTTTGACTATTGTTAAAATAAGATGCCATTAACTGTTTCATTTTTATAGCACTCTGAGTACAGTTCTTTACAGTTTCTATTTTCTAATTATTACAGAGACTTACAGTCCCAGGCCTTTCCGTCCACGAAGACAAAGAGGACGCCAAAATCCACCTACACTAGGTCCTTGCCGTGCAGCAAAATTTGTAAAACATGGAACACAAAATGGTTGCTGTGCATCTTTGCCCACACGTCCATTTACTTTGAACACGGAACAACGAACATTAAGAGGAAACATTGGTCAATACCGTAATAGGGGAAGAAGTATTGCTGGACATCGCACATCAACCGTGTGTCATGTGCTGATGAGAAACGAAGTGCAGGCTCCTAAACCCACCCCCTCCCCCACCCTGTTACTTTCGAGAGTTAGTCCACATATAGTATGAAATTGAACAAGTGACTATATTAACACCCCACGCCTTCACTCAGAGACCAACACAAGTGAATCTATGGACACCCCACGCCCTCACTCAGAGACCAACACAAGTGAATCTATTGACACCCCACGCCCTCACTCAGAGACCAACACAAGTGAATCTATTGACACCCCACGCCCTCACTCAGAGACCAACACAAGTGAATCTATTGACACCCCACGCCCTCACTCAGAGACCAACACAAGTGAATCTATTGACACCCCACGCCCTCACTCAGAGACCAACACAAGTGAATCTATTGACACCCCACGCCCTCACTCAGAGACCAACACAAGTGAATCTATTGACACCCCACGCCCTCACTCAGAGACCAACACAAGTGAATCTATTGACACCCCACGCCCTCACTCAGAGACCAACACAAGTGAATCTATTGACACCCCACGCCCTCACTCAGAGACCAACACAAGTGAATCTATTGACACCCCACGCCCTCACTCAGAGACCAACACAAGTGAATCTATTGACACCCCACGCCCTCACTCAGAGACCAACACAAGTGAATCTATTGACACCCCACGCCCTCACTCAGAGACCAACACAAGTGAATCTATTGACACCCCACGCCCTCACTCAGAGACCAACACAAGTGAATCTATTGACACCCCACGCCCTCACTCAGAGACCAACACAAGTGAATCTATTGACACCCCACGCCCTCACTCAGAGACCAACACAAGTGAATCTATTGACACCCCACGCCCTCACTCAGAGACCAACACAAGTGAATCTATTGACACCCCACGCCCTCACTCAGAGACCAACACAAGTGAATCTATGACACCCCACGCCCTCACTCAGAGACCAACACAAGTGAATCTATTGACACCCCACGCCCTCACTCAGAGACCAACACAAGTGAATCTATTGACACCCCACGCCCTCACTCAGAGACCAACACACACATCAACACAACAACACGTGGGTATCTTTAGTGTGAGCGAGCAAATTCTAATTTTATTTTTAAAGAATAGCTTTCCGTCAACTTATTCCACCCCCCCCCCAAACATTGTTATAATTTCCTTTTGGATGTCCCAGGAAAATTACCTTAATAATTACCATCTCTCTATCTCTCTCTATCTCTTTCATTGGCTCTCTCTATCTCTCTCTGTATCTCTCTCTTCCTCTCTCACTGCCTCTCCATATCTCTCTTTTTCTCCCTCTTCCTCTGTCCCTCTTCCTTTTTCTTTCTATCTCTCTGTCTCTTTATCTCTTTCTGCCCCACTTTCTCTGCCTCTCTGTCTCTCTTATTTTCTTTCCATGTCTGACTGTCTCTCTTTCTTTCTCTCTCTTTCTCAAAAAGACAACTTCTCTCTGCTTTCTTCTCTCGATCCCTCTGTCTCTCTCTGTATATCTTTCACTCTCTCTCTCTGTTTCTCTCTATGTTTTTCTCTCTCCCTATCTCTCTCTACCCGTCTCTATCTCTCTCTGTTTCTCTATTTGTTTCTATCCTTCTATCTCTCTCTCCCTTTCTCTCTCTCCAGATGACTTTATAATGAATGTGACATAATTCCACAACGTATTATCTTCATATCCCCTCTCCCCGCTCTCTACCTATTTTCTAACTAACTTTGTACATTTTGCGTCATGTAACGGCTGATTGTGTTTATTTTTATGTCATAGAAAAGTGACCAGGTATTTTTAAAATGAGGGCTGCAGGTGGTACGAATTTTCCCAAAAATGTTATTACTGAAGTAACCTCATCACTGTTTGTGTGTGTGTGTGTTTGTGTGAGTATCTGTGTGTGTGTGGTGTGTGTGCGTGTGTTTGTGTGAGTGTCTCTCTGTATGTGTGTGAGGTAGGTGTTGATCATCTCTTGTTTTAACAACAGCCACAGCCAGAGAACTACTGCATTTTAAAATGTAATCGTGTGTAGGGAGTTGATCTGATTTTAATATGTTGTTGTAGTGTCAAAAATAAATACTTTTAATATCTTTGTTCTCACTTTGTATTAAACATAAAATTTAATAATTAATTAAAAATTCAAGCATAAATATTGATTTTTTACATACATACTTTATCTTATTCAAAATAATTTAAAACATAATTTTTGTAACGATTTAAGAATTTTATATTTTGAGAAAATTGCGTTACATAAGACTATTATCAATTTCAGCGTTTTAGACAGGTCTAACGATGGCCTACAGATAGAAGTACTTGTTAAGGCTCTATGTTACAGTTGGATGTGACCAAATTAGTGCTGCCAGAGCTAGTTATTTTCAACCTAGATCTAGTTTATTTTTTATACCTTGTCTAGGTTTTTTATTTCAAAAATAGCCATAATCTAGGTTTTTCTTTAAAAAAGTAAATAAATGATGTTTAAGTGCAAAATTTACTAAATATGTGCAATTAATATCCTAAATAAATTCGATTTTTCACAAATAAAATTAAGCATTAGGTGACAACAGTTTTTTTCAGCCGCTCTGTTTTTTTACATTATGATATCTATACCTCTATCACACTGAATTGGAAAGATGGCGCTTGTGCGGTGCCATCTGTCTAAAGAAATCAGGTACATGTTAAAACAGCTTGATGAATGAGCAAAAATATTCAATTTTATTAGACTTCATGACAAACTTAACAGCTCTACCATTTTCTTGTGTCTGCGTTGAGAGAATATCCTTCAAGTATTCATGGTATAAACCAAAGATAATCTAATACAAACCCTGAGATAGACATAGTTATAAAAACACTTTTACTATTCCGTATGCAACAACAAACACATGAAAATCTCGTTCTTTTCGTCCGGTATTCGGAAGTGGAATGGGTTACCTGATCAAATGTGCAGGACTGAAACTCTATCAACATTTAAAACTCAATTAACATTTAAAACTCTATCAACATTTAAAACTCTATCAACATTTAAAACTCAAATAAAAATGCAAGAATAGACAGGGATAAAAGTAGGACTCAATAACATTCTGAATAAAAGGACCGTATGTAATAGATACAATAAGAATAATGACAAGAATGCTGATAAGATTGCCAATAAGATTTATAAGGGAGACTATATAAGTGATGAATAAATGCAGATATAAGTATATTTTACAAATAGTTACGTACAACATAAAAATTAATACATTATCGTACGTCCACAAATGACGACACGCATCTAAAAGGGTGGCACAACTTTAGTTGAAAGCTCCACTTAAATATCTTGTTGCATACAGTAAATTTATTTAATGACGTTTTAAATGACTTCGCACGAGTTACGATATTAGAATGCAGTCTTAAACTACATAACTTAAATAACAAAAAACTGTTTTGAAACATGATAATTTTAAAGTAGGAAATAGGTTGTTTGTTTTTTTGTTGTTTTTTTTTGGGGGGGGGGAGTTTTGTGACGTCATATTTGTTATTTTTAGAGAGTCTAGGTTCTTTTCTTTCGGATCTAGTTTTTTTGTTTATATGTTGGCTAGGTTTTTCCCAAAATTGTCACTGGCAGCACTGGTACACACTTAAATTCATTTCCAAACTATTTACCGTATCATCTTATAAGTTAATATTTTTGTAAGAATTAAATATTCAAAGCAGCTGGTGTCATTCATAAACGCATTTGATTTTTTTTGCGAGGTCTACAAGTGGCATACTATAAACTAGTGAGAATAGATTATTATAATATAAGGCTCCAAATTTGATTTGCGAAGGGACCAGATAGTTGTCCTATATATTACAAAAATAACAGCTCGCTGCTCCTTAAACCTAAGTGTTAAGGGAGTTCTTAAATGAAATTGTCTCTATCTTTCTTTCTCTCTCTATCTCTCACTCTATTTTTCTCTCTCTGTCTCTCTCTTCTTCTGTCTCTCTCTTACATTTTTTACTATCTAACTTTGTACAGTTTGTGTCACTGAGTGTGTGTATGTGTATGTGATAGTAAAGTGACCAGGTATCTTTAAAATAAGTTGTGCAGGGTGTGTGCTATTTTTAAAAAAAAGTCATTAGTGAAGTAACCTCTTCACTATTTGCGTGTGTGAGTGTGCGCACGTGTGTGTGTTTGTGTGAGTGTCTGTGTGTGTGTGTGTGAGGTTGGTGTTGTTAATCGCTTGTTTTAAAAACAGTCACAGCCAGTTAACTATTGCATTAAAAATTATGTTGTTGTAGAAAGGGAGTTAATGTATGTTGTTTGTTTTTTTGAGTCAAAAATTAATTTTTAATAATTTATCTGTTCTCATTTTTGTATGGATTATATATCGTAATTAAAACTTTTAAAATAAAGCCAAAATAATAATTTATGATATTTATTTAAAAATGACTAAAACAATGTTTTTATAACAATTTAAAACGTTTATGTCTTTAGATATTGAATACTAAGTATGTTGTTCATTTTCAATCAGTTTAAAATTATTACGGGTCTCACAATGTCCTTCCATAAACAATTAAAAATGTGTGAAGGTACTAGTGCAGCGGTTCCTAAACTTTTTTTGTGTGACAGAGGCTCCCGTGAAATAAAATAAGTCAATTTCAATAAACCTCTTACAAAATAGAGCCAATTTGCATTATAGTGAATATTTTTAGTCGACAATTGATGACCCCCCAGAAAACCCTTCGCTACCCACAGATTGGGAACCGCTGTACTAACTACTATAAATTTAATTTAAAATGGGACCAGATCAGTGCTGCCAGCGCTAGGTTTTTCAACCTAGGTCAGTGATTTTTTTAACCACGTTTTATTAACTCGCTTTCGTTCCTGTGGATTTGTTTGTCTGTCCACAATTTTTCAAATCTGCCAACGTAAAATTAAACCACTTCTGAGGGACCTAGAGATTTAAAAAATTTACCACAGAGAGATCTTGGATGACACTGCATTGTATCAAAATTTCAGATCGATCGAATGTACCGTTATTAAAGTATTGAACTTTTTAGTTATCTATATATAAGCATCTGTACCCGTCTGCTTTTGTTGACATCCATGAATTCACCCCGTGAACACATACAGTGTTTTTATAACGTTGGCGGGCGCCTATGAGGTGTTTGATATATAAAATAAATAGAGGTAAAAAAATATTTAAAAAACAACGTTTTTGTAAGTGGAATAAATAGAATAAAATAAATAGAGGTAAAAAAAAGATTTTTAAAAACCACGTTTTTATAAGTGTAATGAAAAGAAGAAAATAATTTAAAACTAATAAGTTCAAGTACCTTCATCTAATACGACTAAAAACGTGGGGCGGGTGTTTGGTATACGAATTAAAGATTTATAATTAAGAAGGCAAAAAAGATATCTATAAGTGAGAGAATGAGTGAACTGCATATGTAAAACATCATAAGCGCCCGCCCAACGTTTTTAGTCTTATTATAGGAAGGTACTTGAACTTATTACTTTCAAATTATTTTCTTCTTTTTAGTACACTTATAACAACGTAGTTATTACAAATCTTTTTTTTTACCTCTATTTATTTTTATCTAGGTCTAGCTTTTTATTTCAAAAATGTAAATACTCTTGGTTTTTCTTTACGAATATAAATAATCGATGTTAAAGTACAAAGATTAATAAATATGTTCAATTAATTTGATAAATAAGTTCTACTTTTCAAAAATAAAAAACCCTGTAAAAACCAAAACACTAAATCCTTTATATTTGAGACATAACTAAAAATATTGATTACACTCAATACAGTACGCACTAAGCGACAGACTAGGATAAACATTTACCGTATTTATTTGCATATAAGCCGTGTTCAGAACTATAAAATAAAATACTGAAATCGGTGGGTTGGCTTATATGCACATAAAACAAAATGGACACAAGGACAGACACTAAAATGT
This sequence comes from Ampullaceana balthica, assembly GCA_944989445.1. Classification (NCBI taxonomy): domain Eukaryota; kingdom Metazoa; phylum Mollusca; class Gastropoda; family Lymnaeidae; genus Ampullaceana; species Ampullaceana balthica. The sequence goes on from CALYLW010001072.1 coordinate 269,823, forward strand.
ATAATTTGTTTCTAAATATATGCTTTGTTAATCATCAGTTGTGAACAACTTATGAGCGGAGGTTCAGATATAATTATTGCAAATAATGTGGAAAGAGCAGAACACGGTTTTGTGTCATTCCAAAAGGTAAACAAACTGGTTTGTAACAGAAAAGTAAGCATTTTACATCTTTAAAGTAACACATTTAAATAATTAAAAAAATATGGAGTAAAATTAAACAATTGTTTGCTCGGCTTTGTTGCGGGTTTTTGCAAAATCTGGCGATTTTAAAGCAGTTTTAGGGGGTCGGCTTATATGCCAGTAAATGATACAGATCGGGAAAATATGATAAAAGTATGTTCAATATAATACTCACTGCACGACAGACTTCCATAAATATTTACAAATTACATAGAGCTACATAGAGACAAAGTAAAATTTCCATAATTTAATTACAGTACATGCGATCAATATGATACGAGGAAGTGGGTTAAAAATAGATCCAAATCTTTGCGGCAAACAATCAAGTAGACGCCACGAGTTGATTTAAGGGATTTAATAAGCCGTAGATGGCAACAGTATCTTCAGCCCCTCTGGCATGTCCCATTATGATATCTATAGCTCTATCATGTTCCATTATGATATATATAGCTCTATCATGTTCCATTATGATATCTATAGCTCTATCATGTTCCATTATGATATCTATAGCTCTATCATGATCCATTATGATATCTATAGCTCTATCATGTTCCATTATGATATCTATAGCTCTATCATGATCCATTAGGATATCTATAGCTCTATTATGATCCATTATAATATCTATAGCTCTATCATGTTCCATTATAATATCTATAGCTCTATCATGATCCATTATGATATCTATAGCTCTATCATGTTACATTATGATATCTATAGCTCTATCATGTTACATTATAACATCTATAGCTCTATCATGATCCATTATGATATCTATAGCTCTATCATGATCCATTATGATATCTATAGCTCTATCATAAGGCATTATGATATCTATAGCTCTATCATGATACATTATGATATATATAGCTCTATCATGATCCATTATGATATCTATAGCTCTATCATGATACATTATGATATCTATAGCTCTATCATGTTCCATTATGATATCTATAGCTCTATCATGATCCATTAGGATATCTATAGCTCTATCATAAGGCATTATGATATCTATAGCTCTATCATGATACATTATGATATCTATAGCTCTATCATGATCCATTATGATATCTATAGCTCTATCATGTTCCATTATGATATCTATAGCTCTATCATGATCCATTAGGATATCTGTCACATCTGATTAACATAACTTTGTGACGTAAGGTCACGTGTACAAGAGACGCGGGAAGAAAGGAGCATTTCTATTGGTTGAAAGTGTTGGGCGAGGAGTTGTGTGTAGACTTCCGACAGGGAAGGATGTATAGTGAATAACTCAAGATTTCCACGTTATATTACCTCAAATGATTCTTATGTGTACAATATATATGTATATTAAAGTTGTTTTGGATAAACGAATTCTTCAGTGAATTATTGTGCACAAGATTAATTACTGTGAGAACGCCTACATAAAGAGAAATATAAAGTTATCGTTACATTGGTGCAGAAGTAAAAGTTCTATGTGAACACTGTACAAGAGATTTCAAGAAAGAGGTTTCGTGGAAATAAGTATTGGATATTTCCAAAAAAGGAAAGTATTCTTTAAAATAAGAAATAATAACAGCTATAGTATTTTTTGAATATTCAAGTTCGTAAGAAGCTGTGAATGAACTTTTGTGGCTCAATGAAAATACAAGAGGATTTCAAAATGGCGGCATAGACGGCACGTGTCCGCAGTGTATAAAACTGGATCAGACTAGTTGGTTCTACGTCACATTCGACGACAGTACAAGCATACTACACAGTACTGGAATCTGGGTCGTGTAGGCTTACTGAATGGTGACACACGATGAACATATATAGGTCGTGACGTCAACAGGCTCAGTGCTAGTTGATTCCAGGAAATATTTGTAAACATAACATCGAACCGAGAAGCTATGGACTATTCACTGTGTTGGTGTGAATTATAAATAAAGAAACGGAATTTTTATCCATTCATTGTGTGAAGAGTTTGATTATCGCAATTTTGGATCAATGGAGTGAACTAAATTGTTTAAAAACTACTCGAAAATTGAAATTTTAACCAAGTGACTTTTATTCAAAACGATCGGACCATTTAATATATTTTGTCAATCTGAGGGAGCGTATATATAAAGTATACTAAAGATCCCGTGTGAGGATTCTTTTGTTGTCTCATCTTATCAATAACTAGATTTCATGGTTTAGACGTGTCACTTATTTAAACTTAACATTTTGAATTCAAGATTTTTCATTTGGACGATTTATAACTTTATCAATATATATCCATACATTCCTTACCGAATTGCTAGATTCATATTATTCATTCAAACAAAACATGGATTACTACGAAAAATGAGCTGCCATAGATAAAGAGATCGAACTGAAGAAAAAAAAATTGAGAGATCTCATTGAAAAAAACGCACAAATAGCCAGAGAAGAAAATAGGCCAAAAATAGCCAAATTAAGAGATAAGCTAAGAATAACTGAAGAAAAAATAAATCAAGGATTAGCTAAAGAGAAAGAGAAGCTAAGTATAGCTGAAGAAAAAGAAAAGCAAAGAATTGCTAAAGAAGAAGAAAAGCTAAGAATAGCTGAAAAAATAGAAAATCAAAGAATTGCTGAAGAAAATGAAAAGCAAAGAATTGCTAAAGAAGAAGAAAAGCTAAGAATAGCTGAAAAAATAGAAAATCAAAGAATTGCTGTAGAAAAAGAAAAGCAATGAATTGCTAAAGAAGAAGAAAAGCTAAGAATAGCTGAAAAAATAGAAAATCAAAGAATTGCTGAAGACAAAGAAAAGCTAAGAAAAGCTGAACAGAAAGAAAAAATGGTTAAGAGACAAGACATATTTGCAGCAATACAAATTAAAAGTCAAGAAAAAAGGCAAGGTATGAGAAACCAGAATCTGCCGAACCAAGGCAACAGACAAACTATTTGTTGGTACTGTAACAAGCCAGGACATATGGCTAAGCAGTGTTACCACAATAAAGGAAAACCAAATAGAGTGTCACCTAATGACAGCTCTATCAGAAATAAAATAGAAGAAAGATCAAGACAATATCATTTTGAAAACAAAAGTAGACAATCATGGAAAGAAAAATATAATCATAATTCCAGACATAGAGATTATGATCAAGATAGACAAGCATGGAAAGAAAAATATAATCATAATTCCAGACATATAGATTATGATCAAGATCGACAATCATGGAGAGAAAAATATAATCATAATTCCAGACATAGAGATTATGATCAAGAAAGACAATCATGGAGAGAAAGAAATAATCATAATTCCATAAATAGGGATTATGATCAACAAAGACAATCATGGAGAGAAAGAAATAATCATAATTCCATAAATAGAGATTATAATCAAAGCAGAAGATCATGGAGAGGCAAATAGAATTTTGACTCCAGAAAAAGAAATTATGATCAACCATGGAGAAAGAATGAAAACCAAGACATGAATGAAAGAGAAATAATAAAGTTAAATCGAGCACAAAAGAAAACTATTAACACTTTAGCCACTATTAAAAATCAAGTATATGATAAAAGGGATGAAGACCATAATAGCAGAGATAAAGATAGTAATAGTGAATTTGAAACCATTTGGGTGAAATCATCTGAATTAGGAAGAACAATTGGTTGTGTATTAAGCAAAATCAAAGACTTTACAAAAACAGACAATATTTTTCAGATAAAAGTTTCTGGTCCAAATTCTATTGAATTATCAGGAAACAAAAATGACATCTCAAAAGCTAAAAAACTGATTAAAGATGCTGGAATTGATATTATAAATGAACATAATTGAAGTCATGGTTGGTGAATTATTGAACATTTAACAGTCTGAAGAAACATTCAAAGCCCATCGATTTGAATTCATACTCGTCAACTGAAGAATGACTATATTGAACTAGACTATGCTATTAGCCGACTACAAATTTGACATTAAACCTGTGAAGGGAAAGGACAATGTGGTTGCAGACATATTAAGTAGAATGACAATAAATAAAGACACTCTGTGAATTCCTAAATGATAAAACCAGAGACTGTATTAATATTAGTCTGTGAATTCCAAAATGATACAAAAAGAGACTGTAATTATAGTAATATGTTTATTCTTTGAACAATGGACAAGGAACAGTGTTTGAATTCCACTGAATTATTCGTTAATTTTAATAATATTGATTGTTAAAAATATTTTAATTACACAAAATTACAGATGTGTTAAAAAATTTCAGTTTCAATTTTTACAGCACAGGTAGACTGTTGCAGACCTACATATTTTTTCTTATTGATTTTATGTCCAGATGTTGTATGTAAGAAAATGAATGTTCATTGATGATAAATATTTGAATATTGATATAGATTAATTTGATTTTATGAAGACCAAAAATGTTGTATTTCATAAACATTTTTTTTGAAGGATGGGGGTGAATGTCACGTGTGATTAACATGATTGGTGACGTAAGGTCACGTGAATGGTGGACGCGGGAAGAAAGGAGCCTGCCTATTGGTTGAAAGGGTTGGGGGAGCAGTTGTTAGAAGACTTCCGTCAAGGAAGGAGGTGATGTGTGTATGCCTCATGATTTCCACGTTGCATAACCTCAAATGATATTTCTGTGTACAAAGTATACATATTAAAGTTGTTTTGTTGAAAAAAGTTCTTCAGTGGATAATAGTGCCCTAAGATTAATATTGTGACATATTTAATAGTTACATATGTGACCAGGTATGTGACCAGGTATGTGACCAGGTATGTGACCAGGTATGTGACCAGGTATGTGACCAGGTATGTGACCAGGTATGTGACCAGGTATGTGACCAGGTATGTGACCAGGTATCTTTATAATAAGGTAAAAAATGTTATTACTGAAGAAACTTCATCGCTGTTTGCGTGTGTCTGTGTGTGTGTTTGTGTGACGGTCTTCGTGTTTTGTGGGTGTGTGTTAGGGTGTGTGTGTGTTAGTGTGAGTTTATCTGTGTGTGTGTGTTTGTGTGTATGTCATTGGGGTAGGTGTTAATAATTTCTTATTTTAACAACAGTTGCTGCCAGTTATCTAATGCAGTGCTTCTCAAACTTTTTAGTATGGTGGACCGGCAGGAATTTTTCCATTGCACCAGGGACCGGTGAACTATTTTCACTGTACTAAGTGTTAGCGAAATGTTATTTAATTTATTTTATTTGTTTCATTTTATGTGCTTATTATATTTTCTGTCCCTTCTTGATAACTTCTGCGGACCGGTAGCGGATTGCCCACAGACCGGCACCGGTCCGCGGACCAACACTTTGAGAAGCACTGATCTATTTACATTAAAAATTAAGTGGGAGTTTATATGTTTTTTTTAATATCGTTTTGTAGGTCAAAAGTATATATTTTTGGTAGATTTGTTCTCATTTTATGTGAAATATATAGCAAAATGAAATCCAATAAATTTGAGTCAAAATAATTTTTATTCAACTTTATATTTTATCTTATTTAAAAAATACAAAAACAACTTTTTTACAACAATCTTACACCTTTATATATTGAAAAATTGCTTGTTTGGCAGCTATTATTTCCAATTTCAATCAAAACTTATTTTTTGAACAGGTCTACCAATGGCCTAACATAATCAAGTAAAAGCAATGTTGCCAGCGCTAGGTTCTTCAACCCAAATCTAGGTTTTCAATGCAGTCTAACACTAAATACATACTTAAATAACGTAAAATTGATTTTAAACATGCTAGATTTTAAGAAGGAAATAGGCCTTTTTTTTTGGGGGGGGGTTGGGGGTGGGTCTTTGTGACGACATATTTGTTGATTTTTAGCGTGTCTAGATTTTTTCTTTCGGATCTAGGTTTTTTTGACATGTTGGCTAGGTTTTTCCCAAAATTGTCACTGGCAGCACTGATTTACAGTAGTGTTTTTTTAAGGTAGTAGGCTTCAAACAAAATTTAAATCAGACCAAATAATGGCCCTTTATATTTCAGAAATACCAGCTCGTTGTTACTTAAACCTAAAAGAGTCAAATGAAGAGACACAAGAAACCACCTGTACCAGGTTCTTACCATACTAGGAGAAGAACTATTGTTGGGGATCTCGCATCACGTGTGTTATGTGATTGTGAGAAACATCACCCGTGTGTCATGTCCTGGCGAATAACATCACCCGTGTTTCCTGTGCTGGTGAGAAACATCACCCGTGTGTCATGTGCTGGTGAGAAACATCACCCGTGTGTCCTGTGCTGGTGAGAAACATCACCCGTGTGTCCTGTGCTGGTGAGAAACATCACCCGTGTGTCCTGTGCTGGTGAGAAACATCACCCGTGTGTCCTGTGCTGTTGAGAAACATCACCCGTGTGTCCTGTGCTGTGAGAAACATCACCCGTGTGTCCTGTGCTGGTGAGAAACATCACCCGTGTGTCTGTGCTGTTGAGAAACGAAGTGCTGTCTCCAACGCCCCCCTTTCACCCACCCCACACCTTAATTAGACCCAGAAGTTAGTTAACACATGGAATGCAATTGAACTTAAAACAACAAGTGAATCTATTGACACCCCACACCCTCACTCAGAGACCACACAAAACAAAAACAAAACGTGAGTATCGTTTGTGTGAGCGAGTAAATGTTTACTTTTCTTTATTTCCGGATATTTTTTTAAAACAATAATCCCCCACCCCAACCCCCCCACCCCAAGCCCCCGCCATCGTTTTCTATTAGTCGGCCAGCAACCGGGTGTCCCACGAATATCACCTTAACCATTACCTTCTCTCTCTCTCTCAGTCTCTCTTTGTCTCTCTCACTCGCTCTGTGTCTTAGTGTCTCTTCTATGTCTCTCTCTCTCTCTGTCTCTCTCTCTCTCTGTCTTTCTCTTTCCTTTTCAATGTCTCTCCATTTCTCTCTGTCTCTCTCTTCCTCTGTCTCTCGTTTTTTTTCTCTCTCTCTTTCTCTTAGTCTTCTCTGCACTCTAAACCTCTCTCTCTCTCTCTCTGATTCTTTCTCTTTTTTTGTTTGTTTTATTCTTTCTTTTTTTATTTGTCTCTATGTCTCTCTTTCTTTCGCTCTCTGTCTCTCTCCGCCTTTATCTCTCTTATCTCAACGACACATTCTCTCTGTCTTCGTTTATGGATCCCTCTGTCTCTCTCTATATATCTTTCCATCTCTGTGTCTCTTTCTCTATATCTCTCTTTTTTCTTATGTCTCTTTGTATCTCTCTTTCTCTCTCTCTATGTTTCTTTCTGTATCTCACTCTCTCTCTCTCTCTCTCTGTTTCTCTCTCTCTGTTTCTTTCTCTCTCTCCGCGGAAGACTTCATAATGAGTGTGACATAGTTCTGCGACAGATTATCTTCAAATCACCTACCAACGGTCCCTATTTTTCTTGTAATTAACTTTGTACAGTGTGTGTCACTGAGTTTGTGAATGTGTGTATGTGTATGTGATAGGATAGTGACCAGATATTGTGAAAATGCTAGCAACGACTCATTTACGAATTCTCCAAACTGTACATATAAAAGTACGATTGTTTTATCGACGCAGTTTTCAAAATTTTAAAATAATGTATATTATATATGTTAATCATCAATGTTTTGGCTTTTATTTTACAAATTTTCATTAAATTTTAAATGCAATATAAAACATGGACAAATAAATTTTAATATATTTTATTGAGACTAATTAAAACTAAATTTAAATAAAACCAATGAACTCCCTGTATACGATAACTTGATTTTTAATAATGCAGCAGTTATCTGGCTTTGACCATTGTTAAAACAAAATGTTTATCAACATTTACTGACACACACACTCACGCACGCACACACAAACAAGCAAAACGTGATGAGGTTACTTTAGTAATAATATTCTTTGAGAGTGTGAAAATACATTGTACATTATTACCCTATTTATATTATTTCTTTGTCAGGTCTACTGATGGCCTACCATAAACAAACTGAAGTTATTACAGTGATTCCACTGGTTACCCCGGTCCCTACCTACGCTGCTACGTTGTTTCAAACTCACCCCCCCCCCTAAATAAACAACCCTAAAAACAAAGTTTTTGACTCTAAATTGCTTATATGGGCATTCTTACATAAAAGTATCATTGTCATGTCCCACGCATATAAAGTTTGGTAATTGGGGTAGTTGAAGTGGGGCACATTTATTTTTTGAGTGGCTTGTATGTTTTAAAGAGCATTCATTTCTGAATATGAAAATGTATGATATTTCAATTTCAGGCGTATGTGTGTTTTTTATTGAATATTTAAAAATGTGTATTTTTGGAAAATAGTATGTCGCCAACATAAAACCCATTCACAATTATATTCATATAAACAATTAAAATATCAATTGTTAGTGTTATTATTGTTTCAATATGTTCATATGTTTTGGAAAATATGTAAAACCATATCAAAGTGTAAGAAAAGTACACTTTTTGTTTTTATTGGGCAAAATAAACATGTCCCCTGTTTTAGACTCACCGGCGTAGCAACTTGATATTGGACCAAAATAAATATGTCCCCTGTTTTAGACTCACTGTTGTAACAACTTGATATTGGACCAAAATAAACATGTCCAATGTTTTAGACTTAGAGGTGTGACAACTTGATATTGGACCAAAATAAAAATGTCCCCTGTTTTATACTCACTGTTGTAATAACTTGATATTGGACCAAAATAAACATGTCCCCTGTTTTACACTGAGTGGTGTAACAACTTGATATTGGACCTAAATAAACATGTCCCCAGTTTCACAATCACTGGTGTAACAACTTGATATTGGACCAAACATCAACCGTGTGTCGTCTGCTGGTGAGAAACATCACCCGTGTGTCATGTGCTGGTGAGAAACATCACCCATGTGTCATGTGCTGGTGAGAAACATCACCCGTGTGTCATGTGCTGATGAGAAACGAAGTGCAGGCTCCAAAGTCCTTCTCCGCCCACCCACTTCCTAAATAAGTCCCGTGATTTAGTCATTATATTGAATGAAATAGAACTGAAATTTACAAGTGAATCTATTGACCTTACACGCCCTACATCAGAGCTCAAAACACAATACAACACAACAAAACATGTGTAACCTTCGTATGTGCGAGTAAATTCTAGTTTTCTTTATTTCCATACTTTTAAACTTACTTTTTTAGAGAATAACTATCCGTCAGCTTTTGATTCCCCCCCCCCACCCGCACAATCTTTTATATAGTCGGTCACGACCAGGTGTCCCACGAATGTCACCTTAACCTTAATCTTCACCCTCTTTCTATCTTTCTCTCTCTCTCTCTCTCTCTCTCTCTCTCTCTCTTTCTCTCTCTCTATCTCTATATCTTTCATTCGCTCTCTCTATGTCTCTCTGTCTCAATCTATCTCTGTCTCTCTCTTTCTTTCTCTCTCTTTCTTTCTCTCTCTTTCTCTGTCTCTCCATTTCTCCCCGTCTCTTTCTGTCTGTCTCTTGCTCTGTCTCTTTGTTTCACTTTTTCTCTTTTTGTCTCTTTGTCTTTTCTGCCTCTTTCTCTCCCTCTCTATCTATCACTTTCTTTCTCTCTTTCTCTGTCTGTCTATCTTTTTCTTCTCTGTCGCTCGCCATCTCCATCTCTCCTTCCCTCAACGACACTTACTGACTGTCTTCGTCTATCACTCCCTCTGTCTCACTCTAAATATCTTTCACTCTCTGTGTCTCTTTCTGTATATCTCTATCTTTTCCTATATATCTTTGTTTCTCTCTCTGTCTCTTTGTCTCTCTCTCTCTGATTCTCTATCTCTCTCTCTGTTTCTCTCTCTGTTTCTCTCTCTGTTTCTCTCTCTGTTTCCCTCTCTGTTTCTCTCTCTGTTGCTCTAACACTTTCTCTTTCTCCCCTTCCCTCTCTCTCTCTCTCTCTTTGTTTCTATCTCTCTCTCTCTCTGATTCTCTATCTCTCTCTCTGTTTCTCTCTCTGTTTCTCTCTCTGTTTCCCTATCTGTTTCTCTCTCTGTTTCTCTCTCTGTTGCTCTAACACTTTCTCTTTCTCCCCTTCCCTCTCTCTCTCTCTTTGTTTCTCTCTCTCTCTCTCTCTCTCTCTTTCTCTCTCTTTCTCTCTCTCTCTCTCTCTTTGTTTTTTTCTCTCTCTCTCTCTCTTTGTTTCTCTCTCTCTCCGGATGACTTTCTAATGCATATGACATAACGCCACATTGAATTTTCTTCAAATCCCCTACCCCCAGGCCCGTATTTCTGCCTAGGCCTACACGGCCCTGGCCTAGGGCCCCAGCCAGCCTAGGGGCCCCTATTGTGGAATTTTTACATAAGCTCAATAAAGATTTACTTGAACTAAGAGAAAAAATCTTTAATTTAGAAAATTTGAGGAAAACCGAAATTGTCTTGAACAAATTAACAACTAAAAAACCAACTGAAACATAATTATATTATTCAAAATCAAACAAAGTTCTATTATTTAATGACCCTCTCTTTTATATTTGTAATAGAAATTACCGGTGTCACAATATCTGATATTTAAAAGCTAAGCGGAATCCCGAAAAGAAAACAGAATATGAGGAAACGTAAGCGTAAAGTCCAGTTCGACGTAGTAAAAGGAAACGAGACCGAACTCTCTTGCAGGGAAAGGTTTAGAGTTACCATTTATAACGTCATTATAGACAGACTAATTACAGATATGGAGACGTGGATCTGATTATGAGGAGTTAAGTAAAAAGTTTGACTTTCTTACGAAACTACATCATTTGGAATCTAAAGACATCCGTGAAGCAGTCAGAAACCTTATAACTTTTTATCTGGGGGATTGGAATAGGACTTTGTAAAACGAGTGTCTGCACCTGCAAGTCCATTTGTCGTCAAATGATGAAGTTTTGTTATTATCGTCACTGAATCTATACAACTACCATCTGAAAAATTGATTTTGGATATTTCCAAAACCGTAGGAATTGCGCTCTGAATGCTGTTGTGCACAACAGCATCAAATCGCTCGTTTTCAGCGCTAAAGAATTAAGGTCTAACATAAAAGAGAACAGGCTCAATTTACTCTCTGTAATGTACATAAAGTCAGAAATAATGCAGTCAATGGACTATGATGACGTCATCATTCTTTTGCACAGAAGAAAGTTCGTAGTAAGATTATGTAAATTTTATAGAATAACGTAACTATGGTAATATAGAGTGTGTTATTCTAATGTTTATTAAAGTCATTAAAGGCACTAAAAAATTACATGTTCTGCTCTAGTACATTTAATTTGTTAAATTTCCAAAACAGTTTCGAGATGGTCGGGGGGCCCAAATGACAAAAGTAACTAGGGGCCATGGGTCTCTTAAGTCTCGGCCTGCCTACCCCCACCCACTTCCTTTTTTCTAACTTTGTACAGTTTGTGTCACTGAATGTCATAGTGTGTGTATGTGATAGGGAGTGAACAGGTCTCTTTATAATAAGTAGTGCATGGGGGATACGAATTCTTAAAAGAAAGTTATTACTGAAGTAAACTCATCACCTTTTGCGCCCGCGCATGTGTGTGTGTGTCTCTGAGTGTGTGTGTGTGTGTGAGAGGTAAGTTTTGATAATTTCTTGTTTTAACAGTCACAACCAGTTAACTACTGCATTAAAAATCAAGTTATCGTATAAAGGGAGTTAATCTATTGTTTCAATTACCGTATGTTTTTTAGCGTCAAAAATATTATTTTAAAAAAATTATTTGACCTCGTTTTTTAATCAATATACATTGTAACGATAAAATTTAATAATATATACAACATTTTAATGAATTACATATATAATAAACCTTATTTTAAAAAAATTAAAACTATGTTTTTTTAACAATCTTAGACATTTATATATTTAGGAAATAAACTTTCTTCACTTGTACATTAATTACATATCTTTATTGCCATTATTTGACAGGTCTACCAATGGCCTACCATAATAAGACAAGTGATTATAATTAAGGTACTAGGTTCCAAATTTAACGTAAAACGTTACCAAGTAAAGGCCCTATATATTTCAAAATAACAAACTTGTTGCTACTTAAATCAACTAAAGGGTTAAGAACGATGCTCCTTTTAAGCTGTGCAGCCGCGCGGAAATTTAACTGGCGCCGCGCGGAAATCTAACTGGCGCCGCTTACCAGTTTAGAATTACAACGAAGAAATTTTTTTTGCACACAAAAAATGGATCATGCGCAAATTTTGACACGCAATTTTTCTACACATGGACAATCGAAAATAAAATGGAACATTGGTCAAGACAGGAGACTTAGAGTCCCAGGGCTTCTCGTCCACGAAGACACAGTGGACACCAGGTTCCACCTGCACAAGGTCTCTACCATGATAGGCGGAGATGGAATGCTGGACATCACACATGATTCATGTGCTGGAGAACGCACATCATTCGTGCGCCATTTGCTGCTGAGAAAAAGACACTGTGAGACACAGGGTGTTCGTTTACAATCTATTTCTAACACTCCATGTGTGATATAGTAAGCTACTTTTTAAGATAGATTCTTGCATTCCATGTAGGCAATAGTGCTCTAGTTGATTCTAGCACTCCATGTAGGATATAGTGCTCTAGTTGATTCTAGCACTCCATGTAGGACATAGTACTCTAATTGATTCTAGCACTCCATGTAGGACATAGTGCTCTAGTTGATTCTAGCACTCCATGTAGGACATAGTGCTCTAGTTGATTCTAGCACTCTATGTGTAGGACATAGTGCTCTAGTTGATTCTAGCACTCTATGTGTAGGACATAGTGCTCTACTTGATTCTAGCACTCTATGTGTAGGACATAGTGTTCTAGTTGATTCTAGCACTCTATGTGTAGGACATAGTGCTCTAGTTGATTCTAGCACTCTATGTGTAGGACATAGTGCTCTAGTTGATTCTAGCACTCTATGTGTAGGACATAGGTTGCTAGTTTATGGACTAGATAGTTTTATAACACGTTACACGTTGAAAGACGTGCAGAAGTGAAATTTGATCTACCATCTACATAAACAGAGTAAATGTGGCCTATGATCTTATAACGTACACAAGTGAAAGTAGATCTAGATAAACAGAGTAAAAATGTTTATGATCGTATAACGTGCACAATTTAAAGTAGATCTACATAAACAGAGTAAATGTGGTTTATTATCGTATAACGAAACTGTACTTTAACAAGTTCATTTATAACTGTAGTGTGGACTTCCCTCCGGGGTGGGGGGGGGGCTTTTCTTTGTCTAATTGTGTTGAATTTACAACAATTTTAGTTTCTGGGATTTTTACCATGTTTTTATTGACTTGCTTTTGTGTCTGTCTGTCTGTTGGCAATTTTTTCAAATTTGTCAACGTAAAATAAAACCACTTCTGATGGTCCTAGAGAGCTAAAATTCTTACCACATATAGATCTTGGATGACAATACATTGTATCAAAATTTCAGATCGATCGAATGTACCACAATTACAACAATTAAATTAATGCATGTTTTAGTTTATATAAGCAACTGTATCCGACTGCTGTTGTTAGATTTCACGTGGTATTAACGTTGGGCGGGTGCTGATAAGGTGTTTGTTAAAAAAAATTTTTAGTCCCATAACCCCGTAGTCGTTAAGGGGTTCTAATGTTTCCATTAGAAAATTCTCGGGGTTGATAGACCTGGTGGCGCCCATCCTTCTCCAGGTCAGCGGAGGGCTCTCTTAGCGTTAGTCATTCATTTTTAAATTCCTTATTTTAACTTCGAAATCTTGTCGCCATCTCTGTCGTGATCTCTTCGTACGTCGGGCAGAAAAACAAAAGTCAATAAAACAAACCCGTAAAAACAAAGTTTTTGACTATAAATCCCTTATATATGAGACATAACTAAAAGTATTGATTATGTTCAAATACGACAAACATGTACAGACTGAATCTGTCTTAACTGCCATTTGCTTTATAACCCGGGGGGTGGGGGGGTGGGTGAGGGGAAAGGTCTGGTCACTGATCGCTGGACCGAGCTCAGCGGGACACGTAAAATGTAAACAAAAGCACCTCGGTACATCGCTCCAACTCGCGAACTGAGATGTCACGTGAAAAAAAAACTAACCGTGAAATTGAATTACATACCTCGTATAAAGATAAACTAAAAATGCATTAATTTAATTACGGTACGTTCGATCAATCTGAAATTTTGATACGATGCATTGTTATGTGACACGGGGCACACTTAATAAATTTTTGAACAGTCACATTTTGTTCGACTCTTTAATGTTATATATAAATAACCATTTTTGAAAGCAATTGTTTTGTTTAGTAACAAAATTATTGATTTGAAATGTCTTTTGATGTAATCTAGAATGATGGTTAATGGGGTTTTCCAGCTTTGTGAATGCTTAAGTTAGATTGTTGCGTAGTGCGCATTATATTGACACATTCTTGGTGTGATGTAGCATGAGGGGATATGACGTCATATTGTGTTTAGTTTCAGAATTACTTATTTGAATGGACGTTTATTGTAATCTAGAATGATTTCCCTTGATAAAAAATCGGAAATTCCTTGTTGGAAATTGCGTTTAAATACTTAGAGTTTTCATTTCTTGTTTTTACTTGTACTTACTTTATAATATAGATGCGTTTAAAATATTTGAATACAATTTGTACACGATTGATTGAATTAATATTTTTACAAGTGTGATTGAAATAATAATTGCGAATTTTGTTTTGATGTAATTCATAACTCGACATTTATTTTTTTAAAAACAACAAAATATATATAGTGACTTAATTGTATGTGTAAAGTGATGGCCTATGTCAAATATACTGTAACGCCATAAAGGTTTACATAAGCTATATATATACTATTATACAATTTAAATTTTGGCTACCGGTCGTATTAACAGAAGTAGATTAAACTTAATAAAGTGATCCTGAAAAAGCTTAATTAATATGTATTGCGACTAGAGCATGTTATGTTCATTCCTTTGTAGTCTGAATAACATATGCCATTTTAAAAATCTCATTTTAGTCATTGTTTTACATACGTTTATTAAGAGATCGTTGAATCTTATTTTTTTAATGTGGTATAAAATGTATTTAATATTCTGAAACAAAATATTGTGTTTGGGTATGGAATATAAATTACAAAATATTATCAGTAAAAGGGAATAAACAAAGAATTTTATTCCTTTTTGAAATTATACCAATTGCATACAAGCTGTGAATTGAAATCGTAAAATATAGATAAAAATACATAAAGATTAAAATAGTATTTCCTTGTTCAAACAACAATGAAGACGTTAAAAGAAAGAGTTATTTTGGTCCTGTAATGTACTTTTAACAATACTTTATTTTCAGAGGCAAGCTTTCTATAATCTTTTATTGTCTAAATATGGTGCAAACATTTTCTTGAAATCATGTTACTACGACTGCTTTTGTTTCTTTAAAGTTTTTTAGAAAGTTCATTTCATTTATAACCTTTATAATTTAGTTTATTAGCGCTATGGGTTAAGTAGCTTTTGCCTTTTTGAATGGGGAAAAGCAATATGTTCCTTATCTCATAGACGCTGTTCAAATATCGTATTACTTACAATTGTGTTACGATGCAGTTTTGTAAATATATAAGAGCTTTTTGAGGGACGAGGGTGGTAGGATACAGGGCCGTCTTAACGCATAGGACCGTTTGGCAATTGCCGGGGGCCCACGAGCATACGGGCCCCATGCGAATATGTTTATAAAAATCTCATAATTTTGTGTTTATATGCGAAAGGCCCTTTTAAGTTTATCAATCACTTTCAACCTTGGACCAAGTGAAAGCTCTCTAACGCGCCGTGTTTAAAAATGTAGGTCCCGCGAGCTTGCGCACAAAACAGTATAGCTATGTAGGAATACTGTAACACTATGCGTTGGTTCCAATTTAATTTTCTTAAAGAGAACAAAATTCCACTATCAAACTGCCGTGGCCAATCATACGATAATGCGTCAAATATGTCTGGACGATACACTGGATTGCAGGCACGTATTCATGAAATCAATGAGTCTGCCATCTATGTCTCCTGTACAGAAAGGATACAGCCTGAATTTGGTGGGAGTAAAATCTGCAGAGTGTTGTCTACAGTCTATAAAATTCTTTGACTTTGTTCAGCACCTGTATACATTTTTTGCTGGTTCTACTCATCGCTGGAATGCATTGACATCATATTTAGAAAAAGATGTTGTGGTCAAGCGTCTGTCTAACACACGTTGGTCAGCACCTTTTGGTGCTGTTCATGCTTTGTGTAGGGGTGTCGACAAAATAAAACATGCACTGGATTCTATATCAGGAGACAATAAACAACAAGTGACAACAAGGTGTGAGACGTAAGGTTTTGAGCGAAAAAATGGAACACCTTGAAACAATCTTTCTTACAATTCTTTGAAGGACATTCTGGAAAGGATGAATACAATAAGCAAAGTTTTACAATCAAAGGATGTGAACATCCTAGTTGCCACAAATCTTCCTTAGTCGCTGAAAAGCTATCTTCAGGAAACTAGAGACAAATTCATTGAATAAGAGTTAAAAGCCAGGAGTATGTGTCCATATGCCGATTACTGTGATTATGATGGAAAAAAACGGGAACGAACCCGAATTGTTTGTTTTAGTAGGTATGATTGGCCAGGAGAAGAGTTACTTCTAAATAAGTCCAAAAAATTCTCGGTAGAAACTTTACTCCCTATTCTGGACACTTTAATCGTTGAACTAACAAGACGTTCAGAGGCGTATTCACAAATGCGAACATTTTGCCAATACGTACCACAAGGACTTGAGTTATGACGAAGCTTTAAATGAATGTGAGCATCTCAAGTATTACATGGCTCTTGATGAAAATTGCGAGACTCTCTCTGCACTGTACAGAAAAATAATTTCGAACAATTTTTAAAATCTGTTTTTTCGAACATTGAAATTGCACTCAGAGTGTTCATGTGCATGATGGTGAGCAACTGTACAGAAGAACGTTATTTTTCAAGATTTAAACGTATAAAAAATCAGCTTCGTAGTCCAATGGGACAGCATGGTTTGAACTGGCTTTCGCTCATGAGCATAGAAAATGACATCCTCAAGACCATTTACTTCTAGCCGATAATAAAACAATTTTCAGAAAAGAAACGTTGCAAAAGCTTGTTATAATACCGTACTAAATTTTTTCCATTACGAATGTTAATACTTTTGTTTGACCTTGTGTAATAGATGAAATATGTTATATTGCTTATTATTTTTTAAAAAAACATAATATGTAAATATGTGTTTTTGTGTGTAAATGTATTTCGTTTTGTAAACATCATAAGTAACACTATAAAACATCTAAATAAAATATCTTTTCTTTGTTTTTCATGTTGAATGTTGATTATAGTTTTATAGTTGCAGCTGTACAGCATGTCTTAACAACAATGTTGCTGAAATTAGTATAGTGATAATAAAATAAATAATAAATAAATCGTATATAAGGGGTTAATAAACATTTTAATATTTTTTAGCCTCAAAATAAGTATTAAAATTTATTTTTCCTTCCTTTGTATTGAATATAAAACGAAATAATAATTTATAAAACTCAAGCCAAAACATTGATGACTTATACATAAAATAATATAGTATAAATTATTTAAAACATTTAAAAAACTGCGTGTCTATAACAATATGATATATATATACACAGAGAAAGTTAAATTTTGGCTTCCATAGGATATAAACAAAAGCTTTTGTCATTTTTTGTCAGGTCTACTGATGGCCTAACAGAAACAGACTTATATTATCACAGGGAGTCCACTGCTTATCCCGGTGCCTATCTTACGCTGCTTCCAGGGATGCCAGCGCTAGGTTTTTTCAACCTAGATCTAGGTTTTTTCAACCTTGTCTAGGTTTTTTATTTCGAAAATAGCCATAATCTAGGTTTTTCTTTTAAAAATTTAATTAACGATTTATCAAGTGCAAAAATTAAAAATTTGTCCAAAATCGATTTTTTCAAAAATAAAATTAAGCATTAGGTGGCAACAGTTTTTTCAGACGTTCTGTCAAGTTAAATAATGATAGCTATGGGTCTATTCCACTGAATTCGAAAGGTTGCGCTGTTGCGATGGCATCTGTCTAAAGAAATCTATTACAAGATAAAGCAGCTTGAATGAGCCAAAATATTTAATTTTATTAAACTTCATGACAAACTTAACAGCTCTACCATTTTCTTCTGCCTGTGTTTAGAGAATATTCTCTCAAGTATACATGGCATAGACCAAAGATAATCTAATACAACGCTCAGATAGACATAGTTATAAAAACACTTGTCCTATTCAGTATGCAAGAACAAACTCAAAAATATGCTCGTTCTTTCCGTTCGGAATTCGGCCATGGAATGGGTTGCCTGAACAAACGAGGCATATTAATACTCTATCAACATTTATAACTCAAATAAAAATGCAATACCATATATAAACGATGGATGAAGGTAGGCCTCTATAATCTTCTGTATAAATGGAGCGTCCGTTATAGATAAAATAAGAATGGTTCCAAGAATGCTGATAAGATTGGTATTTATAAGGAAGATGACATAAGAGATGAAGAAATGCAGATGTAAGTATATTTTACAAATACTTATGTCGAACATACTAATACTTCGGGGCTGTTCCTAAATGACGACACGCATTTACGGGAAAGAGTGGGGGTCACACTTATGTGAGATGTGTGAAAAAGGGGAGGGGGAGTTTAATAACTGACGTCACATAAAAAAAGCGCAACTTTAAACGAAAGCTCAACGTAAATATTTGATTGCTTACAATTTATTTAATGACGCTTTTAAATAGTTTCGCGCGTGTTACGATATTAGACTGCTGCCTCCCACTAAATACATACTTAAATGACAATAAAATTATTTGAAACACGTTCATTTTCAGATAGGTAGCACGGCTTTTTTTAAGGGGGGGGGGAATAGATTTGTGACGTCATATTTGTTTGTTTTTAGCGTGTCTAGGTTTTTTCTTTTGGATCTAGGTTTTTGTGACGTCTCGGCTACGTTTTTCCCAAAATTGTCACTGGCAGCACTGTTACAGACCAGTGCTGCCAGCGCTAGGTTTTTTCAACCTAGATCTAGGTTTTTTTCGACCTTTTCTAGGTTTTTTATTTAAAAAATAGCCATAATCTATGTCTTTCTTTTAAAAAAATAAATAAACGATGTTAAAGTACAATAATTAATAAATATGTGCAATTAATATCCTAAATAAATTAGGTTTTTCAAAAATGGTATTAAGCATTAGATGGCAACAGTTTTTTCAGCCACTCTGTCATTTTACATTATGATATCTATGGCTTTATCCCACTAAACTCGAAAGGTGGCGCTGCTGCGGTCCATCTGTCTGAAGAAATTTGGTAAAAGAAAAAACAGTTTGAATGAGCCAAAATATTCAATTTTATTAGACATCATGACAAACTTAACAGCTCTACCATTTGCTTCTGCTTGCGTTGAGAGAATAATCTCCCACGTATACATGGTATAATCTAAAGATAACCTACTACAACCTTCAGATAGACATAGTTAAAATAACACTTTTTTTATTCCGTATACAAGAACAAACACATACAAATTATTGTTCTTTCCGTACAGAATTTGGATGTGGAATGGGTTTCCTGATCAAACGAGGAGAACCAAAACTCTATCAACATTTAAAATTCAAACAAAAATAAAAGACAAGACATAAAAAATGGTTAAGGGTAGGACTCAATAATCGTCTGTATAAGAGGAGCGTCTGTAATAGATAAAATAAGAATGATTCAAATAATGCTGATAAGATTGCCATTTATAAGGAAGATGACATAAGTGATGAATAAATGCAGATGTAAGTATATTTTACAAATACTGGTACCTTAGTCGTCTATAAGTGACGACATGCATCTGGGGGGGGGAGGCGGAAAGAGGGGGTCATACTTTAGTGATATGTGTGACAAGGGGGAGGGGGATGTTGAAGAACTGTGACGTCCCATCAAAAACGCGCAACTTTAAACGAAAGTTCCACTTAAATATTTGATTGCTTACAATTTAGTTAATGACGTTTTAAATGGCTTTCTGTGAGTTACGATATTAGACTGTAGCTCACACTAAATACACACTTAAATGACAATAAAATGATTTGAAACAAGCTAATTATAAATAGGAAATACGGCTTTTTTATTTTATTTTTTTTTGGGGGGGGGGACCTTTATGACGTCATATTTGTTTATTTTTTGCGTGTCTAGGTTTTTTCTTTCGGATCTAGTTTTATTTCCAACGTTTTGGCTAGGCTTTTCCCAAAATTGTCACTTGCAGCACTGGTGTACTATTTCATAATAAATATCCTTTTTCTTCTTTGTTTTGTCAGGTCTACCAATGGCCTACTACAAATAGACGGAAGAGATTACAGGCTGTCCTCGTGATTCGCCGGTCCCGACTGACGCAGCTTCGTGGTTACTAATGCACACCCCTCTTTCGCCAAATAAATATACATCCTTCCATATACGTCCGTGTGTACTCGCTATGCAAGGTAACTCTTGATTTTTTTAAAGTTACAAATTTAGACGTAAATAATAAACATGTTGGTGTCGAGATTAACTGAGCGTGTTGTGTCTCACAGTTAAGTATTATATGACTTGACGTCATTGTTTGAGCTTTTATTTTAATTTGCGAAAAGAGAACATTGTAAAATAGGGAGCGCTTTATTTGATGTGATTGATGTTTTTTTTGTGCTGATAACCCAAGTTATGTGCGCGAGTGAGTTCGTGTGTGTGTGTATGTGTGTGCGTGTGAGTGTTTTTATTAGTTGTGAACTAAATGTTATGAAAGGGGTGTCATGCCTCTAACACGACAATGTTATATTAGTTCTTCAATATTAAATGCGATTATTTTAGGACGATTGCTTTCATAGATTGCTACAAGGAAAAATAAAGATTGAAAAGAAGTCATCGGGTCTTTGTAATAAGAAATTGGATTATGTTTAGTTATAATATGCACTGGGTTAAGATTGGGGCTAATTGGCGGCATATTTATTTTTATATTTAGGGGAACCTTTGTGAACTTTTTAAGGGAACTTCTCTTTGGTAATGGCAGTCGTCAATAACATCATCCAAACCTTGGTGGAACTAACGCTATCTTAGCAACTGTTAACATGCTTTTAAGCATAACTTAGCGAGCCCCCTTTACGGAGCCCCGCCCCCCCCTACCCTATTTGAGAAACTCTGCCAAGTGAGCTTTGTGAGGGATACAGCCATCTACTGATACCACCTGTGATCTGTTAGATAAGTATGATTGAAACCAAGCCAGAACTGAGCCAGAAATTTCAAAATAATTTTGCAGGTATTTTAGCAGTGTTTGATGGTCGACGGTGTCAAAAGGCTGCACTAAGATCTAAGAGGACCAACATAGAGATTTACCCACTGTCCAGTGCGAGTAGGAGGTCATTTGTTACCTTCAACTGGCTGGTCTTTGTGCTGTGAGAAGGTCTGTAAGCCGACTGATTTGGACTTAGAAGAGTGTGGTCGTTAAGATAAAAAATGAAATATTAGATACAGGTCGATAGTTATTTAAATTGTTTAGGTCTAACACTTGTTTTTTCAGGAAGGGTTTTATAACAGCAGATTTACATAAGGAGGGAAAGGTACCAGATGTTAAACTCTCATTAACTATATGAGTTATTGTTGGTAGTAAATGATCTAATGACTCAACCAATAGTGGAGTAGGGATGGGATCAAGAGAACAGGACGTTGGTTTCGATTTTAGAATAATACGTTTGACCTCATTTTCCGTAACAGGCTGGAACATGTCAAAAGCTTGACCTCACAGCAAAAGAAGGAAATAAATTATGTGGTGGTAACACCGTTCTGTCAAGTTCATCACAAATTTTAGCAAGTTTGTTGATAAAAAAGCTAGAAAATATATCTGGTTGCTGATGCAAGGGATATACAGAGGGGAGGAGCATAACTTTACCACTACCTTTGTACAGTTTGTGTTACCAGGTGTTTTTATAATAAGGTGTGAAGGGGGGGGGTAGGGAGTACGAATTCTCCAAAGAATGTTATTACTGAAAAATTATGATCACTATTTGCTTGTGTGTGTGTGTGTGGAGGTGTTTATAATCTCTTATTTTAACAACAGTCACAGCACGGTAACTACTGCATTAAAAACGAAGTCATCGTATAATGGGAGTTAATCTGATTTTTCAATAATGTTTTTTTGTGTCAAACTTATTTACTGTCCTTACTTTGTTTTGAATATACACCTTAATTACGAAATTTAAAATTGCAGCCCAAGTATTAATGAATGACATATATATTTTATCTTATTCAAAAACTTTCAAAACAACGCATTTATAACATTCTTAGATATTTATATAAAGAGAGAATTTAAACCTTTTGGTTTTCACCTATAATAGACCTACACTTAGCAATTTTTTTGTCAGGTCTACCAATGGCCTCATTTAAATATACGGAAGTGAATACCAGCAAATCCCGGGCTACTACAAGCCAGTCCTGTCAGCGCTAGGTTTCTCAACCTAGATCTAGTTGTTGTTTTTTTTTACCTTATCTAGGTTTTTTATTTCAAAAGTGACCATAATCTAGGTTTTTCTTTAAAAAAGTAAATAAACGATGTTAAAGTTTAAAAAAAATTAAATTAATTTGTGCAATTAATATGATAAATAAATTCTTATTTTTCAAAATAAAAAAAAAGCTGTAGGTTGCAACAGTATCTTCAGATGCTCTGTCTTGTTACATTGTGATATCTCTATCCCACTGAATTCGAAAGGTGTCGCTGTTGCGGTGTAATGTTTGAAGAAATCTGGTACAAGATAAAACAGCTTGAATTAGCCAAAATATTAAGTTTTATTAAATTTTGTGACAAACTTAACAGCTCTACCATTCTCTCCTGCCTGCGTTAAGAGAATATTCTCTTAAGTATTCATGGTATAGACTAAAGATATTATAATATACCCTCAGATAGATATAGTTATAAAACACTTTTCCTTTTCCGTATGCCAAAACAAACACAACAAAAATAGGTGTTCATTCCGTCCGGAATTGAGAAGTTGAATGGGTTGCCTGATCAAACAAGGAAAACCAACACTCTATTAACATTTAAAACTCTATCAACATTTAAAAATCTATCAACATTTAAAACTCTATCAACATTTAAAACTCTATCAATATTTAAAACTATATCAACATTTAAAACTCTATCAACATTTAAAACTCAAATAAAAATGCAAGACAAGACAAAAACCATTGATAGAGGTAGGACTCAATAATCTTCTGTATAAAAGGAGCGTCGGTAATAGATAAAATAAGAATGATTCCCAGAATGCTAATAAGATTGTCATTTATCAGGAATGTAAAATAAGTGATGAATAAATGTAGAAATAAATATATTTTACAAATAGTTTTGTATAACATACGAGTACCTTAGGGGACGTCTTGAAATGACGACACGGATCTGGGGTGGGGGGGGGTTACACTTTTATGAGATGTGTTACAAAAGGGAGGGGGTGTATAAGAACTGTATTGTCCGATCAAAAACGTGCAATTTTAAATGAAAGTTCTACTTAAATATTCGATAGCTTACAATTTATTTGATGACGTTTTAAATGGCTTCACGCGTGTTACGCTATTAGAATGCAGCCTCACAAACAAAAATACACACTTAAACTACAATAAAATGATTTGAACCATGCTCATTTTCAAATAAGAAATACATTTTTACTTTTTTGTTTTGGGGGGGGGGACTTTGGGGAAGGCTTAGTAACGTCATAATTGTTTTTAATTGTCTTTATAGTATTATATATAATTTATTATATATTATAATTGTAATATATATTATAATTTATTAATACATAGTTGTCTTTATAGTAGGCCATTGGTAGACCTGTCAAAAATTATAATAAAATATTCAATGAAGCTAAAGACATATGACATATTATATTCATAAAATTATAAAAATCTAAGATTGTTTTTAAAAAAAAATAGTTTCAGATTTTTTAAAATAAGGTTTATTATATATGTCATTCAATAATATTTAGTCTTTTTTACTAAATTTTATCGATACGTTGTATATTCAATAAAAAGTGAGGTCAAATAATTAAAAAAACAAAATATTTGATGCTAAAACTAAAAAAAAACATAATTTTAAAAAATAGATTAACTCCTTTTATACGATAACTTGATTTTTAATGCAGCAGATAACTGGTTGTGACCAGTGCTGCCAGTCACAATTTTGGGAAAAACCTAGCCAACACGTCCAAAAAAACCAAGATAGGAAAGCAAAAACCTAGACACACTAAAAATAAACAAATATGACGTCACAAAGCTTCTTTCCCCCCCCCCACCCTAAAAGAAGAAGAAAAAAAGTATTTCTTATTTGAAAATGAACATGTTTCAAATCATTTTATTGTCATTTAAGTATGTATTGAGCGTGAAGCTGCAGTCTAATATCGTTACACACGGGAAGCCATTTAAAACGTCATTAAATTAATTGTAAACAATAAAATATTTTAAAGTGGAGATTTCATTTCAAGTTTCGCGTTTTTTTATGTGACGTCACAGTTCTTAAATCACCCCCCCCCCTTTGTCACACATCTCACAAAAGTGTAACCCCCTCGCTCTCCCCTAGATGCATGTCGTCATTTTTATGAACGGCCCCTAAGGTATTAGTTTGTGCTACAAGTATTTGTAAATTACCCGTATTTTCACACATATTCCCCGCACACGCAGATAACCCGCCCACGCATATACCCCGCAGAATTTTTAGATCCTGTCAAAAAAATTGTGGTATAACCCGCCCACGCTTATACCCCCTCATAATCATATCACGATGAACCACTCTAGGAGATGTACTTACCGTACTATATTTTCACAACTCTATCAATACCATGCATACAAAATATCACTTATTACTTAAAAAGTAATTGTTTATTTTAATAAAAATATTATACATAATTATAAAATTATAATTTTGATATTTTATTCGATTGGCTAAGCGTAAACAAGTGTGCACTATTTTTTCCGGTACACCGTACCATCAGACAACTGCAGTCGTGGTACACCGTACCATCAGACAACTGCAGTCGTGGTACACCGTACCATCAGACAACTGCAGTCGTTATACAAAGCATTCGATTTACGACATGAAAAAGAATTACTTCAAACCGGTTTAAACTGGACTATTCGATTCAGAGGTTAACCGGGGAGACACGTATAATACCAAAAGTTATACAGAATCTAATTTTATATTCGTGTTTTGCAAGTAATAGCGCCATTGATGCATTATTCAGTATAAAAAAATTCAGATACCCCGCCCACGGAGATACCCCGCAGGGGGTGTGGGGTTTGTAAAATCTGGTATAACCCGCGGGGAATATGCGTGAAAATACGGTATTTATTTGCGGGGGTTGGAGAATTGGCATCGTAACCACGACGCTACGTAACTCGTGGCCGGAACAACCAGAGTATTCCTTGTAATCACTGCAGTCCATTTATGGTAGGCCATTGGTAGACCTGATAAAAATTTAAATAGGCAATAGTAGAGATACGTCGTGCTTAGCAATTAATGCGCTCTGTATTCAAATTTATTAGAATGTTATAAAAAATTGTTTTATACTTTTTTAAATAAAATAAAATATATATGTCAATTAGGAATATTTAGGCTTGAATTTTAAATTGCATAAAAAATTTAATTATTCAATACAAAATGAGCACAATGAAATAAACAAAATATTTTTAAAACTAAACATTATTGAACAAATCAGATAAAGTTACATCACATTATGATTTACTTTTTAATGCAATAGTTACCTGGCTATGACTGTATATAAAACAAAAGTTTATAAACTACCCGCTCCCCCCAACCCCCACCAACACACAGGAGATTTGTTAACTGGCTGTGACAAAACAAAAGATTAACACCCCCCCCCTCATACACACAAACACGCACACAAGCAAACAGTGATCAGAATTCTTCAGTAATAACATTTTTTGGAGAATTCTACCCCCCCCCCTTGCACACCTTATTATAAATACACCTGGACACTTTGGTATCACATACAGAAACACACACATAGACGCTTTAGTATCACATAAAGAAACACACACATAAACACTTTGGTATAATATACACAAAGACACACATAGACACTTCGGTATCACATACACAAACACACACATAGACACTTTGGTATCACATACACAAACACACACATAGACACTTTGGTATCACATACACAAAGACACACATAGACACTTTGGTATCATACAAGTAATTTTACGAAATGTGAACTGGTACATACGAACTTATAAGTGCAGAAAAGTTTGTATATATCATAATTAAATAATTACAAATGTTTGTTTTTTAAATCCAATATTGAAATATTATTAATATTGTTATTATTATTAATATACAGAATATATGAGCTTAATTTCCAACTTGCTAATAAAATATTCCATTTAACATACATGTAAACACAGTTATAAAACAAGCAAATCTATTTATAAGTCTAAGCGAAAGATCAACATAAAGATCAATGATAAACTGATTTTGTATCACTCTTCAAGTACTAGCCTCTCATGTTCCTTAGATGGAGAACCCAGATTTTATGTTATTTCCAAAAGATAAGGTACAACTTATTAAATCCAAATCCAATACTTAATCCAAGAAATGTACATAGTCCACTGATGAAATAGAATTCAAACTGTACACAACCTTTTCCACTTGATTCCGAATTGTAAAGCTGCCACCTTGTTTTATCAGTGAGAACCAGGTTTCAAGCTGAAAATGACAATTTATCAGAGTTTACTTTTAAATTTTCAAAATTACTAGGAGTAGAGAAACAAATTAATTTTAAAATAAACATATTAATTATAATAAAGTCTTAAAATTACCTGATACCATGACTTGTTATTTTCCTCTTTTAAAAGATAGAGTTGCAGAAGTAGTTTGTTGTTCATAACAAGAGTGGGCAGTGATGGTCTTCTACCCTTTCCACCAGCCAGAAAAGTCCTCTTAAGTGCAACATATTGTTCACCATCATCTAACAAAATTGAATACATATTTCACATTACATAAATCATATATTATAGAAATTATTCTAACTTTACGTTGAAATTCTTATATTTCTTCATAAGTGATTTATAACTCAAACAAAAACATCCCTAACTTATTGACTTTTTCTTAATTATGTTTACATTGGCAACCAAAGTTATGATCACGTGACCCTTAACATTAATGACAAATAAGGACTAATAATATCATTTTATTACTATGAAATATATTATTTCTTACTCGTAAAAGTAATTTATTTCGAGGGAACTAAATCAGTTATATAACAACAGTCAGAAAAAAAAGACTTCACTCTAAAGTAGGAGTGGTGGTTTACGTTACTTACGAACTCAAAAAGTGAACATTACTGTACAATGAATCGTAAAAATAACTAGTGAAAACTACTCATTTGCCCATGAATAAATAATTAAAAGACATTTTAAACTATACCAATGCTTTATTTTAATAATATTACTTACCAACTAAGCTTCTGATATCGACAAATGTAAATTTGTTTGTCTCTTCTAGAGCGCTAGAATCAATCAAACTCAGTTATTTCCTCGCACCGCCGAAACGTTCTTCGAAATGAAAATATAGGATTCTTGTTGTCGTTTCGCCGCAATGCGCGATAAAAGTAAATGAAAAGTGTTTACGTACGTCAAAAGTAAAATGGACAAGCTTTTTAAAAATGTTAATTAACAAGTACACTTGTGTCGAAAACTCATAATATGAAATTTTCCTGCCATTTTTTTACCTTTAAAATAATATTTTATAATGATGTTTCATACAAATCTTTAAGTCATTCAATTACGCATAAAATTCATTACTTGATAAGGCAATTCTATTTATCGCATGCTACGGCAAGGGCGTTGCACAGAAAAGGGTAAAATACCATCCCTCGACTGCCGCTCAAAAATCGCTATGGTGATGTTTTTCTAGCGAGAAATGTAATATTTTAAATTAGGCAAACATCAAAGACAATCACATATAACTAACGGGCTTAAAAAACATTTTTCAATGGTACAATTTTAATTTGTATAACATCTCTTTTTATTATGGAAAAAAAAAGAGTGAAAAGTTCCTAAATTGTAGCTTCAGGGTGAAAAAAAGCAATTTTACGTCAGTTTGTTGTACCTAATAAAATACATGTAGAAACAATCAACGTCGCCGCCCATCCCCCACCCCCAACGGTCAGTTGGCAGAGGTTAAATTTTAAAACTCTGACCTGTCCGAGGCGATAAAAAGTTTGGGGACCACTACTGTAAAGGACTGTATGTACAGTGCTATAATAAATGTATCATACAGAATGGGACTGCGATAAAGCTTTAAATAAAAACTTTCAAAATACACAAACAAATTGTGCAATTAAAACAATAAATTTGAGCTTTATTTTAAACTAAAACGACGATAGACGTTTCGGCTAATGACGTCTTGGAGATCGGTTTCGAGAACACCTGTATAATATTAATAAACAGGCTCAATGTCCTGTATCTAAACTTTTTAACAGTGTTGACCATGACGGTATTTCAGATGTTGCAGTTACTGGTATTTTATATGCAAACAATACCCATGATAGGATCCACATGGAAAATAAACTTATAAAACGATTTGGTACGTTGGCTCCATATGGAATTAACCAAATTCACAATTTTACCTAACTGCAGAATCTTTTTCCCGTTGTGGTTTTAACTGTAACTTTAGATACTTCCTCCTTTTTCCCATATCCTGTGTCCTTGTTTGTTTTTGTTTTTCCTTTCATTTAATTTTACATGAATATTTTAAATTATTTTATGATATAATATGTTTTAAGAATTTAAATATATGTAAGTACCTATTTTATGTTATTGTACTGATGACGTCATTAGCCGAAACGTCTATTGTCGTTTTAGTTTAAAATAAAGCTCAAATTTATTGTTTTAATTGCACAATTTGTTTGTGTATTTTGTATTTTATAATAAATGTAACAGTGACATAAAAGCTGTATTAAAAAAGAGAAAAAAATTCTTTAAAAAATGAATTAGGGTAAATATTAACGGCCTAAGACGGAATGACACAAAATTATTTTATGTGTTTTTAAGGGGGTGAATTCGTACCGACGAATCAGCATAAGTGTACCCCGAGGACTCCTTGTATTAATTTCCATCTGTTTATGGTAGGCCATTGTCAGGCCTGACAAAAAATGAATAAACATTTTCTTGAAATTATATCAAATGCAGAAATTTTTATCACTCTTTATCTTATATTAAGGGATTGTTACATACACGCTGTTTTAAAAAATTTTTTAATAATGTAGTTTATATATGTTAATCATCACTTTTTTGGCTTGACTGTTATACGTTATCATTAAGTTGTAAATTCAATAAAAGGTAAGGACAAATAAATTTAATTAATATTTTTTACACTAAAAAAACATTGAGAACAAAAAAATTACTCCCTTTATACGATAACTCAATTTTTCATGCAGTAGTTAACTGGCTGTGACTGTTCTTAAAACAAGAGATTATCAACATCTACCTGACACACACACACACACACACACACGCAAACAGTAATTAAGTTACTTCATTAATAACATTCTTTGGAGAATTCGTACCCCCTGTACACATTATTATAAAGACACTTGGTCACTTTCCTATCACATACACATACTCAAACACTCAGTGACACAAACTTCATTATGAAGTCATCCAGAGAGAGAGAGAGAGAGAGAGAAACAGAGAGAGAGAGAGGACAAGAGAGAAACATAGAGCAAGAGTGAGATAGAAACAGAGAGAGAGAGACGAAGAGAAAGAGAGACAAAGAGATAGAGGAAAAGAGAGAGATATAGAGAAAGCGATACAGAGAGAGAAATATAGATAGAGAGAGAGAGAGTGAGAGACAGAGGGAGCCATAGAGAAAGTGTTTTGAGAGATAAAGGGGGAGAGAGAGAAAGAAAGAGAGACAGACAGACAGAGAAAGAGAGAGGGCAGAGACAGATGGAGAAAAAAAGAGAGACAGTTGAAGAGAGAGACTGAGACAGAGAGATATCGAATGAAAGAGGATATTTTGTTGTGTTGTTTTGTGTGTTGGTCTCTGAGTGAGGGTGTGGGGTGTCAATAGATTCTCTTGCTTATTTCAGTTCAATTTCATTCTATATGTGAACCAACTCCTGGGACTAAGTAGGACGAGAAGTCATGGGACTCTGGATCTCCTGTCTCGACTCTTTTAAGGTTTAAGTAACAACGAGCTGGTATTTATGAATTATAGAGGGCCTCTATCTGGTCCCATTTTAAATTAAATATTAAGCCCACTCCCTCCATAATCACTTTTGTCTGTTTATGGTAGGTAGGCTATTAATAGACTTGACAAAAAAAGGAAACTGTATACGGTTATAAATGTATTTGAGTATTTGTAGGTGCCCCGTGCCAGTAACTTTTCTCAAAGTATAAACAACTTGGATCGTTAATAAAAACGTTGTTTTAGATTCTTTTGAGTAAGATTTATTATATATGTCAATCATCATTATTTTGGCTTGACTTTTAAATCTAATCAATAAGTTTTTCATTCAACACAAAGTGGAGACAGTTACATTTTAAAAGAAATATTTGTGACAGTAAAAATAAAACATAATTGAAAAATCTGATTAACTCCTTTTGAGCGATCACTTGATTCCTAATGCAGTTGCTGAGATAGTTAAGACAAGAAATTTTTCAACACTGCCACACCACCCATCACACACTGGAGATACGTTTACTGTCTGAAAATGCAGTTAAAACAAGAGATTATCAACACCTACCTCACACACGCACACATAAAGTTACACACACATACACACAAGCAAACAGGGATAAGTTTACTTCAGTAATAACATTCTTTGGAGATTTCGTTACCCCCTCTCGCACACCTTATTATAAAGACACCTGGTCACTTTCCTATGACATACACATCGACACACTCAGACACTCAGTAACACACACTGTACAAAAGGGAGGGGCTAGTTGATTTAAAGATAATTCGTTGTGGAATTATGTCGCATTCATTATGAAGTCATCCGGAGAGAGAGAGAGAAACAGATAGAGAGAGAAACAGAGAGAGAGAGAGAGAGAGAGAAATAGAGATGGAGAGAGAGAGAGTGACAAAGACAAAGAGAGTCAGAGTAAGTGAGATAATGACAGAGAGAGAGAAAGATTGAGACTGAAAGAAAGAGACAGACAGAGAATTAGAGGAAAAGAGAGATATATACAGAAAGAGACACAGAGAGAAAGATATATATAGAGAGACAGTGCGAGCGAGAGACGAAGACAGGGAGAAAGTGTCGTTGAGAGAAAAAGAGATTGAGAGGGAGAGCGAGCAAGAAAAGGAAGACATACAGACAGATAAAGAGAGAGAGAGAGAGAGAGAGAGAGAGAGAGAGAGAGAGAGAGAGAGAGAAAGAAAGAAAGAAAGAAAGAAAAAGAGACAGGGGAAGAGACTGACAGAAAGAGAGAGTGATAGAGAGATAGAGATAGAGAGAGAAAAAAGAGAGAGACTGAGACATAGAGATATGAAGCGACCCAATGAACGAGAGAGACAGAGAAAGAGAAGGTAATGGTTAAGGTGATATTCGTGGGACACCATGTTGTTGGCTGACTATAGAAAAGATGGTGCGGGTAAAGGGGGTGGGGGAGTCAAAAGCTGATGGTTAGTTATTCTTTCAAATATATAAATTAAGGATGGTAATGATAAAAAAAAATTGTTCGGTTAATTGGGAAAAATTTAATAGGTTAATCGATTAATTTTGATTAATTATATCTTTATAACGCATAGATAGATCCAGTTAATTTGCGATTTATCATTTCGCGAAATTGGTTAACCCGCTGTAATTTCATGGGTCGCACATTTTGAGACTTAACACAGCAAATTCATTCTACTTTGACAATAAATAAGGAGGACAAACCTTTTTGTTTACATATGCACATCTAAATAAATAATAATAATTCGAGGGAAAAGTATGTAAGTAACTAAAAATATAAATTAATAATTAAATGGGGAAAATATTAGAAATATTTTCTTAAATCTTAATCGAGACAGAGAATAAAGGGAAAGAGATATCTATATAAAGAGAGATACGGAGAGAGAAAGATAGAGAGAGACAGGGGGCGAGAGACAAATACAGGGAGAGTCGTAGAGAGGCAGAGAGAGAAAGAGAGAGAAAAAAGAGGAAGAGAGAGTTACAGGGAGAGATATATAGATAGAAAGATATAGAGAGACAGAGAGAAGGGGATTGAAAGATGAAGAGATGGAGAAAGAGAGAGAGACGGAGAGATAGAGAGAGACAAAGAGATATATAGAGAGAGACGGAGAGATAGAGAGAGACAGAGAGATAGAGAGAGATTCGGAGCGAGAAAGAAAGAAAGAGAGATTGAGAGAAACAGCCAGAGAGGAGGAAGAGAGAGACAGAGAGACAGACAGATTTAGAGAAATAAAGAGTGACAGAGAGAGATAAAGACACACAAAGAGAAATAGACAGAAATAGAGAGAAAGAGAAAGAGAGAGACAGAGAAAGAGAGAGAGAGAGAGAGAGACAGACAGAGAGAGAGAGAGAGACAGACAGAGAGAACGAGAGAGAATGAGACATAGCGAGTATGAAATGGTTAAAGTAATATTCATGGGACACCCAGTTGTTGCCCGACGATAGAAAATTTGGCACGGGAAGGGGAGGGAGTCCAAATCTGACTGAGAGTTATTCTTTTTTAAAAAAAATATTCGGAAATAAAGAAAAGTAGAATTTACTCGCTCACACTAATGATACACATGTTTTGTTGTGCTGTCTTGAGTGTTGTTCTGAGTGGGGGCGTGGGATGTCAATAGATTCACTATTGTTAATTTCATTCCATGTGTTGACTAACTCCCGAGACTCTTAGGTTTAAGTAACAACGAGCTGGTATTTTTGAAATATAAGGGGCCTCTATCTGGTTCCATCATAATTAAATTTGGAGCCTAGTACCTTAACAATCACTTTTCTCTCTTTTTTGGTATGCCATTGATAGACCGGACAAAAACTATCAATTTATTTATATCAGTGAACCGCGGTAAAATTATTAAACTTTGACCGGTCCAAGGCTATACACAGTTTGGGGACCACTGCTGTAATGGACTATACGTACAGTGCTATAAAATGTTTGAGGACCACTGCTGTAAGGGACTGTACATAGAGTGCTATAATAATTTTGGGGACCACTGCTGTAAGGGACTGTACGTAGAGTACTATAATAAGTTTGGGAACCACTGCAGTTAAGGGACTGTACGAACAGTTATATAATAAATTTTGGGACCACTGCTGTAAGGGACTGTACATACAGTGCTATAATAAGTTTGGGGGCCATTGCCGTAAAGGAACTATACTATAATAAGTGTAACAGTTTGTGACATAAAAGGTTTTAAAAATAGAGTAAACTATTCTTTAAAACAAGAAGCAGAGTAAATATTAAAGGCGTAAGACTCATATTATTATTTTATGTATTCTTTATGGTGGGAGGGGGGATGCGTTCGTAACCACGAAGCAGCATTTGTCGTGACAGGCGAAACCCGTGGACTCCCTGTGATAACTTCAGTCTGTTTATGGTAGGCCATCAGTAGACCTGACAAAAAGTGAAAAATAAAACGTTCGTACATCGTACACTGTTGGAAGTAGATTTTCAATGTTTATAGATGTATCACATTTTTATAAATTAGCTGTTTTAAATTATTCTAAATAAGATATATTATATATGTGAGTCATCATTATTTTAGTTTAAGTTTAACATTTTATCATTTAATTGTATATTCAATATAAAGTAAGAACAAAAAACTTTTAAGAAACATTTTTGCACTTTAAAAAAACAAATTTAAAATAATAATTTGAGGTCCTTTATTTGATAACTTGATTTTTAATGTATTATTTAACTGGCTGTGAATGTTGTTAAAACAAGAGATTATCAACATCTACCTGACACACACACAAGCACAAACATACACACACACACGCAAAAAGTGATGAGGTTACTTCAGTAATAACATTCTTTTTTGATTTTCTGAACATTATTATAAAGATACCTGGTAACCTTACTGCCACATACACAACACACAATCAGACACTCAGTTACACACACAGTACAAAGTTAGTTTGAAAAAATGGGGGGGGGGCGAAGGTTTGTGATTTTAAGAAAATTCGTTGTGGAATTATGTCATATTCATTATGAAGTCATCCAGACAGAGAGAAACACAGAGAGAGATAGAGAGAGAGAGAGAGAGAGAGAGAGAATTAAAGAAAGAAAGAATAGTGAAAAGGGACGAAAAACAAAGAGAGTCAGAGAGATAATAACAGAGACAGGTAGAGGGGGGGGGGAAAGATAGAGACAGCCAGAGAGAAACAGATTGAGAATTAGAGGGAAAGAGAGAAATTTAAAGAGAGAGACACAGAGAGTGAAAAATATAAAGAGTAAGACAGAGAGAAGGAGCGACGACAAAAGAGAGAAAGTACCGTTGAGAGAAACAGAGATATACAGAGAGAAAGAGAGAGAGAAAAAGAAAAAGAGACAGACAGAAAGACAGATATACAGAGAGAAAGAGAGAGACAAAAAGAAAAAGAGACAGACAGAAAAAGAGTGAAATAAAGAGAGACAGAGGAAGGGAGATACAGAAGGAGAGAAATAAAGAGAGAGAAAATTAGAGACAAAGAGACAGAGAGAGAGAGCGACTGAGACAGAGAGAGACAGACTGAGACAGAGAGAGAGACTGAAACAGAGAGAGACAGACTGAGACAGAGAGAGACTGACTGAGACAGAGAAAGAGAGACCGAGACAGAGAGAGAAAGACAGACTGAGATAGAGAGAGAGAGACTGAGACAGACAGAGACAGACTGAGAAAGAGAGAGAGAGACTGAGACAGAGAGAGACTGAGACAGAGAGAGAGACTGAGACAGAGAGATACTGAGACAGAGAGAGAGAGAGAGAGAGAGACTTAGACAGAGAGAGAGCCTGAGACAGAGAGAGAGACAGAGACAGAGAGACAGAGAGACTGAGACAGAGAGAGAGACTCAGACGGAGAGAGACTGAGACAGAGAGAGAGACTGAGACAGAGAGAGAGACTGAAACAGAGAGAGAGAGAGACTGAGACAGAGAGAGAGACTGAGACAGAGAGAGAGACTGAGACAGAGAGAGAGACTGAGACAGAGAGAGAGACTGAGAGAGCAGAGAGAGAGACTGAGACAGAGAGAGAGACTGAGACAGAGAGAGACTGAGACAGAGACAGAGAGAGAGACTCAGACAGAGAGAGAGAGAGAGAGAGGACTAAGACAGAGAGAGAGTCAGAGAGAGAGAGTCAGAGAGAGAGAGACTGAGACAGAGTGAGAGAGACTGAGACAGAGAGAGAGACTGAGACAGAGAGAGAGACTGAGACAAGAGAGAGAGACTGAGACAGAGGGAGAGACTGAGACAGAGAGAGAGACTGAGACAGAGAGAGAGACTGAGACTGAGACAGAGAGAGAGAGAGACTGAAACAGAGAGAGAGAGAGACTGAGAAAGAGAGAGAGAGAGAGACTGAGACAGAGAGAGAGACTGAGACAGAGAGAAAGAGACTGAGACAGAGAGAGAGACTGAGACAGAGAGAGAGACTGAGACAGAGAAAGAGAGACTGAGACAGAAAGAGAGACTGAGACAGAGAGAGAGACTGAGACAGAAAGCGAGAGACTGAGACAGAGAGAGAGAGAGAGACTGAGACAGAGAGAGACTGAGACAGAGAGAGAGACTGAGACAGAGAGAGAGACTGAGACAGAGAGAGACTGAGACAGAGAGAGAGACTGAGACAGAGAGAGAGACTGAAACAGAGAGAGAGGCTGAGACAGAGAGAGAGAGAGACTGAGACAGAGAGAGAGAATGAGACACAGAGAGAGAGACTGAGACAGAGAGAGAGACTGAGACAGAGAGAGAGAATGAGACACAGAGAGAGAGACTGAGACAGAGAGAGACTGAGACAGTGAGAAGAGAGACTGAGACAGAGAGAGAGACTGAGACAGAGAGAGAGATACTGAGACAGAGAGAGAGACTGAGACAGAGAGAGAGAGACTGAGACAGAGAGAGAGAGACTGAGACAGAGAGAGAGACTGAGACAGAGAGAGAGACTGAGACAGAGAGAGAGAGACTGAGACAGAGAGAGAGAGACTGAGACAGAGAGAGAGACTGAGACAGAGAGAGAGACTGAGACAGAGAGAGAGACTGAGACAGAGAGAGAGACTGAGACAGAGAGAGAGAGACTGAGACAGAGAGAGAGACTGAGACAGAGAGAGAGACTGAGACAGAGAGAGACAGACTGAGACAGAGAGAGACAGACTGAGACAGAGAGAGAGAGAGACAGAGAGAGAGACTAGAGACAGAGAGACAGAGCGAGAGACTGAGACAGAGAGAGACAGACTGAGACAGAGAGAGAGACTGAGACAGAGAGAGAGACTGAGACAGAGAGAGACAGACTGAGACAGAGAGAGAGACTGAGACAGAGAGAGACAGACTGAGACAGAGAGAGAGATGAGACAGAGAGAGAGAGACTGAGACAGAGAGAGAGAGACTGAGACAGAGAGAGAGACTGAGACAGAGAGAGAGACTGAGACAGAGAGAGAGACTGAGACAGAGAGAGACTAGACAGAGAGAGAGAGAGACTGAGACAGAGAGAGAGAGACTGAGACAGAGAGAGAGACTGAGACAGAGAGAGAGAGAGACTGAGACAGAGAGAGAGACTGAGACAGAGAGAGAGACTGAGACAGAGAGAGAGAGACTGAGACAGAGAGAGAGACTGAGACAGAGAGAGAGACTGAGAACAGAGAGAGAGAGACTGAGACAGAGAGAGAGACTGAGACAGAGAGAGAGAGAGAGAGACTGAGACAGAGAGAGAGAGAGACTGAGACGAGAGAGAGAGAGAGAGACTGAGACAGAGAGAGAGAATGAAACAGAGAGAGAGGCTGAGACAGAGAGAGAGAGACTGAGACAGAGAGAGAGAGACTGAGACAGAGAGAGAGACTGAGACAGAGAGAGAGAGACTGAGACAGAGAGAGACTGAGACAGAGAAGATAGACTGAGACAGAGAGAGAGACTGAGACATAGAGAGACAGACTGAGACACAGAGAGAGACTGAGACAGAGAGAGACAGACTGAGACAGAGAGAGAGACTGAGACAGAGAGAGACAGACTGAGACAGAGAGAGACAGACTGAGACAGAGAGAGAGAGAGACAGAGAGACAGAGCGAGAGAGACTGAGACAGAGAGAGACAGACTGAGACAGAGAGAGAGACTGAGACAGAGAGAGAGACTGAGACAGAGAGAGACAGACTGAGACAGAGAGAGAGACTGAGACAGAGAGAGACAGACTGAGACAGAGAGACTGAGACAGAGAGAGAGAGACTGAGACAGAGAGAGAGAGACTGAGACAGAGAGAGAGACTGAGACAGAGAGAGAGACTGAGACAGAGAGAGAGACTGAGACAGAGAGAGACTGAGACAGAGAGAGAGAGACTGAGACAGAGAGAGAGACTGAGACAGAGAGAGAGACTGAGACAGAGAGAGAGACTGAGACAGAGAGAGAGACTGAGACAGAGAGAGAGACTGAGACAGAGAGAGAGACTGAGACAGAGAGAGAGACTGAGACAGAGAGAGAGACTGAGACAGAGAGAGAGACTGAGACAGAGAGAGAGACTGAGACAGAGAGAGAGACTGAGACAGAGAGAGAGACTGAGACAGAGAGAGAGACTGAGACAGAGAGAGAGACTGAGACAGAGAGAGAGACTGAGACAGAGAGAGAGACTGAGACAGAGAGAGAGACTGAGACAGAGAGAGAGACTGAGACAGAGAGAGAGACTGAGACAGAGAGAGAGAGACTGAGACAGAGAGAGAGAGACTGAGACAGAGAGAGAGACTGAGACAGAGAGAGAGAGACTGAGACAGAGAGACAGAGAGAGACTGAGACAGAGAGAAAGAGACTGAGACAGAGAGAGACTGAGACAGAGAGAGAGACTGAGACAGAGAGAGAGACTGAGACAGAGAGCGAGAGACTGAGACAGAGAGAGAGAGACTGAGACAGAGAGAGACTGAGACAGAGAGAGAGACTGAGACAGAGAGAGAGAGACTGAGACAGAGAGAGAGAGAGACTGAGACAGAGAGAGAGACTGAAACAGAGAGAGAGGCTGAGAAAGAGAGAGAGAGAGACTGAGACAGAGAGAGAGAATGAGACACAGAGAGAGAGACTGAGACAGAGAGAGAGAGACTGAGACAGAGAGAGAGAATGACACAGAAAGAG
The DNA here is from genome assembly GCA_944989445.1 of Ampullaceana balthica. NCBI lineage: Eukaryota > Metazoa > Mollusca > Gastropoda > Lymnaeidae > Ampullaceana > Ampullaceana balthica. Next base: position 308,225 of record CALYLW010001072.1, read on the forward strand.
AGACTGAGACAGAGAGAGACTGAGACAGTGAAAGATAGACTGAGACAGAGAGAGAGACTGAGACGGAGAGAGACATAATGATACAGAGAGAGAGACTGAGACAGAGAGAGACAGACTGAGACAGAGAGAGAGAGAGACTGAGACAGAGAGAGACAGACTGAGACAGAGAGAGACAGACTGAGACAGAGAGAGAGAGACAGAGAGAGAGAGACAGAGACAGAGAGACAGAGCGAGAGACTCAGACAGAGAGAGACAGACTGAGACAGAGAGAGAGACTGAGACAGAGAGAGAGACTGAGACAGAGAGAGACAGACTGAGACATAGAGAGAGACTGAGACAGAGAGAGACAGACTGAGACAGAGCGAGAGACTGAGACAGAGAGAGAGAGACTGAGACAGAGAGAGAGACTGAGACAGAGAGAGAGACTGAGACAGAGAGAGAGAGACTGAGACAGAGAGAGAGACTGAGACAGAGAGAGAGAGACTGAGACAGAGAGAGAGAGACTGAGACAGAGAGAGAGACTGAAACAGAGAGAGAGAGAGAGACTGAGACAGAGTGAGAGACTGAGACAGAGAGAGAGAGTAAGACAGAGAGAGAGACTGAGACAGAGAGAGAGACTGTGACAGAGAGAGAGACTGAGACAGAGAGAGAGAGAGACTGAGACAGAGAGAGAGAGATACTTAGACAGAGAAAGAGAGAGACTGAGACAGAGAGAGAGAATAAAAGAGAGAGAGGCTGAGACAAAGAGAGAGATTGAGACAGAGAGAGAGAGACTGAGACAGAGAGAGACTGAGACAGAGCAAGATAGACTGAGACAGAGAGAGAGACTGAGACATAGAGAGACAGACTGAGACACAGAGAGAGACGGAGACAGAGAGAGACAGACTGAGACAGAGAGAGAGACTGAGACAGAGAGAGACAGACTGAGACAGAGAGAGACAGACTGAGACAGAGAGAGAGAGAGAGAGAGAGACAGAGACAGAGAGACAGAGCGAGAGAGACATAGAGAGAGACTGAGACAGAGAGAGACAGACTGAGACAGAGAGAGAGACTGAGACAGAGAGAGAGACAGACAGAGAGAGACAGACTGAGACAGAGAGAGATACTGAGACAGAGAGAGCAAGACTGAGACAGAGAGACTGAGACAGAGAGAGAGAGACTGAGACAGAGAGAGAGATTGAGACGGAGAGAGAGAGACTGAGACAGAGAGAGACTGAGAGAGAGACTGAGACAGAGAGAGAGACTGAGAGAGACTGAGACAGAGAGAGAGAGACTGAGACAGAGAGAGAGACTGAGACAGAGAGAGAGACTGAGGCAGAGAGAGAGACTGAGACAGAGAGAGAGACTGAGACAGAGAGAGAGACTGAGACAGAGAGAGAGACTGAGACAGAGCGAGAGACTGAGACAGAGAGAGAGACTGAGACAGAGAGAGAGACTGAGATAGAGAGAGAGAGAGAGAGACTGAGACAGAGAGAGAGAGAGAGACTGAGACAGAGAGAGAGACTGAGACAGAGAGAGAGAGACTGAGACATAGAGAGACAGACTGAGACACAGAGAGAAACTGAGACAGAGAGAGAGACTGAGACAGAGAGAGAGACTGAGACAGAGAGAGACAGACTGAGACAGAGAGAGACAGACTGAGACAGAGAGAGAGAGAGAGAGAGAGACAGAGAGACAGATACAGAGAGACAGAGCGAGAGAGACATAGAGAAAGAGTGAGACAGAGAGAGACAGACTGAGACAGAGAGAGAGACTGAGACAGAGAGAGACAGACTGAGACAGAGAGAGACAGACTGAGACAGAGAGAGAGACTGAGACAGAGAGAGACAGACTGAGACAGAGAGAGAGACTGAGACAGAGAGAGAGAGACTGAGACAGAGAGAGAGACTGAGACAGAGAGAGAGAGACTGAGACAGAGAGAGAGACTGAGACGGAGAGAGAGGCTGAGACAGAGAGAGAGACTGAGACAGAGAGAGAGACTGAGACAGAGAGAGAGAATGAGACAGATAGAGACTGAGACAGAGAGAGACTGAGACAGAGAAAGATACTGAGACAGAGAGAGAGACTGAGACAGAGAGAGACAGACTGAGACAGAGAGAGAGAGACTGAGATAGAGAGAGACAGACTGAGACAGAGAGAGACACTGAGACAGAGAGAGACAGACTGAGACAGAGAGAGACAGACTGAGACAGAGAGAGAGAGACAGAGAGAGAGACAGAGACAGAGAGACAGGGAGAGAGACTGAGACAGAGAGAGACTGAGACAGAGAAAGATAGACTGAGACAGAGAGAGAGACTGAGACAGAGAGAGACTGATACAGAGAGAGACAGACTGAGACAGAGAGAGAGAGAGACAGACTGAGACGGAGAGAGAGACTGAGACAGAGAGAGACAGACTGAGACAGAGAGAGAGACTGAGACAGACAGAGAGAGAGAGAGACTGAGACAGAGAGAGAGAGAGAGAGAGTTATATTTTAGGATGATATTCAAGTGAAAACCGGTTATTGTTTTTAAAAAAATATCCGGAAATAAAGAAAAGTAGAATTTACTCACACAAGTAGCTTTACACATGTCTTTTGTGTGTGTTGGTCTCTGAGTGGGGGCGAGAGGTGTCAATAGATTCACTTGCTTGGTCTCTGAGTGGGGGCGTGTGGTGTCAATAGATTCACTTGTTTGGTCTCTGAGTGGGGGCGAGAGGTGTCAATAGATTCACTTGTTTGGTCTCTGAGTGGGGGCGTGTGGTGTCAATAGATTCACTTGTTTGGTCTCTGAGTGAGGGCGAGAGGTGTCAATAGATTCACTTGTTTGGTCTCTGAGTGAGGGCGAGAGGTGTCAATAGATTCACTTGTTTGATCACTGAGTGAGGGCGAGAGTTTCAATAGATTCACTTGTTTGGTCACTGAGTGAGGGCGAGAGGTTTCAATAGATTCACTTGTTTGGTCTCTGAGTGAGGGCGAGAGGTGTCGATAGATTCACTTGTTTGGTCACTGAGTGAGGGCGAGAGGTGTCAATAGATTCAATTGTTTTGTCACTGAGTGAGGGCGAGAGGTTTCAATAAATTCACTTGCCTGGGCTCTGAGTGAGGGCGAGAGGTGTCAATAGATTCACTTGTTTGGTCTCTGAGTGAGGGCGAGAGGTGTCAATAGATTGATTTGTTTGGTCTCTGAGTGAGGGCGAGAGGTGTCAATAGATTCACTTGTTTGGTCTCTGAGTGAGGGCGAAAAGTGTCAATAGATTCACTTGTTAATTTCAGTTCAATTTAATGCAATAACTCCCTTGACTCGTAGGTATAAGTAACAGCCAGCTGTTATTAATGAAATTTATAGGGCCTCTATCTGGTCCCATCGCAAATTAAATATGGAGCCTAGTATCATAATCATCAATTCTCTCTCTCTCTGTTTATGGTATGCAAATGGTAGACCTGACAAAAAAAAATCAAAAACAACTAAAGATACATCCTGGCAGTGCTGCCAGTGACAATTTTGGGAAAAACCTAGCCAACATGTCAAAGAAACCTAGATCCAAAAGAAAAAAAACCCAAGATGGCAATGGGTTGCTAGCTTCTTATATTATTTCCTTATTTATTGCCAAATCGGGTAAATCTCATACTATTGGTAAAGAACAAATTATATCGGCTATAAGTGAATTTATACTGACTGTGTGGTACATAAGCAAGCATGTGATATTATCAAGAAAAATTCGCTTGGCAAAAAAACAGTTCAAATCAGAACTGGTGTAAAGGCACTAGGTGTTGAAGATACATTGTGTAGCTATTTAAAACATGTCTGTTTTCTATTCAACTTAAGGAGTCAACTTTGCCAGGAAATGAAGCTTTACTTTTGCCGTATGTGCGGTTCACAAAGGAAGAACACATTTGCTAAGAACTATTATTTGATAAATAGTTGCAAACTTATTCCAAATAGTAGCTACAAATAATGAAATTAGTTTTAAATTCAAACGCTGCTATTAAAAATTCTGTATAGAAAAGGAAATCCTGAAGTATGGCTTATAATTTAAAATTTCGTAATTACATTTCCTTCATCATAGTTAGTGGAAAGTAGATTCAGTGCGGTAACTGTTATTTTTTTTTAAAAATGCAAATAGTCAATCGCGGTTATTTGAGATTACTACTGACGAAAATAAAGCCGAGGATTTCTAAATTGGTAGCAGCAAACCAGGTTAATCGTCTCATTTATATGATTTCAAATTTGTCTGTGTTGAACTATTCTTGAAATTAGGAACCAGGTTCCTGGTTATTATTCCCATGAATGCATTCAAATTGCAGTCAGTCAACATCGATCTGTTCTTAGACTTATTTATTTTCATACAAAAAAAAGCTTGCTCACAGATGTATGTGATCCCAAATAGTGTCAAAAAGTTTGACAGGAAATTTTTGAAAGTGTGGAAACGCCGCACATAGCAAAAGCAGAAAAACTAACTTGAACTTCTCCTTTAGGTCATAAGCTGCTTTTAGGTGTTTAAGACTTTTGGTGAAAACATTTTGCTGCTTCTTTAAATTATTAACAAACTTCTTGCATTTCCTTTTTCACGCTTGGTTTCTTAAATTGTGCCCGAAATACAAATCTTTTGTTTGGTGGTATCTTTTTAAGTCGCACTCATTAAAGACGCTCACACACTCACGGCACAGCACGCAGGCTGCTTTTCTCCCAACGCTCATGAGGCAATATTTAACAGTTAATTCGTCATTTAAAAAAGACAATCGTCCTGAATCTTACTTTCTTTGGTAGCACTCATTGTTAAATCAACGTCTATTTGCTTTTAAATAACAAATTTTCAAATCGTTCGAAGTGTAATCGTAAACAAAAGTCAATTCCGGTTGAGCTGAAAGGTAGTTTCGAATAGGTATGTTAACAATTAATGACTACTGATTCTGAAGCCATAAAACCGATTACATATCTCTAGATACGATTCAAATGCTGCGAATAAAATTTCAAAAATATATCATAAATTCTAAGCAAAGAAAATTAACATGAAACAAGATCGCCACATGTACATGCCTACGGGCCGCATAATATACAAGTGGCCCGCGGATCGTAGTTGGCCTATCCCTGTGTTAGAATAAAAATACTGGAATGTGTGAGGTAGGCCAAAAACGTTTGAGATCCACTGAAATACATAAATAAACGTATATATCATTCCGTCTTACGCCGTTATTATTTATTCTTATTCATGTGGTAAAGAATTGTTTTTCTATTTTTATAATACTTATTTATATGTCACTAACTGTTACATTTATTATAGCACAGTACGTACAGTCCCTTACAGCAGTGGTCCCCAAACTTTTTATATCACTGAACGTACAGTTCATTAAAGCACTGGTCCCCAAATTTATTATAGTAGTGTACGTACAGTCCCTAACAGCAGTGGTCCCCAAACTTTTATAGCAGTGTAGATAAAGTCCCTTACAGCAGTGGTCCCCAAACGTTTATATCACTGAACGTACAGTGCCTTAAAGCAGTGGTCCCCAAATTTATTATAGTAGTGTACGTACAGTCCCTAACAGAAGTGGTCCCCTAAACGTTTATAGTAGTGTAGATAAAGTCCCTTACAGCAGTGGTCCCCAAACTTGTATAGTAGTGTACATACATTACCTTACAGCAGTGGTCCCCAAACTTATTATATTAGTGTACGTACAGTCCCTTACAGCAGTGATCCCCAAACTTTTATAGCAGTGTACATACAGTACCTTACAGCAGTGGTCCCCAAACTTTTTATAGATGTGTACATACTATCCCTTACAGCAGTGGCCCCCCAAACTTTTATAGCGCGGACCGGTAAAAGCTTAATAATTTCACCATGGCCCACTGACCGGGTAGGTATGGATGGACGGCGGCGTTGATTGTTTATACAAGTACTTTAGATTGTTTATACAAGTACTTTAGATTGTTTATACAAGTACTTTAGATTGTCTATACAAGTACTTTAGATTGTTTATACAAGTACTTTAGATTGTTTATACAAGTAATTTAGATTGTTTATACAAGTATTTTAGATTGTTTATACAAGTACTTTAGATTGTTTATACAAGTACTTTATACTTTTTATACAAGTACTTTAGATTGTTTTGATTTATAATTTATATGTAATTGTACTTGCCTTTAAAAGAAATGAAATTACACAGAACATGAATTAAAATGGTTTAATATTTTAACTTGCTAGAACATTAAATCAATGAGAACCCTGAGCTTGTTTCTCTGCATCGAGACGGTTCAATCTGGTGGTAATAGGAGACAATGACACCCGAAGTCTAGTTTATTACGTTGTTTTGTTTTAATAGCTCTCACAGTAGAAACCCCGATTCACAAATACAAGATGTCGGAAATGGCAATATTCAATAGAGATTTAATTGCTATGGTGGCAATCTTAGAATATTCTGCTGTGACTTTAACCCAGAAGACTGGAAGAGTTGTTTTCTCGAACGTTGTTTTTACGCTGCCGCCAATTGCACCATCGAGTATTTGTACTTCTCCTTGAATAGACATACAAGAATCGTTGGTCTGTTGACATATTGGTCAAGGATCCATACCACTTCGTGGGTCTTCTGTGGTTGGGAAGTAGCGATGAAGCCCAGGCTCAGTCTGGCTAGAATGCCCGCTAATGTTTGAAACCTCTAGAGAATGTCTATGTTCCTGTGTCCCACGGCTATTACCTTAATCATTACCATCTCTCTTTCTCTCTCTGTCTCCATCTCTCTCTCTCTGTCTCTCTCTGTCTCTCTCTGTCTCTCCCTGTCTCTCTCTGTATCTCTCTCTTCCTCTCTCACTGCCTCTCCATCTCTCTCTTTTTCTGTCTCTTCCTCTGTCCCTCTTTCTTTCTCTTTCTCTCTCTTTCTCTCTGTCTCTTTATCTCTTTCTGCCACCTCTCCCTCTCTTTCTTTCCCTATCTATGCTCTTTCTCTCTGTCTTTGTCTCTTGCTCCCTCTGTCTCTCTATATATCTTTATCTCTATGTGTCTCTTTCTGTGCATCTATCTCTTTTCCTCTTTATCTTTTCTATTTCTCTCTCTCTTTCTGTCTCTGTTTCTCTCTGTGTTTCTCTCTCGCTGTCTCTCTCTCTCTGTTTCTCTCGCACTGGATGACTTTATAATGAATGGGACATAATTCAACAACGAATTATCTTTAAATCACCTATCCCGACCCCTAACTTTTTTCGAACTCACTTTGTACTGTTAGCGCCAATGAGTGTCTGAGTGTGTGTATGTGTATGTGATAGGAAAGTGACCAGGTGCCTTTTATAATAAGGTGTGCGGGGGGGGGGTACACATTTTCCAACAAAAGTTATTACTTAATAACCTTATAACTGTTTGCGTGTGTATGTGTGTGTGTGTGTTTGTGTGAGTAGCTGTGTGTGTGTGTGTGTGTTTGTGTGAGTGTCTGTGTGTGTGTAAGGTAGTTGTCGATATTCTCTTGTTTTAACAACAGTCACAGCCAGTTAACTAGTGCATGAAAAATCTTGTTATTGTATGAAGAAGGTTAATCTGTTGTTTTTTTAAACATGTAATTTTAGTGTCAAAAATATATTTTTTGAAAATTATTTGTTCCATTTTTATATCAAACATATTTTTTAATAAAGACTTTAAATTTCTAGCTAAAATATATATTATTTACATATATATTATATATTATTCAAAAATGTCTAAAACAAAGTTTTTTATAAAAATGTAAGACTTTCATACCTTTAGAAAATTCATCGGCAACCTACATACACTTTAAACATGTTTGAATGTTTGCATTTTTTAGACAGGTCTAACAATGGCCTACGAAAAACAGGCTGAACATTTAATTGAAAATGGGACTAGATCAAATTCTTTCAGATCAAGGCTTGTCATAGATCTAGGGCAGTGCTGCCAGCGACAATTTTGGGAAAAACCTAGCCAACATGTCCAAAAAAACCTAGACATGCTAAAAATAAACAAATATGACGTCACAAAGCTTCTCCTCCCCCCCCCAAAAAAAAAGAAAAAAAAATATTCTTATTTGAAAATGAACATGTTTCAAATCATTTTATTTTCATTTAAGTGTATATTTAGCATGAGGCTGCAGTCTAATATCGTAACACACGGGAAGCCATTTAAAACGTCATTAAATTAATTGTAAGCAATCAAATATTTAAGTGGAGCTTTCATTTAAATTTTCGCGTTTTGATGTGACGTCACAGTTCTTAAACACCCCTCCCCCTTGTCACACATCTCACAAAAGTGTAACCCCCTCGCTCTCCCCTAGATGCATGTCGTCATTTTTATGAACGCCCCTAAGGTATTAGTTTGTACTACAAGTATTTGTAAATTATACTTACACCTGCATTAATTCATCACTTATGTCATCTTCCTTATAAATGACCATCTTATCAGCATTCTTGGAACCATTCATATTTTATCAAGTACAAACGTTCCTTTTTTATACAGAAGTTTATTGAGTCATAACTTTATCCATTGTTTATGTCTCGTATTGCATTTACATTTGAGTGTTAAATGTTGATAGAGTGTTGGTTTTCCTCGTTGACCAGGCAACTCATTCAACTTCCGAATTCCGGACGAAAGAACGAGAATTTGTATGTGTTTGGTCTTTCATACGGAATAGAAAAAGTCTAACTGAGCGCTGTATTAGATTATCTTTGGTCTATACCATGTATACTTGAGAGAATATTCTCTCAACGCAAGCTGATGAAAATGGTAGAGCTGTTAAGTTGTCATAAAGTCTAATAAAATTGAATATTTTGGCTCATTCAAGCTGTTTTATCGTGTACCAGATTTCCTTAGATAGATGGCACCACAGCAGTGCCGCCTTTTGAATTCTGTGGAATAGAGCCATATATATCATAATGTAACATGCCAGAGCGGCTGAAAAAACTGTTGCCACCTGCTGCTTAATTTTATTATTGAAAACTTGAATTTATTTAGGATTTATTGGCACAAATTTAATAATAATTTTACTTTAACATAGTTTAATTACATTTTTTAAAGAAAAAGGTTATGACAATTTTTGAAATACAAAACCTAGAAACCTAGACAAGGTCGAAAAAACCTAGATCTAGGTTGAAAAACCTAGCGCTGGCAGCACTGATATAGGGCTAGTTTAACCTTGTCTAGGTTTCTAGTAAATTCTAGTTTATAGATTTAAAAAATGTCCATAATCTTGTTTTTTTCTTTAAGAAAGTAAATACAGGATGTCTACGTACAAAAATTAATAAATATGTGCAATTAATATGATAAATAAATTTTACTTTTCAAAAATAAAAAGAGGAAGTGTGTCATACTTTTCTGAGATGTGTTACAACGGGGAAAAAGGGGGGGGGGTTAAGAACTGTGTCGTCACATCAAAAACGTGCAAATTGAAATGAAAACTCCACTTCGATATTTTATTACTTACTATTTATATAATGACCCTTTAAAATTGCTTCACGTGTGTTACAATATTAGACTGCAGTCTCACACAAAATACACATTTAAATTACTTTGACTTGATTTGAAACATGCTCATTTTCAAATAGGAAATACGGCTTTTTTGTGGGAATGGGGGAAGGCTTAGTGACGCCATATTTATTTATTTTTAGTTGATCTAGGTTTTTTTCTTTTGGATCTAGGTTGTTTTTGTTTTTTTTGACGTGTTGGCTAGGTTTTTCCCCCAAAAAATGTCACTGGCAGTACTGGACCTCTATAGTGGCCCTCTATATTTCAGAAGTACCAGCTCACTGCTACTTAAACCTAAAAGAGTCAAGACAAAAGACACAAGAATCCACCTGTACTAGGTCCCTACCATTGTACCATACTAGGTGAAGAAGGTTAGGTCCCTACCATTGTACCATACTAGGTGAAGAATGTTAGGTCCCTACCATTGTATCATACTAGGTGAAGAAGGATTGCTGGAGATCTCACATATGCACACACACGTTTGTCATGAGCTGGAGATCACTCGTTAACTGTGTGTCCTTTGCTGGCTTAGAAACATTACCCGTGTGTCATGTGCTGGCTTAGAAACATCACCCGTGTGTCATGTGTTGGATTAGAAACATCACCCGTGTGTCATGTGCTGGCTTAAAAACATCACCCGTGTGTCATGTGCTGGCTTAGAAACATCACTCGTGTGTCATGTGCTGGCTTAGAAAAATCACCCGTGTGTCATGTGCTGGCTTAGAAACATCACCCGTGTGTCATGTGCTGGCTTAAAAACATCACCCGTATGTCATGTGCTGGCTTAAAAACATCACCCGTGTGTCATGTGCTGGCTTAGAAACATCACTCGTGTGTCATGTGCTGGCTTAGAAAAATCACCCGTGTGTCATGTGCTGGCTTAGAAACATCACCCGTGTGTCATGTGCTGGCTTAAAAACATCACCCGTGTGTCATGGGCTGGTGAAAAACGAAGTGCATTCTGCAAAGCCTCCCCCCTCTCCTCGACCTTAATTAGTCCCATGAGTTATTTCACATATGGAATGAAATTGAACTGAAATGAACAAGTGAATCTATTGACACCCCACGCCCTCACTTAGAGACCAACACACGTTACGGCCTGTCAGGCTAAAAATACCCTGTTTATATGTTATGCATTTACTAATTTAAAAGCCTGGTTGCAGTCTCACCCACATTTTTTTTAGAAACAACACCCGCGTGTCATGTTCTGGTCAGAAACCAAAATCAGGATCCAAGGTCCCCCTCTACCATCCCCACCTTAATTAGTCCCAGGAGAATGTTCACATATGGAATGAAATTGAACTGAAATCAGCAAGTGAATCTAATGACACCCCACTGCCTCACTCAGAGACCAACACACAAAACAACAAAACAAAACGTGTGTATCCTTTGTGTAAGCGAGTAAATTTTACTTTTCTTTATTTCAATACATTTTTTAACTCTTTACATTCCTTGATTTTCTTCCTTATTATGGACATTTTTAATGACCCTACAGAGAGCTCAATAACATTAAAACTTGAGGTCCAAAGTTAATCATGTAATAAATTAATTTGTAGGAAAATGAATGAGAAATTTGAAAATTAATATTTTTTAAACATATATTGAAGTATTGAAATATTTGAAGTTTAAAATAATTATACAACCATATTTTGAACAAATAATGTTTATTATTTCTTTATCAGATGCAAATAAAGAAAATAAGTAAGTTTTAGAAAAATGTTCATAATATTATTTTATATACCCCCCCCCCAACCCGCGCCATTTTTCCTATTGGTCGACCAGCAACCGGAAGTCCCACGAATAACACCTTAACCATTACCTTCTCTCTCTCTGTGTGTCTCAGTCTCCTTCGGTCTCTCTCTATTTTTTTGTCTCCGTTTTCCGTCATTCACTTCCATTTTCGCTGTCTCTCCAGTTCTCTGTGTCTCGATCCGTATCTTTCTTTCTCTGTCTCTGTTTTTTTTTCTCTCTCTCTCTGCCTTTCTCTTTCTTTCTTTCTTTATTTCTCTGTCGTTATGTCTCTCTTTCTTTCTCTCTCTGCCCCTCTCCCCTTTTATCTCTCTATCTCTCAACGACACTTTCCCTCTGTCTTCGTTTATGGCTCCCTCTGTCTCTCTCTATATATCTTTCTCTCTCTCTCTGTGTGTCTCTTTCTCTATATCTCTCTTTTTTCCTCTGTCTCTTTGCCCCTCTTTTTCTCTTTGTCTCTCGCTCTGTTTCTTTCTAAATCTCACTATCTCTCTGTTTCTCTCTCTCATTCTCTCTCCCCCCTCTCTCTTTATCCGCGGAAGACTTCATAATGAGTGTGACATAATTCTACAACTAATTTTCTTCAAATCACCTACCAACGCTCCAAATTTTTCTTGTTATTAACTTTTTACAGCGTGTGTCACTGAGTGTCTGCGAGTGTGTATGTGATAGTGACCAGGTATCTTTTCAATAAGGTGTGCAGTGGGGTACGAATTCTCCAAAGAATGGTTTTACTGAAGTAACCTCATCACTTTTTTGTGTGTGTGTGCGTGTGTCAGGTAAATGTTGATAAACATCTTGTTTTAATAATGGTCGAAGCCAGATAACTACTGCATCATTAAAAATCAAGTTATAGGATATAGGAAGTTAATTAATTTTTTTTTAAATATTGTTTTTTTAGTCTCAAAAATATGTATTAAAATTTATTTGTCCTAACTTTTAATTAAATATGCAACTAACTGATAATTTATAAAACAAAAGCCAAAACATTGATAATTAACATATGTAATATAGATTATTAAAATTTTTTGAAAACTGCGTGGATAAAACAATCAGAAAAAAATATATATGGAGAGAGTTCATTCTTCACCTATAGAACTATAATTTCAACTATGACTATTTTTTGTCAGGTCTACTGATGGCCTACCATAACGAGACTGAAGTTATCACAGTGAGTCCACTGATGGCCTACCATAACGAGACTGAAGTTATCACAGTGAGTCCACTGATGGCCTACCATAACGAGACTGAAGTTATCACAGTGAGTCCACTGATGGCCTACCATAACGAGACTGAAGTTATCACAGTGAGTCCACTGATGGCCTACCATAACGAGACTGAAGTTATCACAGTGAGTCCACTGATGGCCTACCATAACGAGACTGAAGTTATCACAGTGAGTCCACTGATGGCCTACCATAACGAGACTGAAGTTATCACAGTGAGTCCACTGATGGCCTACCATAACGAGACTGAAGTTATCACAGTGAGTCCACTGATGGCCTACCATAACGAGACTGAAGTTATCACAGTGAGTCCACTGATGGCCTACCATAACGAGACTGAAGTTATCACAGTGAGTCCACTGATGGCCTACCATAACGAGACTGAAGTTATCACAGTGAGTCCACTGATGGCCTACCATAACGAGACTGAAGTTATCACAGTGAGTCCACTGATGGCCTACCATAACGAGACTGAAGTTATCACAGTGAGTCCACTGATGGCCTACCATAACGAGACTGAAGTTATCACAGTGAGTCCACTGATGGCCTACCATAACGAGACTGAAGTTATCACAGTGAGTCCACTGATGGCCTACCATAACGAGACTGAAGTTATCACAGTGAGTCCACTGATGGCCTACCATAACGAGACTGAAGTTATCACAGTGAGTCCACTGATGGCCTACCATAACGAGACTGAAGTTATCACAGTGAGTCCACTGATGGCCTACCATAACGAGACTGAAGTTATCACAGTGAGTCCACTGATGGCCTACCATAACGAGACTGAAGTTATCACAGTGAGTCCACTGATGGCCTACCATAACGAGACTGAAGTTATCACAGTGAGTCCACTGATGGCCTACCATAACGAGACTGAAGTTATCACAGTGAGTCCACTGATGGCCTACCATAACGAGACTGAAGTTATCACAGTGAGTCCACTGATGGCCTACCATAACGAGACTGAAGTTATCACAGTGAGTCCACTGATGGCCTACCATAACGAGACTGAAGTTATCACAGTGAGTCCACTGATGGCCTACCATAACGAGACTGAAGTTATCACAGTGAGTCCACTGATGGCCTACCATAACGAGACTGAAGTTATCACAGTGAGTCCACTGATGGCCTACCATAACGAGACTGAAGTTATCACAGTGAGTCCACTGATGGCCTACCATAACGAGACTGAAGTTATCACAGTGAGTCCACTGATGGCCTACCATAACGAGACTGAAGTTATCACAGTGAGTCCACTGATGGCCTACCATAACGAGACTGAAGTTATCACAGTGAGTCCACTGATGGCCTACCATAACGAGACTGAAGTTATCACAGTGAGTCCACTGATGGCCTACCATAACGAGACTGAAGTTATCACAGTGAGTCCACTGATGGCCTACCATAACGAGACTGAAGTTATCACAGTGAGTCCACTGATGGCCTACCATAACGAGACTGAAGTTATCACAGTGAGTCCACTGATGGCCTACCATAACGAGACTGAAGTTATCACAGTGAGTCCACTGATGGCCTACCATAACGAGACTGAAGTTATCACAGTGAGTCCACTGATGGCCTACCATAACGAGACTGAAGTTATCACAGTGAGTCCACTGATGGCCTACCATAACGAGACTGAAGTTATCACAGTGAGTCCACTGATGGCCTACCATAACGAGACTGAAGTTATCACAGTGAGTCCACTGATGGCCTACCATAACGAGACTGAAGTTATCACAGTGAGTCCACTGATGGCCTACCATAACGAGACTGAAGTTATCACAGTGAGTCCACTGATGGCCTACCATAACGAGACTGAAGTTATCACAGTGAGTCCACTGATGGCCTACCATAACGAGACTGAAGTTATCACAGTGAGTCCACTGATGGCCTACCATAACGAGACTGAAGTTATCACAGTGAGTCCACTGATGGCCTACCATAACGAGACTGAAGTTATCACAGTGAGTCCACTGATGGCCTACCATAACGAGACTGAAGTTATCACAGTGAGTCCACTGATGGCCTACCATAACGAGACTGAAGTTATCACAGTGAGTCCACTGATGGCCTACCATAACGAGACTGAAGTTATCACAGTGAGTCCACTGATGGCCTACCATAACGAGACTGAAGTTATCACAGTGAGTCCACTGATGGCCTACCATAACGAGACTGAAGTTATCACAGTGAGTCCACTGATGGCCTACCATAACGAGACTGAAGTTATCACAGTGAGTCCACTGATGGCCTACCATAACGAGACTGAAGTTATCACAGTGAGTCCACTGATGGCCTACCATAACGAGACTGAAGTTATCACAGTGAGTCCACTGATGGCCTACCATAACGAGACTGAAGTTATCACAGTGAGTCCACTGATGGCCTACCATAACGAGACTGAAGTTATCACAGTGAGTCCACTGATGGCCTACCATAACGAGACTGAAGTTATCACAGTGAGTCCACTGATGGCCTACCATAACGAGACTGAAGTTATCACAGTGAGTCCACTGATGGCCTACCATAACGAGACTGAAGTTATCACAGTGAGTCCACTGATGGCCTACCATAACGAGACTGAAGTTATCACAGTGAGTCCACTGATGGCCTACCATAACGAGACTGAAGTTATCACAGTGAGTCCACTGATGGCCTACCATAACGAGACTGAAGTTATCACAGTGAGTCCACTGATGGCCTACCATAACGAGACTGAAGTTATCACAGTGAGTCTACTGATGGCCTACCATAACGAGACTGAAGTTATCACAGTGAGTCTACTGATGGCCTACCATAACGAGACTGAAGTTATCACAGTGAGTCTACTGATGGCCTACCATAACGAGACTGAAGTTATCACAGTGAGTCCACTGATGGCCTACCATAACGAGACTGAAGTTATCACAGTGAGTCCACTGATGGCCTACCATAACGAGACTGAAGTTATCACAGTGAGTCTACTGATGGCCTACCATAACGAGACTGAAGTTATCACAGTGAGTCCACTGATGGCCTACCATAACGAGACTGAAGTTATCACAGTGAGTCCACTGATGGCCTACCATAACGAGACTGAAGTTATCACAGTGAGTCCACTGATGGCCTACCATAACGAGACTGAAGTTATCACAGTGAGTCCACTGATGGCCTACCATAACGAGACTGAAGTTATCACAGTGAGTCCACTGATGGCCTACCATAACGAGACTGAAGTTATCACAGTGAGTCCACTGATGGCCTACCATAACGAGACTGAAGTTATCACAGTGAGTCCACTGATGGCCTACCATAACGAGACTGAAGTTATCACAGTGAGTCCACTGATGGCCTACCATAACGAGACTGAAGTTATCACAGTGAGTCCACTGATGGCCTACCATAACGAGACTGAAGTTATCACAGTGAGTCCACTGATGGCCTACCATAACGAGACTGAAGTTATCACAGTGAGTCCACTGATGGCCTACCATAACGAGACTGAAGTTATCACAGTGAGTCCACTGATGGCCTACCATAACGAGACTGAAGTTATCACAGTGAGTCCACTGATGGCCTACCATAACGAGACTGAAGTTATCACAGTGAGTCCACTGATGGCCTACCATAACGAGACTGAAGTTATCACAGTGAGTCCACTGATGGCCTACCATAACGAGACTGAAGTTATCACAGTGAGTCCACTGATGGCCTACCATAACGAGACTGAAGTTATCACAGTGAGTCCACTGATGGCCTACCATAACGAGACTGAAGTTATCACAGTGAGTCCACTGATGGCCTACCATAACGAGACTGAAGTTATCACAGTGAGTCCACTGATGGCCTACCATAACGAGACTGAAGTTATCACAGTGAGTCCACTGATGGCCTACCATAACGAGACTGAAGTTATCACAGTGAGTCCACTGATGGCCTACCATAACGAGACTGAAGTTATCACAGTGAGTCCACTGATGGCCTACCATAACGAGACTGAAGTTATCACAGTGAGTCCACTGATGGCCTACCATAACGAGACTGAAGTTATCACAGTGAGTCCACTGATGGCCTACCATAACGAGACTGAAGTTATCACAGTGAGTCCACTGATGGCCTACCATAACGAGACTGAAGTTATCACAGTGAGTCCACTGATGGCCTACCATAACGAGACTGAAGTTATCACAGTGAGTCCACTGATGGCCTACCATAACGAGACTGAAGTTATCACAGTGAGTCCACTGATGGCCTACCATAACGAGACTGAAGTTATCACAGTGAGTCCACTGATGGCCTACCATAACGAGACTGAAGTTATCACAGTGAGTCACTGATGGCCTACCATAACGAGACTGAAGTTATCACAGTGAGTCCACTGATGGCCTACCATAACGAGACTGAAGTTATCACAGTGAGTCCACTGATGGCCTACCATAACGAGACTGAAGTTATCACAGTGAGTCCACTGATGGCCTACCATAACGAGACTGAAGTTATCACAGTGAGTCCACTGATGGCCTACCATAACGAGACTGAAGTTATCACAGTGAGTCCACTGATGGCCTACCATAACGAGACTGAAGTTATCACAGTGAGTCCACTGATGGCCTACCATAACGAGACTGAAGTTATCACAGTGAGTCCACTGATGGCCTACCATAACGAGACTGAAGTTATCACAGTGAGTCCACTGATGGCCTACCATAACGAGACTGAAGTTATCACAGTGAGTCCACTGATGGCCTACCATAACGAGACTGAAGTTATCACAGTGAGTCCACTGATGGCCTACCATAACGAGACTGAAGTTATCACAGTGAGTCCACTGATGGCCTACCATAACGAGACTGAAGTTATCACAGTGAGTCCACTGATGGCCTACCATAACGAGACTGAAGTTATCACAGTGAGTCCACTGATGGCCTACCATAACGAGACTGAAGTTATCACAGTGAGTCCACTGATGGCCTACCATAACGAGACTGAAGTTATCACAGTGAGTCCACTGATGGCCTACCATAACGAGACTGAAGTTATCACAGTGAGTCCACTGATGGCCTACCATAACGAGACTGAAGTTATCACAGTGAGTCCACTGATGGCCTACCATAACGAGACTGAAGTTATCACAGTGAGTCCACTGATGGCCTACCATAACGAGACTGAAGTTATCACAGTGAGTCCACTGATGGCCTACCATAACGAGACTGAAGTTATCACAGTGAGTCCACTGATGGCCTACCATAACGAGACTGAAGTTATCACAGTGAGTCCACTGATGGCCTACCATAACGAGACTGAAGTTATCACAGTGAGTCCACTGATGGCCTACCATAACGAGACTGAAGTTATCACAGTGAGTCCACTGATGGCCTACCATAACGAGACTGAAGTTATCACAGTGAGTCCACTGATGGCCTACCATAACGAGACTGAAGTTATCACAGTGAGTCCACTGATGGCCTACCATAACGAGACTGAAGTTATCACAGTGAGTCCACTGATGGCCTACCATAACGAGACTGAAGTTATCACAGTGAGTCCACTGATGGCCTACCATAACGAGACTGAAGTTATCACAGTGAGTCCACTGATGGCCTACCATAACGAGACTGAAGTTATCACAGTGAGTCCACTGATGGCCTACCATAACGAGACTGAAGTTATCACAGTGAGTCCACTGATGGCCTACCATAACGAGACTGAAGTTATCACAGTGAGTCCACTGATGGCCTACCATAACGAGACTGAAGTTATCACAGTGAGTCCACTGATGGCCTACCATAACGAGACTGAAGTTATCACAGTGAGTCCACTGATGGCCTACCATAACGAGACTGAAGTTATCACAGTGAGTCCACTGATGGCCTACCATAACGAGACTGAAGTTATCACAGTGAGTCCACTGATGGCCTACCATAACGAGACTGAAGTTATCACAGTGAGTCCACTGATGGCCTACCATAACGAGACTGAAGTTATCACAGTGAGTCCACTGATGGCCTACCATAACGAGACTGAAGTTATCACAGTGAGTCCACTGATGGCCTACCATAACGAGACTGAAGTTATCACAGTGAGTCCACTGATGGCCTACCATAACGAGACTGAAGTTATCACAGTGAGTCCACTGATGGCCTACCATAACGAGACTGAAGTTATCACAGTGAGTCCACTGATGGCCTACCATAACGAGACTGAAGTTATCACAGTGAGTCCACTGATGGCCTACCATAACGAGACTGAAGTTATCACAGTGAGTCCACTGATGGCCTACCATAACGAGACTGAAGTTATCACAGTGAGTCCACTGATGGCCTACCATAACGAGACTGAAGTTATCACAGTGAGTCCACTGATGGCCTACCATAACGAGACTGAAGTTATCACAGTGAGTCCACTGATGGCCTACCATAACGAGACTGAAGTTATCACAGTGAGTCCACTGATGGCCTACCATAACGAGACTGAAGTTATCACAGTGAGTCCACTGATGGCCTACCATAACGAGACTGAAGTTATCACAGTGAGTCCACTGATGGCCTACCATAACGAGACTGAAGTTATCACAGTGAGTCCACTGATGGCCTACCATAACGAGACTGAAGTTATCACAGTGAGTCCACTGATGGCCTACCATAACGAGACTGAAGTTATCACAGTGAGTCCACTGATGGCCTACCATAACGAGACTGAAGTTATCACAGTGAGTCCACTGATGGCCTACCATAACGAGACTGAAGTTATCACAGTGAGTCCACTGATGGCCTACCATAACGAGACTGAAGTTATCACAGTGAGTCCACTGATGGCCTACCATAACGAGACTGAAGTTATCACAGTGAGTCCACTGATGGCCTACCATAACGAGACTGAAGTTATCACAGTGAGTCCACTGATGGCCTACCATAACGAGACTGAAGTTATCACAGTGAGTCCACTGATGGCCTACCATAACGAGACTGAAGTTATCACAGTGAGTCTACTGATGGCCTACCATAACGAGACTGAAGTTATCACAGTGAGTCCACTGATGGCCTACCATAACGAGACTGAAGTTATCACAGTGAGTCCACTGATGGCCTACCATAACGAGACTGAAGTTATCACAGTGAGTCCACTGATGGCCTACCATAACGAGACTGAAGTTATCACAGTGAGTCCACTGATGGCCTACCATAACGAGACTGAAGTTATCACAGTGAGTCCACTGATGGCCTACCATAACGAGACTGAAGTTATCACAGTGAGTCCACTGATGGCCTACCATAACGAGACTGAAGTTATCACAGTGAGTCCACTGATGGCCTACCATAACGAGACTGAAGTTATCACAGTGAGTCCACTGATGGCCTACCATAACGAGACTGAAGTTATCACAGTGAGTCCACTGATGGCCTACCATAACGAGACTGAAGTTATCACAGTGAGTCCACTGATGGCCTACCATAACGAGACTGAAGTTATCACAGTGAGTCCACTGATGGCCTACCATAACGAGACTGAAGTTATCACAGTGAGTCCACTGATGGCCTACCATAACGAGACTGAAGTTATCACAGTGAGTCCACTGATGGCCTACCATAACGAGACTGAAGTTATCACAGTGAGTCCACTGATGGCCTACCATAACGAGACTGAAGTTATCACAGTGAGTCCACTGATGGCCTACCATAACGAGACTGAAGTTATCACAGTGAGTCCACTGATGGCCTACCATAACGAGACTGAAGTTATCACAGTGAGTCTACTGATGGCCTACCATAACGAGACTGAAGTTATCACAGTGAGTCCACTGATGGCCTACCATAACGAGACTGAAGTTATCACAGTGAGTCCACTGATGGCCTACCATAACGAGACTGAAGTTATCACAGTGAGTCCACTGATGGCCTACCATAACGAGACTGAAGTTATCACAGTGAGTCCACTGATGGCCTACCATAACGAGACTGAAGTTATCACAGTGAGTCCACTGATGGCCTACCATAACGAGACTGAAGTTATCACAGTGAGTCCACTGATGGCCTACCATAACGAGACTGAAGTTATCACAGTGAGTCCACTGATGGCCTACCATAACGAGACTGAAGTTATCACAGTGAGTCCACTGATGGCCTACCATAACGAGACTGAAGTTATCACAGTGAGTCCACTGATGGCCTACCATAACGAGACTGAAGTTATCACAGTGAGTCCACTGATGGCCTACCATAACGAGACTGAAGTTATCACAGTGAGTCCACTGATGGCCTACCATAACGAGACTGAAGTTATCACAGTGAGTCCACTGATGGCCTACCATAACGAGACTGAAGTTATCACAGTGAGTCCACTGATGGCCTACCATAACGAGACTGAAGTTATCACAGTGAGTCCACTGATGGCCTACCATAACGAGACTGAAGTTATCACAGTGAGTCCACTGATGGCCTACCATAACGAGACTGAAGTTATCACAGTGAGTCCACTGATGGCCTACCATAACGAGACTGAAGTTATCACAGTGAGTCCACTGATGGCCTACCATAACGAGACTGAAGTTATCACAGTGAGTCCACTGATGGCCTACCATAACGAGACTGAAGTTATCACAGTGAGTCCACTGATGGCCTACCATAACGAGACTGAAGTTATCACAGTGAGTCCACTGATGGCCTACCATAACGAGACTGAAGTTATCACAGTGAGTCCACTGATGGCCTACCATAACGAGACTGAAGTTATCACAGTGAGTCCACTGATGGCCTACCATAACGAGACTGAAGTTATCACAGTGAGTCCACTGATGGCCTACCATAACGAGACTGAAGTTATCACAGTGAGTCCACTGATGGCCTACCATAACGAGACTGAAGTTATCACAGTGAGTCCACTGATGGCCTACCATAACGAGACTGAAGTTATCACAGTGAGTCCACTGATGGCCTACCATAACGAGACTGAAGTTATCACAGTGAGTCCACTGATGGCCTACCATAACGAGACTGAAGTTATCACAGTGAGTCCACTGATGGCCTACCATAACGAGACTGAAGTTATCACAGTGAGTCCACTGATGGCCTACCATAACGAGACTGAAGTTATCACAGTGAGTCCACTGATGGCCTACCATAACGAGACTGAAGTTATCACAGTGAGTCCACTGATGGCCTACCATAACGAGACTGAAGTTATCACAGTGAGTCCACTGATGGCCTACCATAACGAGACTGAAGTTATCACAGTGAGTCCACTGATGGCCTACCATAACGAGACTGAAGTTATCACAGTGAGTCCACTGATGGCCTACCATAACGAGACTGAAGTTATCACAGTGAGTCCACTGATGGCCTACCATAACGAGACTGAAGTTATCACAGTGAGTCCACTGATGGCCTACCATAACGAGACTGAAGTTATCACAGTGAGTCCACTGATGGCCTACCATAACGAGACTGAAGTTATCACAGTGAGTCCACTGATGGCCTACCATAACGAGACTGAAGTTATCACAGTGAGTCCACTGATGGCCTACCATAACGAGACTGAAGTTATCACAGTGAGTCCACTGATGGCCTACCATAACGAGACTGAAGTTATCACAGTGAGTCCACTGATGGCCTACCATAACGAGACTGAAGTTATCACAGTGAGTCCACTGATGGCCTACCATAACGAGACTGAAGTTATCACAGTGAGTCCACTGATGGCCTACCATAACGAGACTGAAGTTATCACAGTGAGTCCACTGATGGCCTACCATAACGAGACTGAAGTTATCACAGTGAGTCCACTGATGGCCTACCATAACGAGACTGAAGTTATCACAGTGAGTCCACTGATGGCCTACCATAACGAGACTGAAGTTATCACAGTGAGTCCACTGATGGCCTACCATAACGAGACTGAAGTTATCACAGTGAGTCCACTGATGGCCTACCATAACGAGACTGAAGTTATCACAGTGAGTCCACTGATGGCCTACCATAACGAGACTGAAGTTATCACAGTGAGTCCACTGATGGCCTACCATAACGAGACTGAAGTTATCACAGTGAGTCCACTGATGGCCTACCATAACGAGACTGAAGTTATCACAGTGAGTCCACTGATGGCCTACCATAACGAGACTGAAGTTATCACAGTGAGTCCACTGATGGCCTACCATAACGAGACTGAAGTTATCACAGTGAGTCTACTGATGGCCTACCATAACGAGACTGAAGTTATCACAGTGAGTCCACTGATGGCCTACCATAACGAGACTGAAGTTATCACAGTGAGTCCACTGATGGCCTACCATAACGAGACTGAAGTTATCACAGTGAGTCCACTGATGGCCTACCATAACGAGACTGAAGTTATCACAGTGAGTCCACTGATGGCCTACCATAACGAGACTGAAGTTATCACAGTGAGTCCACTGATGGCCTACCATAACGAGACTGAAGTTATCACAGTGAGTCCACTGATGGCCTACCATAACGAGACTGAAGTTATCACAGTGAGTCCACTGATGGCCTACCATAACGAGACTGAAGTTATCACAGTGAGTCCACTGATGGCCTACCATAACGAGACTGAAGTTATCACAGTGAGTCCACTGATGGCCTACCATAACGAGACTGAAGTTATCACAGTGAGTCCACTGATGGCCTACCATAACGAGACTGAAGTTATCACAGTGAGTCTACTGATGGCCTACCATAACGAGACTGAAGTTATCACAGTGAGTCTACTGATGGCCTACCATAACGAGACTGAAGTTATCACAGTGAGTCCACTGATGGCCTACCATAACGAGACTGAAGTTATCACAGTGAGTCCACTGATGGCCTACCATAACGAGACTGAAGTTATCACAGTGAGTCTACTGATGGCCTACCATAACGAGACTGAAGTTATCACAGTGAGTCTACTGATGGCCTACCATAACGAGACTGAAGTTATCACAGTGAGTCCACTGATGGCCTACCATAACGAGACTGAAGTTATCACAGTGAGTCTACTGATGGCCTACCATAACGAGACTGAAGTTATCACAGTGAGTCCACTGATGGCCTACCATAACGAGACTGAAGTTATCACAGTGAGTCCACTGATGGCCTACCATAACGAGACTGAAGTTATCACAGTGAGTCCACTGATGGCCTACCATAACGAGACTGAAGTTATCACAGTGAGTCCACTGATGGCCTACCATAACGAGACTGAAGTTATCACAGTGAGTCCACTGATGGCCTACCATAACGAGACTGAAGTTATCACAGTGAGTCCACTGATGGCCTACCATAACGAGACTGAAGTTATCACAGTGAGTCCACTGATGGCCTACCATAACGAGACTGAAGTTATCACAGTGAGTCCACTGATGGCCTACCATAACGAGACTGAAGTTATCACAGTGAGTCCACTGATGGCCTACCATAACGAGACTGAAGTTATCACAGTGAGTCCACTGATGGCCTACCATAACGAGACTGAAGTTATCACAGTGAGTCCACTGATGGCCTACCATAACGAGACTGAAGTTATCACAGTGAGTCCACTGATGGCCTACCATAACGAGACTGAAGTTATCACAGTGAGTCCACTGATGGCCTACCATAACGAGACTGAAGTTATCACAGTGAGTCCACTGATGGCCTACCATAACGAGACTGAAGTTATCACAGTGAGTCCACTGATGGCCTACCATAACGAGACTGAAGTTATCACAGTGAGTCCACTGATGGCCTACCATAACGAGACTGAAGTTATCACAGTGAGTCCACTGATGGCCTACCATAACGAGACTGAAGTTATCACAGTGAGTCCACTGATGGCCTACCATAACGAGACTGAAGTTATCACAGTGAGTCCACTGATGGCCTACCATAACGAGACTGAAGTTATCACAGTGAGTCCACTGATGGCCTACCATAACGAGACTGAAGTTATCACAGTGAGTCCACTGATGGCCTACCATAACGAGACTGAAGTTATCACAGTGAGTCCACTGATGGCCTACCATAACGAGACTGAAGTTATCACAGTGAGTCCACTGATGGCCTACCATAACGAGACTGAAGTTATCACAGTGAGTCCACTGATGGCCTACCATAACGAGACTGAAGTTATCACAGTGAGTCCACTGATGGCCTACCATAACGAGACTGAAGTTATCACAGTGAGTCCACTGATGGCCTACCATAACGAGACTGAAGTTATCACAGTGAGTCCACTGATGGCCTACCATAACGAGACTGAAGTTATCACAGTGAGTCCACTGATGGCCTACCATAACGAGACTGAAGTTATCACAGTGAGTCCACTGATGGCCTACCATAACGAGACTGAAGTTATCACAGTGAGTCCACTGATGGCCTACCATAACGAGACTGAAGTTATCACAGTGAGTCCACTGATGGCCTACCATAACGAGACTGAAGTTATCACAGTGAGTCCACTGATGGCCTACCATAACGAGACTGAAGTTATCACAGTGAGTCCACTGATGGCCTACCATAACGAGACTGAAGTTATCACAGTGAGTCCACTGATGGCCTACCATAACGAGACTGAAGTTATCACAGTGAGTCCACTGATGGCCTACCATAACGAGACTGAAGTTATCACAGTGAGTCTACTGATGGCCTACCATAACGAGACTGAAGTTATCACAGTGAGTCCACTGATGGCCTACCATAACGAGACTGAAGTTATCACAGTGAGTCCACTGATGGCCTACCATAACGAGACTGAAGTTATCACAGTGAGTCTACTGATGGCCTACCATAACGAGACTGAAGTTATCACAGTGAGTCCACTGATGGCCTACCATAACGAGACTGAAGTTATCACAGTGAGTCCACTGATGGCCTACCATAACGAGACTGAAGTTATCACAGTGAGTCCACTGATGGCCTACCATAACGAGACTGAAGTTATCACAGTGAGTCCACTGATGGCCTACCATAACGAGACTGAAGTTATCACAGTGAGTCCACTGATGGCCTACCATAACGAGACTGAAGTTATCACAGTGAGTCCACTGATGGCCTACCATAACGAGACTGAAGTTATCACAGTGAGTCCACTGATGGCCTACCATAACGAGACTGAAGTTATCACAGTGA
Organism: Ampullaceana balthica; assembly: GCA_944989445.1. Taxonomy (NCBI): domain Eukaryota; kingdom Metazoa; phylum Mollusca; class Gastropoda; family Lymnaeidae; genus Ampullaceana; species Ampullaceana balthica. Next base: position 333,716 of record CALYLW010001072.1, read on the forward strand.
GTCCACTGATGGCCTACCATAACGAGACTGAAGTTATCACAGTGAGTCCACTGATGGCCTACCATAACGAGACTGAAGTTATCACAGTGAGTCCACTGATGGCCTACCATAACGAGACTGAAGTTATCACAGTGAGTCCACTGATGGCCTACCATAACGAGACTGAAGTTATCACAGTGAGTCCACTGATGGCCTACCATAACGAGACTGAAGTTATCACAGTGAGTCCACTGATGGCCTACCATAACGAGACTGAAGTTATCACAGTGAGTCCACTGATGGCCTACCATAACGAGACTGAAGTTATCACAGTGAGTCTACTGATGGCCTACCATAACGAGACTGAAGTTATCACAGTGAGTCCACTGATGGCCTACCATAACGAGACTGAAGTTATCACAGTGAGTCCACTGATGGCCTACCATAACGAGACTGAAGTTATCACAGTGAGTCCACTGATGGCCTACCATAACGAGACTGAAGTTATCACAGTGAGTCCACTGATGGCCTACCATAACGAGACTGAAGTTATCACAGTGAGTCTACTGATGGCCTACCATAACGAGACTGAAGTTATCACAGTGAGTCCACTGATGGCCTACCATAACGAGACTGAAGTTATCACAGTGAGTCTACTGATGGCCTACCATAACGAGACTGAAGTTATCACAGTGAGTCTACTGATGGCCTACCATAACGAGACTGAAGTTATCACAGTGAGTCTACTGATGGCCTACCATAACGAGACTGAAGTTATCACAGTGAGTCCACTGATGGCCTACCATAACGAGACTGAAGTTATCACAGTGAGTCTACTGATGGCCTACCATAACGAGACTGAAGTTATCACAGTGAGTCCACTGATGGCCTACCATAACGAGACTGAAGTTATCACAGTGAGTCCACTGATGGCCTACCATAACGAGACTGAAGTTATCACAGTGAGTCCACTGATGGCCTACCATAACGAGACTGAAGTTATCACAGTGAGTCTACTGATGGCCTACCATAACGAGACTGAAGTTATCACAGTGAGTCTACTGATGGCCTACCATAACGAGACTGAAGTTATCACAGTGAGTCTACTGATGGCCTACCATAACGAGACTGAAGTTATCACAGTGAGTCCACTGATGGCCTACCATAACGAGACTGAAGTTATCACAGTGAGTCTACTGATGGCCTACCATAACGAGACTGAAGTTATCACAGTGAGTCCACTGATGGCCTACCATAACGAGACTGAAGTTATCACAGTGAGTCCACTGATGGCCTACCATAACGAGACTGAAGTTATCACAGTGAGTCCACTG